>OU696479.1:20670000-21083053 GCA_916048165.1 Spilarctia lutea
TATTTGATTAAAATTTATAATAGAAGTGAAAAGTGGTAATAATAATATTTTCCAGAACTTTTGGTAACATTAGTTTAAAGGAGGCAGACATCGGTATTTATTTATGAAATAGCCTATTATGAATGTATGTGGTACAGAAAGCGAGGCGGCGGTGACGTCGCTGTGGCGCGGGGGCGGGTACGACGGGTCGGGGCCGGGCGGCTCGGGCGGCGAGGGCGGGGTGGGCGCGCAGCTCGTGGGCGGCTTCAGCGACGGCTCCGTGCGCGCCTGGGACGAGCGCCAGCCGCCGCGCGCGCTGTTCCGCCTGCAGCAGCACCACGCGCCCGTGCTGCACGCCTCGCACCGCCCCGACCTCTACACGCTCATCACGGGCAGGTGAGTGCCACTACGCCACCACCTATGTAGTAGGCGCCACGGTGCACTCACTAGTGTCAATTACTACTTTTATTCTTTTATTTATATTTTAAAGATTACTCCCGCATTAAAATACATCCTGTGTCGTGGGGGACTTTACAAATATACATGAAACCGACATAAAGAATACTCAGACTCAGATTACACAAAGCGTTGTCTGCTATGTGGGTCATATTCCATCCACTCACAACACTTGACGCAGTAGAAAGCGGCACGGCGATCGCTTAAACCATCAGGTCAATCGTGCAGTCAATTATATGGGACAACACTTTATGTTATCCAAAATCTGTTAAAGTGAGAATATTGAACCCACGTTAAGTATTATTTGGCAAAGGACAATCTTATAGGTTTGTATCACCGACATGCTAATATTAATTGTTTAAAATCTTAACTTTTATCGGCGGTCCGGCGGTTGTTTATAGCCATTTCTTGTATGTTTGTAAAGTGTTTTACAATACAAAATAGATCATATCAAAGTGGATGACGCGGTGAACAATATAAGTATTAAAATATTTACGAAATTCAAACGTCGAGTTTAGAGATTCAGACATATGTGTAACGATTGATATCGAACCCTGCATATGATTATTGGTTAAATAAATAATGTTTAGTGTAGCTACTCGTATCTTCCCGTTGCACACTTCCGTCCCTTCGTAGTCAGCAAGGGTAGGCTATAGTATAATGTTGAACACAGTGGCGAGTGCGAGTGTGTAACCCAGTGTCGTGTTGTGTTGTGTGCGCAGCATGAACGGCGAGGTGCGCATGTACGACTCGCGCACCATGGCGCAGCTCGGCGCCACGCTGCACGCGCCCGCGCCGCTCGCCGCGCTCGACGTGCACCCGCTGTGCAGCCTGGTGGCCTGGTGCGTTAAGCTTCGATTATATTAAACCATATACTCAGTACCTATATAGCGTTGGACTTGGCCGAGGTAACAACTAAATGGCGTGCAATTCGAGAGGCTGTGGCGACTTCCTCATATAACACAACAATAACCTACTACAACGCCATCTACCGAAGATACGCTGAACTACGAAGTAACGCACTACACGGACTGACTACAAATCCTGAATCGCGAAATAAATAGTTCTCGCGCCGATTAGCAGCATATATACAACATCCCAACGTCTACTGTTGGGCAATGGTCCGCCAGGCATGATCACCTCTCCTGGTCGGAGGATCCTCCCTTTGTGTTGGTGGGACATTACACCCGTTCCCCCCGTTAGTGTTTTAATTAGTCTCCCCGCTTACGCCTCACTAACATTGTCGCTAAAAGGCCAAGTCCAGCGGTGGACTGCGACAGGCCGACGATGATGATGATACATTCGGTGCTTTTTACTGTTAGCGGCTATAAAACCGTATCAAATTTGTGTCACGCAGCGGGTCGGTGAACCAGTCCATCACCATTTACGACCTGAAGGGTACCCTTCTCAACACGATCAAGTTCCACGAAGGATTCATGGGCGCGCGCATCGGCCCGGTCTCCTGCCTCACCTTTCATCCGCTCAGGTAACTACAGACGCGAATGTGTCGATCTTACGACTCGTTTATGTATCACTCCGAGCGGATAAATATTGACATGAAAATTTTATTTAATATGATAAGTTTGCCAATGAGCAAGGTCACAATAAAAACAGTTTTGAAGTGAAACTTCTTTAGAATCGTTATGATTTCAAACCGGATGCAACGGAAAAAACGACAGGTAAGAGACACAAATACAAAAAGTCGTCTGTAATTAGAGAGCCAGAGCGAGAGAGCAAATATCTGTGTGTATGTATTAATTAATCAAAATGCTTTCATTTTTAAACAAATAAACTTTGTAATTATCCTATCCTTGTTATAAATATTCATCTCATTCTTTTGTCGATTTATTGAAGTTTCACTTCTATCGTGTCTGAATCGTACACACACCTTTTAAATTTTATTTAACTAATTATATTCACACACAAATGTGAAAAATTTATGATTTATTAAAAAAAATAGTAATATAAAGTATTTATACTACTTCAAAATTTGTGACGTCTCTGGTGTTGCGGGTGTAATGAGCGGCGGTAATCGCTTATTATCAGGCGATACTTCTGCTCGTTTACCCCTATTCCACAATACATATAAGCGACAGGAACCAGTTCGTATATGAACCACTAACGAGTGTCGACTGAATCAGGTGTGCGATGGGCGTGGGCTCGAAGGACTCGTCGGTGTCGGTGTACGTGTCGGAGGCGCGCCGGTGACCGTCGCTGTGCCGCGCGCTGCCGCTGCCCTTCTCGCAGTGAACGCCTGAGCGCCGCCGCCTCCTCACGTAAGTACCACCCACACCCGCTCACTTCTCGCTCGGTAACGTCTTCGGCTCGAAAGACCAACTATACTAAAGTACAGGTTGTATTGCAGATGTGACGTCACAGCGGAGCTCCGGCGCAGCCTGCGGTGCGACCTGTGCTTGCACTATATATATAAGTGTACATAGCTATATACTAGTATCTATTCACTGACATGCCAGTACTGCTCGCTATGAACGGAATCATGGAAAGTATAAGCGCGAACGCTTTATATAGTCTCAGAGCGATTCACTTACGATGATGCGAATTCTAGGTCGGGTAGACTAAATTATATATTTTTTTTAGATTTTTTTTTATGCAACGCTATGTCAATGAATAATTATTTAGTGTATAGATATATGAGAAAGTCCATCGAGGCGTCGCGGGCGTCCGCAGGGAACCTATGAGATATATGTAAATCTAAGGCGCTCGAGCTCACACGACAGCCGACTAAAAGTTACCAGAGAAAATACTCAATAAAATAATTTACAAAATTAATGCGATAAAAATTACCTTAAAAAATAGTTAATAGCTTCTTTTTAGGACAAAAAACTATGTCGTATGTGAACTCGGACGCTCCTAGTAAAAATATTTGGTGCTACGTTATACCGATGTTGTAATATTAATTGATTGGTATGAAATACAAGCGTGAGATGTCGCGACGTGGCTCGACGCCGGCCGTGGCGCGGCCCGACGGGCGGGACTCAGGTTGTGCTAGCGCCCTCCCCCCCCTCGCCCGCCTACCCGCCTGCCAGGGGGTGGAGGAACCCAGGGAGGGCGGACTTAGCCAAATCTAAATCTAGACTAATTATTTTAGAACAAATCGTCGTTAGTTCTCGTGTGTATGAAGGTAATTAATTGTTAGCATTAAAAATGCATAGCGGTAACTTGAGTTGTGTATTTATATTATACTTTTGTAATTTTGTATTGGAAAACGTTACTGTTAGTTGCAGTGGAAGGAATTAACAGAATATATATATATATATGTCGATAATGTGTAGCCTAATATCGAAACAAGTAATGATAGTAAGCCTTGTGACACACGAAACGTGCCAGCATGTAGCACTGCTCACTGACTTTCTAACATATGTTTTGTATCCAAACAATATGAATGCTGATAAATAATTCCACATTAATATGCTAACGAAAATTATAAATGAATTGGCCCCTAAAATACTTAATTTCAATACGTCACTAACCCATTAGCCGACTGACAGTTTGGCTCAGAGTACTAGAAAATATAATATAACGCATATTGACATTGACAGCGTTTGTTTACCGGTTAGTGACGGTTACGAACGTTTGCAGTCACGTGATCATAATAACTGTTTTAGCCAATTCAATAAATTTATTATAGACTTTCAAATTACAAGTGTAGTTTATTTAGTAGCAGCGGAACATTTTGTTACGAGTGGAAACATGCCCATTATCATATTATTATATATATACATATTATGCTACACCATAATCCAGTCTAAATAAAATAGTTATAAATTGTATGAGATGTGACGAGCGACGCATGCTCGTCACCGATTGGCTAGCATCGATACACGTAGTATTAGGAGAATTATTACTATGCAAACATAACATAACGCTATACGTAGTTAGTACCGACGTCACCAGTAAGTGTCACCTGTATTATTGAGGACTTGTCCGAGAACGCAGTACACCGAGTCGAGTAGGTCGAGCCACCGAGCCTGAGCTATACGTGGAGTAACCTCTTAGATTAGAATAGGTGTAAAGTGTACCGATAATGCAAAATCATTTATTTATTAATATAGGCGTTTGTAGGTATGCGCCCGCGCATCGAGCCTCGCACGTACACGCGTCACTAGCTCGATTAGCACATCGCTTTTTCTCGATTGTAGTAAAAAGTTAGGAAATAACGTGAGCTCTTAAGACTATCCCTAAATTGAACTAAGGTAATATAACAATGTACCGAAGTTGATCCAAATAGTAGAGAGCATCGCAATCGCTAGAGGTGTGCGGTCACCGGCAGAGGTAGCACGTCTCATCCTTGTGTTCAAGAGGTGCTACTTACACAATGTTGTCATACAAATTATATATAAGTTGTAACATATACACACGTACTGAGCGTCGCCACGTACTTGTACATATTGTTAAGCGTATTTACTGCTGAGGCGCGATTTAGTTGTATGGTTTAATTTTCGTTCCAAATGATTTTTGTCTTGTGATTTACAGAAAGTTCCTAAGACTCAATAATTACTAGCTGCCATTTTGTAAAATTATGTAAGTTTTTGTTTGTTACGTTATAAGTTATAGACCTTGTGTTCATGTATCATTTAGATTTGCACGAAACAAATCATGTCGATGTGTTGTTTCTGAATGTTTATTAATTAATTAATTATTTTTAAAGCAATGAAACGAGGGATACCGGTAGCTATAGCATTAAGTGATTTAATGAGCATTTAATTATAATGATGATAGTTTGTAATGATTATAATTTGATTAAAAATGAACAAATAACTGATAATGATTGGATATATAAAACTGAATTCACTTATGAAACGCGTGGCCATAGAAACCTATAGTTAGTAGACGGGGCCGGCAGAGGCCCGGCCACATCAGTCAGTACGACGAACAAATGGACATGTTGCCAATTGGTTGTTGCATATATTGAAACTTGCATTTGATCCATCAAGTGGTTGATTTTTGCTTTTACGTATTATGTATGTAATTTTAATGTACATTTTACATAATAATGATAATTGTTGTTGTTAAAATAAAACATGATGGAATTCTGAGTTTGTTTTCATTGATGTATGTGGATGAAGCAAATGAGGTGTCGGAATCGTAGCATATGGAGATCAATTGTCTCTGCCGATCCCTCTAGGAAGAAATATGTGACATTGTGTATGTATGTTTATTTTCAACTCTGAAAACCTAAAGCCCTAAGCCATACCATTTGATTATGAAGTTACCCCACCAAGTAAATATTTATATTGTTACATGCTAGGGTTCAATGGTTTTGGGAAATAAATCTTTTGACCTGTAAAAGAGACTAATAAAAACACTTCTAAAATCACATCACTTCAAATAACAGTCCTTAATTGTCGCCGAGGTAGCTAGGTTATTCACATATTTATCGCACTTCAGCTCAAACTGAACTACGGCCTGTGAGACATCCTTTTTATACCACATATTATAATTACTAGTGCATTCTAGTACTCTACAACTACTCGTACAGACATGATCGTTCACGGTACCAAGAAGGCGCTGCCGGCGAATTCGCTCGAAACACTGTTCGACGCTCTCGACCGGTTGCAGCGGCGAGCCATCCGCATTGTCGGCAGTCCCCAGATCACCGAGTCCCTTGAGCCTCTGCAGTTGCGTAGAGATATCGCCTCTATGGCAGTCCTCTATCGCCTTTATCATGGAGAGTGTTCTGAAGAGCTGTTCCAACTGGTCCCCCCTTCTCCCTTCCTCTACAGGACAACACGTGCCGGTCTTGGATGTCACCGCTTCAGAGTGGTAGACATACGCTCTCGTACTCACCGCTTCGGTTCTTCCTTCGGGTGCCGGGCGGTCAAAACCTGGAACTCACTACCTGCGTACGTGTTTCCCTCCCGCTATGAACCCGGGTCCTTTAGGCGGAGCGTGAAGAAGCATCTCACTAGGCCGCCATAGTGTGGGTCACCATGCTGCAATGTCCCTATTAGCATTGAGGATGGTGACCAACACTCCTGGATTCTGCTCGTGCTTTCCATCAGGCAGAACAGAGTCATTTTGGCAGCTAAGACATAAAAAAAAAAAAAAAAACCGCGCAACAATCAATCTATATTCCACACTGTCTATGGATGTGAGGTTCATTATTCTGTGCCTTAAGAAAACAACCAGAACTTTCTGATGTTGATTGTTGGTCTGGAATAATCGAACTCAGTCTACTAACATTCAAACAGATCACTCTCCAAGTTAAATGACAGACTTGGCTATTCTATTGCAAGTAAGTTTGTGGTGGCACACTGAGGTTACAGATGCAGATACAATTGGTATAAACTAACAAATACATGTATACAAACAAATATATGAATTCAAGAGGCAGAAGAGACATAAAGCTCCAGTTATCGCACAGGTTTTTTACCGTGGGAGAGCAATGCTTCGGCATGAATGGGTCGGCTCGACCGGAGTGATACCACGGCCTCACAGAAAACCGGTGTGAAATAGCGTTCGCGCTGTGTTTCACCGAGTGAGTGAGGATACAGGAGGCCCATACCCAAACCCCTCCCCCATCCCCCAAAGGTCGGCAACGCACTTGTGACGCCTTTGGTTTTGCGGGTGTCCATGGGCGGCGGTAATCGCTTACCATCAGGTGATATGTCTGCTCGTTTGCCCACTATTCAATAAAAAAAAAAAAAGGTGACAGAACGCTAACCACACGACACCCATTGTTACCTAATTCACTCTTATCTGCTAAATGTTTGATATGCACATTATTTTCTCTGTATATCTGTTAAGGATTTTGTATCTTGAGCAATGTATGTCTGCATTAGCTGACAACAGTGTTGGGCAAATTTTAATTGCAATTAAAATTAATGACTAACAATTGATTAATCGTGAAAGGACACTATAAAAACTAAAAATTGATCGATTGTAATTGTTAGTTTTAATAGTGTCCTTTCACGATTAATCCATTGTTAGTCATTAATTTTAATTGCAATTAAAATTTGCCCCACACTGGCTGACAATAGTAACCGTCACAACAGATAAGGGTAGGTGGATTAACAATCATTTATATAAAACAACACAGGTTATTGTCTAAGATTTAATATGATATAAATTGTTTAGTAACCATTTTGTTTACAATCGTGTTAAGTAAATCATCATCAGTTGCTAAATCATTCACCTGGTAGGTACTCTTCAAATGTTTCATGTTAGTAAATTCTTTCAGTTCGCTCATGGGACAAAGTTTACCTTTTATTTGTGGCACTATCTCTTGGCTGGGATCGTTCTTCTCTGTAGCTATAAAGCAAACTAATAAGTTCTTATCTTTTTCAATACCAAACTTGCTTAAACTCTGCGTTATATGTTTTGTAATTGATAAATTGTATAAAATTTCTGCAAAAACAGTCTTTGTCACCATAGTGTTCAGTTTTTCAGCTACCACAGCTTTGTTGGCTGCGATGGCAACTTGGAAAGGGTCCAGTATTAAAGTAGGCTTAATAACAGCACAACTCCAGGTTCCGTTGACAACGTTATTCCGTATTGTTTTTACATTTTGAACGTTCTTAAACAAATACATTTTTAATGTAGCTTCGGTTTCAGTATCTAGTTCAACGATGTAAGGCTCCTCTACCGCTTCCATTTTATAGTTTAAATGGGCTCACAAAGTAATGTTTTATAGATTTGTTACGTGTTATTCTTAGTACACTACGAAATAAATGGTGATTCCAATTTATTTAAATTGTTCATACAATTGACATATTTGTACAAGAGGTTATGTTTTGGTAGAAATTTTGCTTGAAATGTTGCCATTTCTATCACAAAAGTTAATAAAAATTGGTATTTTAAGATTGTGTCCAGTATTAATGTTAGGCCGCATAACTTAGGCGTCAATATATTTTAGTGTGCAGTAACATTGAAAGGCGCTTATTCTAAAAACGATCGTGCTATATTTTGTTCTTAACGTCGTCTTTGCTTGTCTGTGGAAACATTTATTTATTTATTTTATTTATTAATACTTCCTGCATTACATTTGCATGAGGCGGACTTAATGCCGAATGGCATTTTCTACCAGTCAACCTTTGGATGGTTTACTAAGGGACGTGTCAGGTGCACTTGTCTTATGAAGAGAAGTTATGAACAATGTATATATAAAATATACTTTTACATAGATACATGTAACAATAAATATTTATATAATACACATACAGAATAAAATATAAAGTTATATTTGAGGTAATGAGATTATGAAGCCATATCTGATAGTTGTCTCTTGTAAAGTTCTCTAACTTTGGCCTTAAATGTACAACGGTTTGTTAATTTCCTGATCTCGAGTGGGAGCGCATTCCATAATAGAATAGACTGGACAGCAAAAGAAGAATGGATAAAAGAAGAAGTGTGTGTTGGACATAAGAGTAGAAGATTATTAGTAGAGCGAAGATCTCTATCATGGTTGGAACATAGCAATTTAAGCTGTGAAGTAAGTTAAGTGGGAGCTATGGGATTATTTAAAATGGGATGTATGGTAGTCAGGGCCCGCAAGCTACGGTGCTGACGTATGTAACCATGACAGCTGAGTTCGATAGGCAGAGACATGGTCGTATTTACGTAAATTGAAGACGAACCGAATGCTATTGTTGAGAAGTCGGTCAAGTTTGTTGAGTAGATCTGCATTCAGGTCGAGGTAGCATACATCACAGTAATCGATAATTGGGAAGATCAAAGCCTGTACGAGCATTAATTTGGTGGTAGGTGGAAGGAAGTTCTTGAGCCAATATAATGATCGCAAAGTTCCAATTACCCTCAGGCTTACGTTCCCAATTTGTGGTCTCCAACTGAGGCTCGAATGAATCCATAATCCTAGATCTTTGACAGACGAACTGAATGGTATAATAGATCCGTTATAGACAATCGGCGGCAGTTTAGACGTATCTACTCTGATTATCAGTCTAGGGCTACCCATGATAATGGACTGGCACTTCGTGGGGTTGATACTTACAGCGAATCGCTCAGACCAGTTTTTGATCGTCTCCATCCAGGATCCATAACTTCTGCCAAATGATCGAGACTTGTTTGCGAGTAAATTTAAAGGTCATCTGCATATAAATGATACGCACACCGAAGGTCGACTGTGATGAGATTGATAAACATCGAAAATAAGATAGGAGATAAAATGCCACCCTGTGGAACACCGGCAACAAGGTCACGCCAGCTTGGTGATGATTCATCAATACGGACCGACTGCCGGCGTCCACGAAGATAAGATGAAAACCATCCCAGAGCCTCGGAGGAGATCATATAGTGAGCAAGGATGGATAAAAGGATATCGTGGTCAACCATGTTAAAGGCATTGGAAAAGTCAATCAGGACTAGGACAATAACTTTAGCGTCCTCCACACCATTCCTAATATCACTAGTCATTTTAAGTATAGCCGTGACTGTGCTATGACCTGGTCTGAATCCTGATTGAAAGGGGCTGAGGATATTGTGTTGATGGATAAACTTAGAGAGTTGTTTATGAACACATGCCTCTAGTACTTTGGATAGGAAGGGGAGGATTGCTATGGGTCGGTAATGGTTTGAGAGAGAAGGATCAGATATCTTTGGAAGAGGGCGAACGTATGCCCTACGCCATGCAGTTAGGAAATTACCAGAGTATAGGGAGAAGTTGATTATATGCGAAATCGCAGGAAGAAGATGGTCCAATATACTGATGATCATAAAGCGACTTATTTCGTCACAGCCCACAGCTTTGGATGTAATTTTTAGGATTGTCGTTTTAATCTCATCCGAAGCAACCGGAGAAAATGAAAACACCTCGATATCCCGCCGTGGAAGCCCAGTAATATAACCCAAAGTTTGACATTTAGTTTGAGACGACATTATAGGAGATGTGATGAAATGATGATTCATGTCGTCCAAGCCAATAGTTGTATATGTACTGGTACGGTGAAACTTACCTACACCCAAAGTCCTAAGGAACTTCCAGATACAGGCAGGCGTGGAAGAAGATATGTTTTGGAAAATATGGTGGCGTTTAGCGTTGCGTATCATTTGATTTTATATATTTCTTGCAGTTTTGTAGTTGGTCCAGATATTCTCGCACCGATCCTTTTTAAATTTACGAAAGGCTCGGTCTCTGCGGCGCATAGCCATTCGTACATCCTCGGTCAACCAAGGTGCAGGTGCGTGTTTCACCTTGATCCTTCTCACGGGTACAGGCTTATCATATAAGTCGTGAATAAAGTCATTAAACACCTGAAACATCTCTTTGTATTTAGACAACAATGTTTTGTAACCAGATTTTATATAACGGTCGGGATATTTTTCATTTTTACATTCCACAGAGACGGTTATCCATACTAATATTATAAATGCGAAAATAACTCTGTCTCACTTTCGTGGCTTAACCACTAAACTGATTTCAATGAAATTTGGTATGGAGATACTTTTATTTCTGAGGAAGGACATACCTAGGCTACTTTGTATTGCGATATCTAACTTAATGAATCACCGAGATGGATAATCCGCTTTTAAAAGGTAGTCATTGCCAGGACAAGGTTTGTTTGTCTTGTACAGAAGAATAGTAAAAGAAACCAGGAAGTTCTATTTTCTTTCCCTTGGGAAGCTAAGGCGGGCAAAAACACTGAAATAACTTTTTAGTATAAATATCCACGACGAAAACATAGCGGAATGAAGTTCTTCGAGTCATTTAGCTATATTAATAAACAGTTAGAACTTGAAAATAAAAAATAATAATTGTATGCTTATTTGGAGATGGATACCTGTAACCACTAACCAGGCAGGAGCAGGATTGAACTGATCTTTGTATCTGATCTGAGTAAAAGTGTTCTGTGGATCGCACTTGACTACACTATTAAAGTATGTCATTGTGAAATGTCAGCAAAATTGTCAAATTCAAAGATGTGTTGGATCTGTTCTTTATTCATATTTAAATGCGATAAGATAACTTAGAAGTACATTATTGGTAGATGTTATGTGATAATTATTAACTGTCAGACGACAGGAGAGCAAACATAGTAATTATTCTTGCCAGAAGATAACAGTTACCTTGAAATAAACTTCATATATTTTTAAGTAAAAATGTTAATACCAAGACTCACTAAATTCAATTCATTACTAATTCAGCGTTCAGCTCGGTTATTAGCCACACAAGCTGAGCAGCAAACAGATAATGCGGGACCAGTGGTTTACCAAAAGCTGACGGGGGCCGATAAGGGTATCGTACTGTATGGGCTCAACAGCAACAAGGATCGCAATTCTCTAAGTTTCAGCATGATCGAGGCAATGAGAGAAGTTAACCAAATAATCAGAGAAGACAGAAAGATTTCTGTTGTTATACTTCACAGCATGATACCCAAGATATTTTGTGCCGGTAATTTTTAATTCCCTTATTTAAAATGATAAAATATATCATTTGGTAACTTAATGATCATCTCAAAATTTTTAATATTATGCTCAGATTCACATACAAGGTCAAACTTCAAATGCTTATAAGTAATTCAATCTCGATTTAAGAGATAAGATTTTTTATTTAATATGTAGTTATTTATTTGATCCTTCATAAGAAAAATATACTTATGAATAATTAAAATAACTATTATGTAATTCGAACAGGTGCAAACTTAAAGGAGCGTTTCAATATGACAAATGATGAAGTCAGCAAGTTTGTTAGGGTACTGAGATCTACTCTAACTGAAATGGAAGAGTTGCCCATGCCAACGATAGCAGTCCTTGAGGGAGTAGCAGTTGGTGGAGGTTTAGAGCTCGCACTGGCTTGTGACATCAGAGTTGCATCAGAAACTGCCCGGCTAGGCTTAGTGGAGACCAGCAGAGGTTTGATTCCCGGTGCTGGTGGCACTCAAAGACTGCCCAGGGTTGTTAATCTCAATATTGCCAAGGAATTAATATTTACTTCCAGGATTGTCAGTGGAAAGGAAGCCAAAGAGTTTGGTTAGTATGAATATACATAATATAAACTTTAGTGTTTTATGAAATCCATCTTGTAATTCTCCCCTGATTTATTAACAAAACTAGTGGCATATATAGTTAATTGCTATGATAGCATATGGACCGGTTGTAGCCTCCACTCCATCTGATTACTACTAATTACCACCTTGTGTACCAAGTTGGTAGTGATAAAATAAATGCCATAAGCCTATTATATTATTACTAGCTGAACCCCGCGGTGCTACCCGCGGTACGATGATAACTGCGGGCAACGCCGCGAGGCGAAGCTATATCTTTATAAATAGTAGCCTATGTGTTATTCTGATGTATAAGCTATATTGTGGTAAAGTTTCATTCAAATCCATTCAGTAGTTTTTACGTGAAAGAGTAACAAACATCCATACATACATACATCCATACTTACAAACTTTCGCCTTTATAATAGTAGTAGGATTAACCAGCCTATTTCCACCTGTGGACAACATCAGGTAGTATTGCATAGTTAACCGTTAACTTAAAATACTGAATTTTATTCCAGATTTGGTGAACCATGTAGTACCACAGAACAGCAACAATAATGCTGCCTTAGAAAAGGCCTTAGAAATTGCACGGGAAATTAATATCAACGCCCCGATAGCTCTTCGCTGTGCCAAACAAGCTATCAATGAAGGTATCCAGCTGACCATCAAGGATGGCTATGAAGTGGAGCAGAAGTGCTATGAGATCAATATACCTACTAAAGATAGACAGGAAGGCATGATCTCTTTCTTAGAGAAGAGAAAGCCTGTCTATGAAGGGAAATAATGTTAACTTTGGACAGAAGAATTGACGGCGAATTTTTTTTGTATCTAAATGACCCTGCATTTTTTAATGTTACATATCCAATAATATATTTTTTAATGTTTTAAACAAATCATCATGGTATATTTTTTTAAATTGTATTCTTGTTTAATAAATTATTATCTATATTTGACTTTGTTTAAATTTTTGTAAAAATGAAAAAGAATTGAAATGAATGGTCATCTTTTACCCCAAAATTTTAATAAGGCTTAGGAGTGTCACATTATTTATTTCTTTGTTGACAGACTATTCATGGTTTTTAAAATACATGCTAATTTATAAAATGTTGAGACTTGAAACTGAACCACTAAATTTATATTTACTTTAAATCAGTACTGAAGAGTGTGACTGAGTGGCCAATTAATTCCAAAAATAACAGTTGTTGAGTACAGGGATTAAAAATACAGATAATTGTTATGATGTTGCAATAAAAATAAAGTTATAATCATATTATGTCACAATGTTGTGAATAATTGCATCATACTTTGCGCACAGTCACACTTTACACTACAGTTAGTGCTGTATTTACATTCACTTAGTCCTGTTTATTTGCTTTTATATGTAGAATAAGGATGCTTAAAATAAAATAATGCAAAATCATTGTACAAAATTATAATTATAATTATGGCATTTATACATGAAATTATTCAATATTAAGGCACTTTTTGACCTGTTCTTTGGTATCATCGGGTGATTTGACTGCATGTCCAATTGTTCGGGAGTCGTTGTATATCTCATAGTCATTACCGCCTGGAGTGGTTTTGTCTCCAAAGAAGTGAATTTCCTCAAATTTCTGATCTTCTATATGATTAAGGCAGAATGTTTTGTCCCACCCTTCAGGAAAAACATCTACACTAATTTGCCCGCCAAGTGCAAAAACAACTCTGTTCCCAGCAAATTCTTTTTTAAGAGCATCAACAAATTTTTGGCGAATTTTATGCTCTGTGTCGTACTTGACGAAAGCGTCCCGCACGTCCTGACTGCAGGAACGACCCACAGGACATAAATTGATCATGCTTGATCTAAACTCAACAAAGTTACCTCTTTTCGCAGGTAATTCAATTTTTGACATATAACCCAAACCAAAATTAATAATGCGCTGAGTCAACTGTTCTCCTAGGTGATTGAGGATACTTTCTTCACTTATCAATTTGCCGGCTCTAAATTGCATTAAACCATTTTCACAGAACACATAATCAAACTCCGAGGCGACATTATCGCCGCCCATTTGTTCTACAATTTTTGCATAATCTGATCCACTGACGAGACCGACGCAGACCTTGGGTTGCACTTTTTCCAGTATGAACTTTTTCAGCTCCTCCGTAATCACCTGGCGGGGCTTCGTCAGGGTACCATCAACGTCAAAAAGGTATAAAATAGTCTTCCGAGAGGCCATTATCTTAACTATTGATGATATTTAATTGAGCACAGAAAATAATTTGAATTTTGGAGCCAAAGCACAACCGGTCGATAAATGGGACACCGGCAGTAGCCGCACAGTGCCAAGGTGCCAACACTTCACTTCGACAGAGCGACACGTCAAATCAAGTCGCTTCGCTAGGTACTTCAGTTTTATCGGCAAGACAACATGGCAAAACCACCCGGCTGTGGTTACGTGCTCTTATTGTGCCTATTTGTATCTGAGACCGTCTTATCTGATAAAGTGCGAAATGTTTTGATATTACTAGGTATGTATATGCATTGTAAAAAGTTTGTTTCTTTCATTTTTCCCCGCATTGAAATTTACAAAGTTGCTATAAATTTTGACAGGTTCGCGTTTTGTAGCATCACTTTCTTTCCATTTTATTTGAAATTTAAACTTTTTCATAGTACTATTTTGTTGTTGTTTTATCCACTATGTTTGATCTAAAATGGGTAAATAAATATCATTTAAAAGAAATATTTTATAAAAGCATAAAGGTATTTAAAGCTTAAAATTTAATTATTTGGATTAAATTTTAGTAAAAGTTATAAAGTTAACAGGGTTGTTATTCTGCTTTTATCTACTTATTATTTTTAATACATCGTATGCGTTTATATGACGATACCTTCATACATTTGTACACTTGGCACTAACGATAAAGAACAAAAAAAGATTCCTTTTAACCATTTATTCTCTTAAACATATTGGCTGTAAATAAATGTTAAGTCCATAACGGTACTCAGTTATAATATTTTTGAGAAAAAGTCGAAGAATAATATGTCGCACGTCTTAAATATTATTACTTAATTTATTTTAAAATAATAGGTGTATGTACTATTAAAATATCGCTCCGAGTACCCGTTTACAAGTATCTCTTCTCTTTCCTTTTGAGCAAGGTCATTCTTGTATGGTTATACAATTATACAAAGAAGCAAATTAGGAAGCAACTTAGTAAACATAATTTCACGCGTCATAAACAGAAGTAGATGCCTACTTGTATGCAATAAATTTTTTTTCTTACTGAGCATTATGAAGATGTTGTGTTACCTTTATAGCGGACGATGGCGGTTTCGAGCTGGGCTCATATATGAACAAAATATGCCAGACCCCTAATATAGATGCCCTTGCCCGACGCAGTTTACTCTTTAATAATGCCTTCACTTCGGTCAGCAGCTGTTCACCGAGGTAATTAATGTGTTTGAAAAGCCTCTAAAGAAAGGAAGCCACCAATGTCATACTCAAAACAGCTTCTAATAATAAAGTCAATTAATTTCATATTTTTAATAGGTACCTTAATAAAAATGATACCGTGTGGTTTCCGTTCGTTACCCTTAGCAAAGCAGTTCATAAATATTTTCAGCGAGCATCAATTTGCAATCTGTGATGTTTTGTAATCCAGCCGAGCCGCCCTATTGACGGGCACCCCGAGTCACCAGAATGGCATGTACGGGCTGCACCAGGGCGTACACCACTTTAACTCATTCGAAAACATCGTCAACAAACATTAATCGAAATATGTCTACGTATATAACGTAATAATCTCTACTTTTTTTGTTATGAAAACTTATCGTACACTGGCATCATATTATATGAAAATAGATTTTTAAAGTAACTTCCGAATCCGCCACTTTAATTCAGATTAATTATGTTTCCTGTAGCAACACAGTTTAATTTTTACTGGGACTTCCCGAGGGTTAAATCAACACGGTAGTCGTGAGTCTCTCTACCCTCCATAGTCGTGAGTACAAAACACTTTGACGGTCGTGAGTCACTGTTGTCGTGTGAGAGGAATTAGAGCGTTTTCAGGTTATCTGAAAAGGCTTCTCCGCTATCGGTGTAGGGCGCCGATCCGATATCGGAGGACGTAAAATGTATGAAATATATATCTGTCTTTCACATTGTCCAGCCCGATATCTTGTGCGCAGAGCCCGATGTGCGGCGGCCATTTTGAACTTGTTTTGTTTACTAATTTCAACTAGTTGGGTTGTCATCATGGCGTCCTCGTCATTTAAATACGACGTAATCACATTATTGAACTAGTAGAATCAAAACTATGCTTGTGGAATAAAACTCACGATAAATATAAAAATAAATAAATACTCGTAGTAAAGAACCAAGACAGTAGTTGACGGGCAATATGTGAATAACTTGAAGAGGGTATGAAGTGATACAGCAAATAAAGGTTTATATTATAGTCTGCCATAATGACCTGCCCGCATGAAGCTATCGGGCAAATGGCCGAATCGGTACGATTTTGACAGAAATTTGCGAAAACAGCACATGGCTGTGTCGGCTATCGTCGTCCGACATCGACATCGGATCGGATAATCTGTAAACGCTCTTAGTCTCATATAATAATGATAACATAATACTATGTATTATCGTTTGAAGTAGGTACTTATAAACAAGTTGATTAGTTAAGTATGTATTACTGTTGGTAGGTATAATCGGCAAGAAGCACGTAGGGCCCGAGAGCGTATACCAGTTCGACTATGAACAGACCGAAATGAACAACCACATCAACCAGGTCGGTCGCAACATCACTCACATCAAGCTGCTCACCAGGGATTTTCTCGCTAAAGCTAACGAAAACAAAAAGTAAATATGTACATACCTACTAGCTATTTAAAATGAAGTACAAATATTCTATGACGAACTTGTAGGTCTAGTACTTATTGATCTTGAGTGGTAAGCCAGAGGTTGAAAAAATACAGAAATTTTCTCTCTAAGTAGATGATCTTCGTCCCGAAAAGGTTTATTGGACTTGCAATCACACCACGTTTAATTTTAGTCCGACGTCTACATATGACTTTGATAAGACGACCTACGTGCTACCTTTCCAATCCTATTTCTTTCGAAAATTATGAATGCGAAAGTTTGTGGGTGTACACATTGAAATAAATCTTTAAAGTAACTAATAAATAAATAAATATTCCGGACATCTAACACACAACGCCATCTAGTCCCAAGCTAAGCAGAGCTTGTGTTATGGGTACTAGACAACTGATATAAATACTTATATACTTTTTTTTTTGTAAATACATACATATTATACATAGAAAACACCCAAACTTCGAAACAAATATTTGCAGATCATACAAACATTTGGTCCGACCCGGGAATCGAACCCGAGACCTCAAGCACAGCAGTCGCTTACGCTACCACTCACGCCACCGAGGCAGTCAACTAATACTGTCTGTTTTCCCTCCAGACCATTTTTCCTCTACATTGGTTTCCACGATCCGCACCGATGCGGCCACAGCGAGCCACAGTACGGCCCGTTTTGCGAGCGCTTCGGCTCCGGCGAAGAGGGCATGGGCACTATACCCGACTGGCAGCCGTGGTACTACCAGTGGGATGAGGTGCAACTCCCATACTTCGTGCAGGTAAATAAATTAACTACATTCATTTATTCACTGGAGACCTGGACTCTCTAAAAGCTTAGCAAAAAAAATTTTTGTTTCATCGTTAGTCTTTAATGTTAGCCTACGATTAATCATAACTGTTTCAACATTGATTGCCGTGACTTAGATAGTAAAGACAAGATCATTTGTTTTTTTCTTTATTTATTTAATGAGGGCTTAGAAGATCATTTGTTGATAACTGAGAAATTGAACCTAAAAAAATATAATTCATTAAAATCGGTGCAGCGGTTTACACGTGAAAGCGTAACAGACAGAGTTACTTTGAAATTTAAAATATTTAAATATACAAGTATTAATGTAGATATGGATACAAAAAAAAGAATTATAAAAATAATTTGCTCTATGGTAGCGATCTCTCCAGGATTTATTTTTAATATGTCTGATGTAAATCCAGGACACAGAAGCAGCTAGAAGAGATATTGCGGCGCAATATACGACTATGTCACGACTCGACCAAGGTACACAAATTTTAATAATTTTAAATTAAGTCTGTTATAATTTTTTAAATGTTATTTCGGTTTCGGTTAAACTAAGTTAAACAATCAAGTTCTCCATCTAGTGTTAACAAATTTTAAATATTGAATACATTGGTAACTTACACCAAGAGTTCATCTGAAGTAGAGTGGCAAGTATATTAAGTATTTTCACAAAAGAAAAATAAAAAACCTAACCTAACCGCCTATAGGTTTAACTGCCTCGGTGGCGCAGTGGTAGCATTTGCAACTGTAGGTCTCGGGTTCGACTCGTTTCAGACTAGATGGCGTTGTGTGTTAAATGTCTAAAAAATATTTATTATTTATTTGGTTTTATTTATAGGGGTAGCATTAGTCCTTAAAGAGTTAGAAGCAGCCGGCCACGGAGACGACACTCTGATCTTCTACACGTCTGACAATGGCATACCGTTCCCGTCCGGACGAACTAACTTCTACGATCCTGGTGTTAGAGAACCTCTCCTCATCTCATCCCCCAACCCTGCCGCTAGAAGAAACGAAGCTTCAGGGTCCATGGTCAGTCTGCTCGACATTATGCCTACGGTTTTGGACTGGTTTGGCCTCCCATGGGAAGAAGAAACCAACGATGTCATTCAAACCGACAAGCCCAAGAGTTTGCTACCTATACTGGAGAAGGGTAAGTGCCTAAAGGATATATCTACTATGAAATCTTGTCATATCTTGTAACTCAGTCGGTATAGCGCATCCGGGAACTTCCGAACGCAGGATTATGACTGATAAAAGTGTGTTATCGATGTCTCAGTCGATATACACACACACGGGTGTTCCCCGCATGTGGCTTTAACAACTATTATCTATACTAATAATATAAAGCTGAAGAGTTTGTTTGTTTGAACGCGCTAATCCCATCCCAGTAACCGTTGGTCCGATTTGAAAAAATCTTTCAGTGTTGGATGCGGCATTCTATTTATCGAGCAAGACTATAGGCAAATAAATATAAATTATTTTACGCGACGGGCATTTGAAGACGCAAACGAGGTTGCTTGGGTCAGCTAGTAATAGATAAGCTGGTCTAGAATAAGCAGGGTGCGGGGATTTAATTTACGAAAGTTCATAGACACGAATTGACTTTGCGAGGGAGCAGAATGGCTCAAATGGCTGTGTGTTTTACCGATTTCCAAATTGTTAAACATGTAAATTTTGTTTTTGTCCTTCACTTCTTCATTTTATTTTTATGTTAGAAATATATATTTATGTTATGTTATATAGTAGTTATACCTATTACTTAGATTAGTTAGATTAGGTGAAACTGAGAATGAACTTTGGATGCAAATAATTCGTCTAATAAATTAATTGCCGATTATAAAACGGAAAATATTTTCCTCACTATCTAGAACCGCCGGTCTCTGTGGACGAAGCGGTGTTCATGTCGCAGACGCACCACGAGATCACGATGTACTTCCCCATGCGGGCCGTGCGCACGCGCCGGTACAAGCTAATACATAATCTCAACTTCGGCATGCCATTCCCTATCGACCAAGATCTCTACGTGTCGCCCACCTTCCAGGTAACCACTCAAAATGTTGTCTCGATCTTTGCAGCATTTACTCCATCCAGATCAAAAAATAATGATTACAACTTTGTCATATGAAAGCCCCCCTTCGAAAGTCTGTTTGTATGAACTATTCGAACACTGCTACGAGTAATATCCTATCCGATTTATCAGAAGGTCATATAATCAACTAATATTAAGTTTAGTCGACTGGGGAATTATTATTTGTGCAAACATTTTAGGACATACTAAACCGCACACGCAGCAAACAGAGCCTGCCGTGGTACAAAACTTTGAAGCAATATTACTACCGGCCGCAGTGGGAACTGTACGATATACGCGCCGACCCAGCTGAGACCAACAATTTGCACGGTGTGTATCTATTTATTATATAGGTATATTAGAATGAATGTCGATTGTATGCTCCCACCGCAGAAACTGTTTACTGGGGATGATATTTCTTATATTTTAGTTGCCATAGTCGAAATAAAATCCTATTTTTTTTTATTTTTACGAGGCAGTTCGGTACCAAAAATTGCAAGAAAGTGTTTCAAACGCTGTCACTTTAATATTTAAATGTGTGTACATAAATAATTGACTGCCTCTGTGGCGCAGCGGTAGCGTATGCAAACTGATATGCTTGAGGTCTCGGGTTCGATTCCCGGGTCGGATGAAATGTTTGTATGATCTGCAAATAATTGTTTCAGAGTTTGGGTGTTTTCTATGTGTAATATGTATGTATTTACAAAAAAATAAATAAATGTATTTATATCAATTATCTAGTGCCCTAAACACGAGCTCTGTTTAGCTTGATACTAGATGGCGTTGTGTGTTAGATGTCCGAAATATTTATTTGTTTATTAATATATCAACAGTCACTTAATTCACAAAGTATACTATTATTTCAGGTGATCTATAAAATTATCGTGAATTATAATTTGCACTTGTTACAATATGAGTTGAGTTGATCAAAGATTAGAATCACTAAAAACCTGCTTAATAAATTAGGCAAGCCTTCCCTGGAGCAAGTAGAAGCAGACCTCCGCGAGCGGCTGCGTGGCTGGCAGACGCGGACGCGGGACCCCTGGCTGTGCGCGCCCGACGCCGTGCTCGAGCGCGACGGGCCCGGGCCCGACAGCGACAGCGTGTGTCGCAGCCTCGACAACGGACTACTGCACTACTACACGCGATAATACTGGTAACACCGAACTACCAATCATTGACTGAGGAGTTTTACATTAGATTAATTAACTCATTACCTACTCATCGATATTGTCAACGTCTATTTCAAATCATTTAATGATTAAAAAATAATCTAAGGTCTGTAACTTATAAAAAATAGTGAGAGAACTTATTTGTTGGTTTCTTAGATTATTTATTTGTAATCTAAAGTTGATTTATTAAGTAAGAAAATTTATTGTTTGATGTTGAAACTGATTTTAGATTAAATAATAATTGACAAATATATATAATTTACATAAATATCTTCTATAGAACAAATTTTTATAAGAATATTTAACTTTTTGTGTATAACTCAACAGAATAACACTTAAATTAACTGAATTATGTTAGGTATTTATATATATATATATATATATATATATATATATGTGTGTGTAAGAGTTAATTATAATTAGTTTTAAGAGTATTTATGTTGAGCTTCGTCATTGTGGTGTCGGTTTTGTTTTTTGTTGTATTTTTGTGCACAAAGCTTACATACAATCGTATAAAGTTATTAAAATAAAAATGCTGTAGCTTACATTTTTTCTTACGAATTTACATCCGGGTTACTTAACTGTTGGGATTTTAAAATATATTATAGAGGTACCTATACCTACCTATTAATAATAGCAAAAAAGAAATATGTTTCGATAATAAATAAATCGAATATTTATGTCCGGAATATTTATGTTTGCTTTATTACAACTATTATTACGACTTTACAAAAAATATTTAAGTAGGTAGGTATAATGGTAAATAATAATAAATTAATGTCCTCTAGGTGAGAGGCACTACCGCCCGTATTAATTAATCACATAGGGGCTAGCGCATACATACCCGATACCGATACCGGTAACTTTATGGTTATAATAAATAAACTCTCGATTTAAGGTATTGTACACAACACCTTAAATCGAGAGTTGCCTATAAAAGACTTGGATTTGTTTAGGAGATAAATCGACTGAAATCAATTGTATGCGCACCTCCATCGACTAAACAGCGTAGTCGTGTGGAATTCACCAGAAGTACACAACTCGATTAAATAGTTTAGTCCATGAAAAAGTTGTATGTATGCGCTAGTCCTTACTATGGAGTTGGACTTATCATCTTTATAGCAATCTCCACTCCAACTCCATCTCAAGTATCCCCCATCACATATATGTCAAAAAAAGTACCTACTTTCATGAAAAATATTTAGTGAGGCTGTCCTACTTCAGGCTATGTGATCATTAATTAAATTAGACAAATTTAAATGAACTTAAAATTGTAACCTTTTAATACTCATAGTTTTAAGCAATGTTACTATATATTAAACAAATAATATAATTAATTATAAAAATCCTTAATTTTATTTTCTTGGAAAAGATCTGAAAACTAAATTTTGCTTATTAATGTTAGTCGTAGGTACTTAAAAAGTTTTTCATATATTTGCTGTTGAAGTTTTAAGATATTATTTACATGACACATTCTATGAATTAAAAAGTTAATACGTCTTTCTTGTTTCTTTCATTGTATATTCCCTATTTGCGACAAGTACCTACGTTATACAAGGCAAACGAGCATACGTATAACATGATGGTAAGCGATTACCGCCGCCCATGGACAGCCGCAACATCAGAGGCATCACAAGTACGTTGCTCCCCTTTCGAGGATGGGGGAAGAAATGTGCCTCCGGTATCCTCACTCACTCGGTTCACTGAGTCACACCGGCTTTCTGTGAGGCTGTCGTATCATTCCGATTGAGCCAGTCCATGCATGCCGAAGTGTGGCTATCCCACGGTAATATATTTTCGTGAATATGGATTATGCACTTATTTCAGGCGCTAAACGACCTCGAAGGTTAAAAGCGCAGGCCTTATGGTAGCAGCAGAAACATGCTAGGGTGATATTAGAGACAGGACCATGGTACCCTGGTCACCATACATACTGTTGCGGGAAAAGGCTGTCAGCCACTTTCTGCAAGAAGTTGGATATGAGACGCTCAAAGAGGATGTGATGCACGGAAACGGGGGCTAAGAGGATATCGAAAGGAGATATGAAAAGAGTAGGGAAATATTTAATTGTAGTAGCAGGGCCGGCAAAAATTTATTAGCCTATATTTGCCGACTGGCAGTTTTCTAATGCTGATGATATGAAGCAACTTAGGCTAGTTTTACAAGACGAGGTAAAATTAGTACATACCAATACCAAAAATAACAACAACAATGAACAACATGTTTTAAAATGTTTTATTCATAATTAATGTCTTACATAGGATAATTATAGAAAACAACTACTTAACGACATACAAACGTTTTAAACAAATATATACAAAATAAATAACATAAAACACAATAGTTTTTAAAAATAAATAAATATAAAAGATCTTTAAAACCTCATACAACATCTCTATTATTCTAAATAAACTTTGAAAAATATGCGAATAACTTATAATAACAATTCACACAAAGAGATTACCTATGACTAAAACATTCAATAAATTGTTTAAATACTGTGCGGCAACGGCTAGCTACTTTAGATTAGTCATGAGGATTATTTGTATGGTTTTTCTAAAAATGTTTCTTAGAATTTATGAAAATATTGAGAATAATAAACAAGTTAGAGCACTTTGATATCCAATAGAATGAGACATAATCATAAAATAGCCCTCAAATTAATCTTATTTCGAAACTATATTACCCAATTAGAAAATGTGGCTTTTCACACAAACAATAAAACAATGGCTATGCACATTTCTATATTTGAAAATTCAAAAATATATTCCAAAGGTTAGGAACATATTTTTCTTCCTTTGAAGTTAGGAACTTTTTATTTGACACTGGGATCACCTGCAGTATCATACCACACATTGCACATTTTCAAATATGAAACATGTTTCAGGAAATGCATTATTCTTCTCAACTACTGTTGAGACAGAATTAGATTGAGAGAGCATTGGTCTTATATAATGGAACTTGTGTTAATGATTCACAAAATACCTTTCTAAAGTTATTAATCATTTACATTTCATGCAAATTGCATTTAGTTTATCTAAAGTTTTTTAACTTTGCAACTTTTTCAATTATTTCATTGAAGTAAGTATAACTAAGATAATTTTGAAACTTAATTCACAACAACAAGTCTAATACTCATTGTGCTCAGCAACCAAAAATCACATTTATAGAGAAGGTTTAAAATTGTATCAAAACAAATGACAGATTCAAGACAGCCTTAAGTAGTATGTTTAGTTATGCGAGGTTATAGATAGTACAAGAAGTGTCTAATAGTTTTCATACAGCTTCTTAAGTTCAGCTATTTGCATGCCCAGGTTCCGATCCAGTTTTTCGACCTCCATTACCTCTTTTTCAGTCTCCAATATCTATGAGTCATAGAAACAATTAATATAATTATTATACAATTGAGGTGCTGTAGGCATTAACTATAGAATATTATTACAGATTTTAAGAAAAGCAAATTAGCTTAGCGGTTATGGCTCATAAGCCACACATAGTAATGATTGACTTGAACCCTGGTATTGATTGAAGCAATAATAACTATTGGGATATCATTCCGAATTAAGCTGAGCCATACTACGTTAAATGAACTGCTGATTCACATAAATAACTAATATCTAAATACAATCATATTGTAAATAAATAACACCCAACCTCTCATCATAATAAAAGGAATACGAAAGGTCGAACGAAGAAATAGAATGGCGAAATAAAGGAAGAATCGACAAGAATGAAAGGACCAAGAATTATAAAAGTCTCCGATCATGTTGGAGGTGTGAGTAGCCTGCTAAAGCAGGCATATAAAAAAAAATAAAAAAAAATACCTCTCATCATATTACTCTGGGTGGGAGTCGAAACCCCTAACTTCAGGAATAGAAGTCAATGTCAATAACAATTAGACCTAAGGGACCAGTTGATAAAAACAGGAAGTCATTTTAAGTGCTTACCATATCCCAGATAAGATCAAGTCTTTCTGATTTTAAGCAACATGTTCTCAGGAATAGAACCATATACACATACAGGAGTAACATCAGGACCATCACCACTATTTTTAAATTTGGTGTGAGCATCTTACCCTGAAAATTATGAGCATTAAAATAACACCGTAAGGAAACTGTTTTATAAATATTTAATTGGACTGGCTGAGATGAAAAATAATGAAATTTTATTTCGTTAAATTACGTTATATTTATAGATTCAATTTACACTTGGAAAATGCAGTAATGAAATAGAAATAAATTCTAATTACTAAGTGTTAATATGAATAACTAGTATTTTAGAAAAAAGATAAGTTAAAAAACAACACAGGTACCGGTTTTACGACGACCATCGGCAAATCTGTCGCAAAATGACCCATTCGGCTGTTTTTGTGTTTAGAGCAAGGTTTACAAGTAGCACGATGCAATGATCTCACACAAATATGCAGATCAATGCAGGCGCTGGGTGCACTTTGCTAGCTATGGCCGCCGGATTCCCCTCCTACTTTTCTGTTTTTCCTTAATTTCCTTCCTATTTTCCGTAACAAAGACTTGGAACAGGGTTGCCAACCTTAGCGTCTAGGCGGCTACTGTTGGTAAAGGCTCACTTGTATTTTCTATTAGTTTGGGTGTGTCAAATATTTTAGGCCTTTGGACTGATACATCCTAGAATAGTAAAAATTGTAGTAACGGTGAAATAAAGCTTTTGGGATAAGAGTTTGTGGTGATTAATGACACAATATCCAAAAAGGCAGCAAAGATGTACAAACTATTCATTGGCAACAATTTTTTTTGTAATTTAAATGTCAGCTGTCATTGTCTGTCATCTAAGTTAGGTTACTTTGTGTACCTATTTAAATGTCCAAACATTTTCACGTTTAATACTTAAAATTAGGGAGTAAGGAATTGGTTATAAACTAACAATGGCAACGAAGTATGCGACTTATTCCCAACTTATTAAAGCATCTACAAATTATGCGCGGCGTATGCAGAGACTTTCCAATAGGATTTTTGGCGAGGTAGCCATCCCAACCAATTCGAAGTCTATGAAGGTAGTGAAAATGTTTTCGGAGCGACCTTTGCATTCTAATGAAGAAATAATCCACTATTATCCACGTCATGTAGAGACGCACGCCCTCATGTTAAAGCTTCGGGAATACGGCCTCTACCGCGATGAGCATCAAGACTTCAAAGAAGAAATGAAGAGATTGAGGGAACTGAGAGGTAAAGTTAAAGTGTGGAGGCGAACACTCGACAAGGGGAGTGAAAAGTGAAGCAAAACATTTATTTTCATAGTTTCATAGCTTTGGTTAACATTAGTGATTTCTTTTTTGTAAATAAAACAATTTAAAATAAACACTTTATATTAAATACTAAACTTATACTTTACCCTTATTATACTGTATATTCTTACTTGGAGCTTTAGATGAGGTCACATAAAATACTAAAAAGGAAACTAAGACAAATATCAGTATGGGTATAACAATAGCTACAACAGTTACGAGGAATGGTGCATGTATTGATACCATTGTTCTTGTCAAGTGCCTGTAATGGTGGGATCTGGCTCGTTCTAATGTAGAAGTTTTCATGTACAGCTTCATCCACTTCCATTGCCTGTCAACATGTTATTTGTCAATAAGATGTGTATAATTCAGCAAAGACAGCAAGCTTTTATTGATTTTTACATGAGAGAGGTTCCCAGAGGAAATTCTGGGACAGGCATTCACTTCAGTTGTAGTTTTGTGTTGCCATTGCCTTTGGGTTACAGATTTCACTTGCGGACCCAACAATTATGTCCCACTGGCTTCATACTCGTAGTTCCATTAGTTTTGAAGACTTACTATGAATTAAATTACCGAGTCCCATTGATATTTACAATTTTAACTTATACTCTCATGGTTCTAGTAGCATGATCACATAAACCACAGGTCTGTTACTGTTTCGTCAGAAAATACTGATGAGCTCATTAAGCAATAGGTCCACAAGGTTATGTTGTACTGTGTGAACCCTTGTGTACAAGATTGTGAACTGGGGCCATAAGTAAGTGGAACAAATTGGTAAGGTTAACAGTTCCTAATCACACCATCAGGTGACCTATCTGCTTCATCATCATCTGCCTATTGCAGTCCACAGCTGGCCATAGGCTGCTTTTATTGCTGACTTTGGGCTTTTCGCATCCAGCTCCTACCAGCCATCTTAAGCAAATTGTCACTCTACCTGACCTGCGAGCATTCTACACTAGATTTTCTCATACCACGATTTGATGATAAAAATTACCCATGTTTTCGGAATGTTCTTGGTAAGGTCCATGTGGTGCTGTTAGGGTAAACATCCAGATTGTAGTAAGGTCTGTCTAAAACCACCAGCGCAAAATCCATCCACGGATGGTAAGTATGGTCCCACACATTACGAGCTGGTACTTTACTGTTTCCTAAATGAATAAGAGAAATGTTTTTGTAATGCCACTATTATTATTCAAGTACTTGCAAGTAAAACTTCGTCTTGCACAAGGTTTCTTACCATCGGTGACATCTTCGCAGCGTTCTCCATAGGTCGGGCGGAGCGCAACCATGCGTTGCTGAGGGTGCCGCTGTAGGCAGCCGGCGCTCACGCCCACCATGTCATGGTTGAGAAGAGCGCCGGGGCAAGCGCGCTCACGCCTCCACTTTGTGGCTTTCAGACATATCAGTATATAATTGTGTCCGTTTTTACCATACAAATTTGACAAAAAATGACCTCCGCTTACGGCGCTCACAATTAGTACCAAACATAATATTCTTATCCCCATCGCACCTAACATTCGCTAAATCTGCTCAGACTACGGTGGATTTGACGTAAACAATATTTCTCTATTGTACAAAGCGGTGGCCAGTATTAAGTAAAACAAAAAAAGGTGCTCCGACGGAAATCACTGACTTTACCTAACTCACTTTGAAATAAAGCTAGGCTCGGTGCTGAGACCGAACGAGCATTACAAGAGCATGTTATTCACGTCTTTCATGTCATTATCAGGCTAATGGTATTATGAATAGGGCACACGCAGTATTCGCTCATTGTTCGCCAAATCATTGAGAAGGAAAGAAAGTATACATACTCGTAAATAAGCTTTATGGATTTTTCAAGAACTTTCGACTCCGGTGAAATGGCCAACGTGTAATTTTTTGAAAACAGTACTGGACATGGGCACACCACAATACTTCGTGCATCTATTTAGAGTTTTTCGAAGGATAAGTCTGATGGTGCTTGACGTGGATGTACAATGGCACCTTTGCTGTTCAACATGTATAGCGTGCTGGTACTGCGAATCACTCGACGACTCCCCCGACGTTGTTACAATTGGTGGATACAACATTACCAGTGGGAAACTGCGCTTCACTGCTTCACTACTGAATCTGTTTCGTTTTGTTTGAAGACGTCGTCAGGTGTTTTGGTACCTATAAGAAAAATAGGTAAGGTACGGGAGGCAAATGAAACATTCAAAAAAATAGCCATCATTTATTTGATTACAAAATCTTTTGTCAGGAAATAAATCGCTACATAAAACATATATAAACACGAAATGCCTTAACTGCTAGCGCCTCACCGCGCGGGTGAGGTCGCGCCGCGCCCTAGGGCTGCGGTCCGACACTACTGACAACTCATATTGTGAAAACGTGTACTTACTAAAATCCTTAACATTAAGTTTAACATTATTCAGTTCAAAATCTAAATTTATATAAGAAATTAAACTACTGAAGCCACAGACAACTCAGACAGAAGTGTGTATCGAATAATAGAAAAAACGATGAACGTTCTGTCGCCGTCGGTCGTGTTGGAGCGGGCGGTGGCGGGCCGGGGGCGGGTCGGTGGCGGGGCGGGGCGGGTCGCGGGCGGGGCGGGCCCGCTCGGCCCGGCGCCGGCGCACCGACCGCTCCCTATACATCTAACAATTCGCGAGATCCCGTAAGCGAAGCGTACTCGTAGAAAACTTGCCGGCTTTAAATATTATATCTCTGGTTGTACCGTTTAGAGTTCGATCGTTACGCTACTATCACATCTCCGGAAAGGGTTACTTTTATGTTTATAAAATTAAACGAGTCAAAAGACGACCGGCCGCTCGAGGATCGCTCGTCGCCCGGCGTCGCCCACGCCCCGGCTCGTTATATATATATAAGAAATATATATACCCTATATATAACTATATATTTTCACTTTTGACATTATGAAACTAACTCGAACGACAGAAGTGTTAATTTGAAATAAACAAGGCTTCCAAAGAAGGAAAAGGAAAAAGAGAAAAGAAATAAAAAATAGTTTCATAAAGCGATTTGGACATAGAGGGTGCAAACCGCGGGTGAGAAAAAGTCGGCGGGGACGGGGGGCGTCGGGTCCGGTCCCTCCCCCGCCCCCGCCCCCCGGGCTCCCGGTTATATACAAAGTGTAAAACATGAAGACACTCTTAAACACACTGGAGTACCGAAACTACCGCTAAGTGGAGTTTAAGCGTTTTCGTGATCCTTAACGACTACCTTAGGGGAGACACAAAGCAGTAGCGGGGGGGGCGGGGTACGGGAGCGAGGTGGGGGATGGAGGGGCGGGCTTATGTGTAGTCATTGAAGTCGTCCATGGCGACGCGCTGCGCCAGCTCGGGCGCCTGCGCGTAGGGCTCGGGCGCGCGCGCGGCCAGCGCCAGGCGCTCGGCCTGCACGCGCATGCGCAGCCGCTTGATGAGGCGCAGCCGCTCCAGCGAGTTGGACGCGTACGGCGCGCCGCCCATCTTCAGCGACTGCGAGATGTGGGACGCCAACTGCAACACACCGCTCTGTACTGTAGCCGCCCCGACCCTACCTTTAACTCGGAGCCCCGGCTCGAAGGACCAAAATGTAAATAACTGTACGTACGGTGCAGTGTAGCGCGACCTGTCTGGCGAGCAGTGCCACGTTGTGGTCGGACACGTAGTGCGTGTCGATGTGCGCCAGGAACTTGGTACGGATCCTGTCGTCCTTGGTCTTGATCAGCACGCGGTTCATGCCGAACTCGTACGGTTCTACCACCACTATGCAGAAATTGAGTTGGCCCTGCGATACACATAATAATATGTATGACACTGGTTTATGTGATAATATGTATGTTAAAAACGTCCTATTTAAAAACAGCGAAAATTATAAAAACAGTTCCTAAAAAATATTTAAAACATTTCGGTTCACTAAGGTACAATATTAGTGATACATTTGTCACTCAAGTCCGCGGCATACCTTGATGGTGAGAATGTTGAAGTCAGCGCCGGAGTCGTTGTAGACGATGGAGACGAAGTCGTTGCCGATGTACTTGCGCTTCTCGTTGCACGTGGGGTCCTTCGGCGAGGTGGGCATCGCCGTCGCCACGTGGAACAGCACCTGCCAACATCAGCTCTATGTAAACCCTACATACCTCAATTATTCTATTGTTTAAATCTCATAACCACATTTCTTTTGAATTGATATCGTTTGAGGTAGAATAATAATGAATAAAATAATAAAGATTCCGGACATCTAACACACAAAGCCATCTCTAGTCCTAAGCTAAGCAAAGCTTGTGTTATGGGTACTAGACAACTGATATAAATACTTATTTATTTATATTTTGTAAATACATACATATTATACATAGAAAACACCCAAACACCGAAACAAATATTTGCAGATCATACAAACATTTGGTCCGACCCGGGAATCGAACCCGAGACCTCAAGCTTAGCAGTCGCATACGCTACCATTACGCCACCGAGGCAGTCAGTAGAATGTTTTACAAATGGCTTTATAAGAACAAACTATTGTATTAGTAAGTATAGGCTTTGAGAAACATATTTGCATGTAGGAATCATGTGCGCTAACATAGCCTAACTACCGGTGTCAGTTAATGCATTGAGTTTCAAAACATAAATGGTCATACCTGCATAATATCATCGTTCCAAACGTAGGTGTAGTGTCCGTCCTTACCACCTTTCTCCAGGTTAAGGAACAGATTGGGATGCTCGTCCTCTTCCCCCCCCTCCAACGACACCAGCGTGCCCAGCTGCGTCAGGAACTCTGAGTACCTGTCACACATTCATTATTGACTAGTATCTTGTGAGCAGTGACAATAAATGACGTTCGGTGGGCCATAGGAAACTAGAACCTTCTAGAGAACTAAATTATTCGTATATTAAAAAGGGCGACAAATAGTCTGCCGTTAGTACTAAACTGCTGCTGCAAAGACATACAAATTATGCATAAATTACACTTACATATTTAACAAATGACCATGCTTATCATAAATAATTTGTCTTAGGTGGGAAGATAACCACTACCACTGGCTCAGCAGTCATATCAATAACCACTAGACAACCGGGCAAGCGAAACAAATATTATAGATTGTCAAAACTAGTGATGACTGTGTAGTCTGTGTACCATCAGGACTAACCTCACACTGCCATATTCGTTCTTCAATATTAGAACTTCGTTGTCTTCTTGTCCTTGGCCCACGTATAACACGCCGATCTGCCGACAAATTGTTATCGTTTACATATGTTTTCTTTAAGTAAATAACTTATGCCAACTGACATCCAAATACTAAGTGCTTAAGCACACCTTTAACTAGCCACAAGTGAGTAGGCCTCTGAGAGACAACCAAACGACAACCAAGAGTTCATTCGGTGGAAACTAATCAAAGAATGGGTTCATATTAAATATGTGCCTAAAAGCTCCCACGGTTAAACATTATTATCAAGTTAAATTAATATCTAATGTGTTCCAAGTAATAGGAAAGGTCGGCAACGCACTTGTTACGCCTTTGGTGTTGCGGGTGTCCATGGGCGGCGGTAATCGCTTACCATCAGGTGATACGTCTGCTCGTTTGCCCACTATTCAATAAAAAAAAAAAACTTGAGAGGTGTCAAGGGACACCCGGATGGAACGAAGTTCGAAATAGAAAGACGATACAAATATTATATTTACTTCAATATTTTACGTAATTTCTAGTTTTATGATATATGTGTACACAATAATATTAATAATAATAATAATGATAATGATGATAATGGTGAAAATGATGAAGATGATGAAAATGATGAAAGTGATGAAGATGATGAAAATGATGAAAGTGATGAAGATGATGAAAATGATGAAAATGATGAAAGTGATGAAAATGATGAAAATGATGAAAGTGATGAAAATGATGAAGATGATGAAAATGGTGAAAATGATGAAAGTGATGAAAATGATGAAAATGATGAAAATGATGAATTGATGAAAATGATGAAATGATGATTATGATAATAGTGACGATAATGATGATAATGATGATATGTATATATAAAAGTTCGAAATCTTATCTATCTATTATATATATATATATATATATATAGTATATATATATATATATTATATATATATATTATATATATATATATATACTATATATATATAGTATCTGGGTTGCTTCAAGCAATGAAAAATAAACTAATAACAAATAAAATTTAAAATAGCAAAAAGTGTCGTGACAACAAATTATGTCGCGACAATTTCCGTCTAGCCCCCTTCGTTTTTTCGTTCATATCGCGCGATAAGGAACTTCGTTCCAAAAAAAAAGAACTGTTGTTTCTAAACTTATCATGTCTATTATATTTTTAGTTTGTTTGAAAAGAAAATAAATATGGGAACTGTATTTATATAACAGTACCTACTCGTATAATATTGTTACGTCTTAGGGTTCGATAGATTCGAGAAATAAACCTTCTGATGTGTAAAAGAGTATCTATTAAAAATCACTCCGAATAACAATCGCTAGTTCGCTAGGTTGATCACTGATATCACTTCGATGTTTATCGCACTGCAGCTCAAACTGAAGTGACCGCGGCCGGCGAGGGTCCGTATTATATACATTCTTACATTACATTACATTACATAAATCGAATCGGTAACAGGTCAGGGTATCACTATTTGATTAGGTATTAGAACTGTCAAAAGTTAAATAAACGATTGGAACGACTATAGAGCTTTCGAAAAATGTCTCGTACATACGAGGGCGTTCCCCGTACCAAGGACACGTCCGCCAGCGAACTCGTTGTAAACAATCGCGCAACAACTAATCGATATTCGACGCTATGAGTATCGATATAAGGTGGATTATTCCGTGTCTTAAAAATCAACTTTCTCGATCGTTGTTCGTTTATACTCGTAATCTAGAACATTCTCGATCGTTGTTCGCGAATAATCTTTCTTCGTAACAATGTGTATGCATATAACTATCACAAGTATATTTACCTTGTATGTTTCGACAGGCGGCACGAGGTCGAGGTTCTTGATGGTGCGTTCGTGTTGAACACCGGTCACACGCAGGGGCCTCTCTGCTAGGGGGTTCAGTATGGTAGGGGCTTCTCCTGCAACACAATCTAACGTTAGCCACCGCAGTTCCCGCCTTTACTGAACTTAGTCATTCGTTAGTTTAAACCGATGTGAAGGTAAAGTCGTATTGCATCAATTTAGGCTGCACACATGTATCCTAGTATAATTGGTATTTTTTAATATAATATAGGCAATAGGTAAAATGTTCCGTGCGAAGTGAACGGCACGTACCTGGCACCGGCGGCGTGATGGGGTAGGTGCTCATGTTGTGGTACAGCTGCAGGAACACGAAGCTGGGCGACACGCCGCCGCCCGCGCCCCCGCCGCCCGCGCCCGCGCCGCCCGCCCCCGCCCCGCCCGCGCCCAGCGCGCCCGCCACGCTCGCGCCCGCCCTGCCCGCGTACATACTGCTCTTACACGGCGCCACATCGCAACACCACAACATCACAGCACCACAGCACCACAGAACGCACCGATACAAACAGAACCAAAACAAGGAAAATAAGCAAGCGTGCATGCGTGCCAACTCAGTACGCAGGAAATAACAAAAAATAATTAATACAAAAAGATTAATTAAGGTGTACATGCGAATAAGGGAAGAAAACTCAATAATTAATCAGCTTTGAACGTGTTAGAATGCAGAAGCGGCATTCATGTTTGTTTGTGTGACTGCTACTTTCTCGAAGTTGTCCATTAAATTCGACTTTAAATTCAATATAAGCGAGATAAGAATTTTTGTCTACCCACATTTTAAACCCTAATTTTTTGTCTCTAATTTTTCAAATAATATTGAAAAATGCTTTTTAATTACTTTTTACCATTATTCTGAAAGCCTGAAATTCGTCTTTTTAGAAAGCCATTGGATAATAAACATCATTATAATGTTTATATAAGTTAATGCTATAACATTTTACAACACACAAAGAGGCGAGCCTCTCCTGTGACATATCATATATTCTACATGTTGAAGTAAACATGATTAATTTGATGACCCACAATCAATAGTTAAGTTTGGAAAAATAAAGATGAACGTAATACGAAACGAATGCAAAAGAGCCTAAGCAGAATAAGAGCATTCACAAAGACATTCTAACTACATAAACATTACTAATGCGGCAATAGTAACAAAAAACATCTACTAAATACTTCTTAAATATTTTTAAGTCACATTTAATGTGTAACAACTGTCTAGTCATTTACTATCTGACGGCCAATTCTAGTATTGCATCAAGTATGATATAGGTATCTTCCTGTTACAGACTTCCGTCCCTTATAGCTACTAAGTCATTCGAGATATTACAAGAAAGTGAGAGGAAAAATGTTACACATCAAATATGTGACAATCAAATTCAGTCCAATTTATATATCATATTTTTGTATCATTTAATGTATACAGTTATATCATTAGAAATCGGTACAGCCGTTTCGGAGGAGATCGGTAACAAACACCGCGACACGAGAATTTTATACATTAGATAATGTATTGCACTTACTTTGTAATTAAACTGGCAAGTTAAGAATGAAAATATATATAGATTAGATTTGTTGTAAACGTGACGCTTGTTCAAAGTTAGTTCGTCGGTTTCGTAGGGATCGGTCACAGAGATGAAGTTACACTTGAATGGACTATAACGTTTAATATGTAGTGACATTTGGAGTGGATCTGAGCGCGTGGCGCCATACCTGTGTCGGCGGGTAGGGCTCATGACCGAGATGGTGTTGGAGCGCTTGGAGCGGGAGAGCGGCGGAAGGTCGTCCCGGTCGCGGCCCGCCCCCGCCCCCAGCCCCGCCCCCTGGCCGGGGGGAACGCGGGGGGCGGCGGGGGGCTTGCTGGCGCGACCTTCGGGCACTGTCCCATCGCTAGCCGTCTGACGTGCAAAGTACCACATTATGTAACGATACGGTAGTTGACACCTTAGTCAAATTTGTTACTATTTATCAAATTCTCAATTTTGTTGATTTTACTGATTTTAGTTACATAAATATTTATTTATTTTGACGATCTGGCACAATTGTAATGACACACAGAATTGTTTTATTATGATCAGTGTGGTTGGATTTCGACTAACACTGAGCCAGTAAATTTAATGAGATAACAGTACGGTGGTAGTGTATGATACCTTTTGCAGCTGGTGGTGGTGGCTGTGCTGGGTGCTGTGCGCGGGCGCGTCCGCGGCCTGCTCTGCGCCGGCGCCTGCACACGCAACCACTTTTAGAGCTGGACACACACACACACACTTACACACTATCATTCATTCCCACAACTTACAAACCGATTATTTTTATAATCGATTCATCTAACATTGGTGTTTTGAGAATGAACAATAAAAAAAAAAAACTTTATTCGCCGTAAGGCATCTTTTAAACAAACATTTGCAAAGTAGTAGAGATGTTTATCGACTATTGGGTAATCACAATGAAATAAGTAACTAAATAGTCGGCCATTATTCGACAAAGAGCATCGATTACACAGCATTTCACCCTGTATGTAGATCTCAATCTATCAAAAAATTATAAACGCCCCTTACTTTTGTACACGATTGTAAAGAATTAAGAGATATAACTTTAGCTTAGCTTGAATATTTTTGAAGCTAGATAAGCTTCAAAAAAGTTACTAAGTCCAAGAAGATAGATTTATATACGAGAATTGAGTAATTATTGGAAATATTCATAAGTGAGAATTCAAAGAGGAGATAGAGAGAGGGAAGGAGAGAGAGGGGAGAGAGAGGGGGAGGGGGAGAGGCAAAAGAGACAGAGAAAGAAAGAGAGAGAGAAAGAGAGAGAGAGAGGGGGGAGAGAGGGAGAGTTTTTTGGTATGACTGACCTGGATCCGAGTTGTATGTCATGAGGTGAGGGTGGTTGGCGTGCGGCGAGGTGCCCGACATCTCCTCGGGGATGGCCTCGCACGACACGCGCATGTCCGACTTCTTGGACGCCTTCTTGCTGGCGTGCAGCGACAGCGCCGTGCTGCCACTCGGCCTGCGCACACACCACACACCATACACCATACACCATACACCACGCACGTCAAATATTGAGTATCATGGGTACTAGACAACTGGTGTAAATACATATATATTCTGTTTTTGTAAATACATAAATACTATACATAGATAACTACACTACAGTAAGTGTACGCGAATGATCGCCATTTATACTCGAATTGTTTAAGTTCATAAAAAACTATTTCGAGTTGAAACATATCTGTTATGACGGAACTGAAAGTACATGACGATAGTTTAAGTACCTATACTGAAATTTAATAAATCGATTTATATAAGTAAAAATTATGAGTGTGTGTACTTATGTACACGCGTTAGAAGTTATACTTTTTTGGCGTATGAAAAAAAAAACTAAAATGCAGTAGTGATTAACGATAAATATTAAAATTAACCAAAAAGATTTTATTTAAATAAATAATATTTATTTATCCACACTGTTTAATTGTACTGTTATGAAACACGTGTTCTAAATATAAAAATACTAGAATATACAACTTGAACATAGTTATCGTTTTTCATGCCACCTAGGACTAACTTCACGATGTAGAATTCAGGTGTCGGTGTGCGCGCGCGATGTAAAAATTCACTCTTATCATTTTTCTCCATCGCGCCAAAAGAAGTATAACTTCAATAATAAAATGATAAATCATCTTGGCGAATGGATTAGTCATTTAATATAGGACAGGCATGTGTGTGGATCGGTTCCATGTTGCTTAAGTAGGTCTAAGTATATTTTATCATGTGTTTGGACTGTGTAGATGAAGCAATTGTTAGCGTAGCGCTGAGATGAAAGACAATTGGAAGTGATACGCACGTGGGTTCACAGCTGGGCAGCAGGATCATGTCTTCTGCGTCAAGGGATAGGTCGTCCCTAGGCTCGGGGTCGTCGCTGGGGTCGTCGCGGGGGCGGCGGCCGGGGTCGTCGCGGGGGTGGCGCGCGGCCCCCTTCCACGACGAAGACATCTCCGGAGACGAGTTCGAGCGCCGCACCGGGTGCCGGGACTTGCTCTGAACATTAACGACACACCTTATGCAACATCGTCATCGATAGCTTTTAGTAGTCCACTGCTGGACACAGGTCTCTCCTTAGCAAGGACATTTTCGGCCTTTTAAGACACGCTAGTCAGACGAGTCGGTATCTTACCACACCCACAGGACGAGTAGAGGTGGTGACACTCTTCTGTATTCTTAATTCGTCTCCACACTGATTTATATAGTGAGATACATGGGCGTAGCTAAGGGGACTCACACCATTGATACTATTTGCTTCGCTCAATTTTTTTTATATTAATGTTACGGTTTAAGGGACATAGTCATTTATTATGTTGAACCTTTTCCCTCCTTCACCCCGAAACTAGAACTTGGCTATGATGTGTGAAGTTGAAGATAACTGCTGTAAAGTTCACAATTGCATACAATAGGAAACATTACGTACAAGTTACTTTTGATAACTTTATAAAAGAAACACTGATTTAGAAGCCACAGGTATAAACTGGTTTGGAGACCAGACGACCCAAATATTGTAAAAATTCAATTTCAATGGGTATAAACATTATTTTTATATAAACATTAATATCTATATTTACAATATTTTTTTTCATTAAATTATAAAAGGAGTCTTATTTCCATCGAATTTCAAATCAAAATCGGCTCGAAGGACCAATGAACTCAACAAATACAATATAACATATATACATACCATGATCGTGAACCACGTCATTAGAAAAATGGCTGTCACATCGTATGTCATAGTAATAACAATGACTTCATATTTCCGCGTGTCTTCGTTAGATGGCCTATAGTATGTTTTTGGTTTAACGTATGTGTAAGGCGCCACACGGTTTTTGCATTCGTTTTTAATCGATTCGTTTAGATCATGAACTCTGCTGATGCGTGGGATAAATAATAAAAATAATATAATCAAGGTGTGCGTGTGCTATGTTCACCTCGGGTACAATGAGTAGCATGTCGTCGTCATCGTTGGTGCTGGACGAGCTCTGGCGCTGCGGCGAGCTGGGGATGTTGATGGGCTGCGTGCTGGACCTGCGACACACACACACACACACACATACACTCTACCACTACACATATTTATCCACTACTACTAAAACATCATTGCTAGGGTTACAACGCGCCCTCTGACGTGGGACTGGGACAGTGGACTGTCACTACCGCGACGATGTAAACATATGTTTTGGTATGGACTGTTGTGTTGATACCTTTGCGGTTGCACTATGCTGTGGGTAGCTGCGTGTGGAGTCTTCTTCTCAGTTCCTACGACTGAATCCGAACTGAAAATAAAGAATTTCTCATTTCAATCTTATTAGTATTCGCATGCAAATATAAAGTTAAGTGTCATAAATGCCGAAAGGTTGTTGCCTTTTATTATCTAAATAAACAGTATCATCCTTTGTAGTCGTTAGACACGCCGTGGCCACACAGCGTCTGCCCGTATACGGAGGCTTGATCCTTTGAAGTCCTCACTTAGGGTTATACATATTTTGTTTCCCTATTAATACGAGTAAAACAATAAAATTAAATGTTATTTTAATAGGGTTTTTAATTTTTAGAGTATACTCTAAAAAATTGCGTACCCATCTAAAATGAGAACAGTACAACAATATTAACTAAAAAAATATTGAATGAATGATTACCTGGATTTGTGTAGATCTTGTTGCGGTGGCTGTGGACGACTTTGAGACGATGAGGACCCGCTGCGAGAGCGAGGGTCGCTGTCTGAGCCCTGGGGACAACGCACAGTACTGTTATACACTCTGTATATATCTTTAGCTACTTTTATAATCTATGTTAAGTGTATTGCTGTAAGTTTCAATAAGATTGATAAATGCTGATTGAATAGGGTCCATTCGGGGGTGGTAGAGCTACGACAATAGATATGGTGGTGTGCGTACCACGTCGTGTCGCGAGTCCCCGATGCCGGAGGAGGCGGAGGAGGGCGGCGCGGAGGGGGGCGCGGAGGGGGGCGCGGAGGGGGGCAGCACCTCGGCGCCCACGAGCCCGGCCGACAGCAGCGCCGCCACGTCGTGCAGGGGCGACTCCAGCAGGTAGTCCCAGTTCATCTGCACAGGTACCTCGGTATAATAGGGCTCCAAATTATCTCACTTAATTACTTTCATGAACTTTACACAGAAATCCAGTCGAATGAAGATTATTCGAAACGAACACAATGGTGAGTGCTTCGAACAAAAGGCCTAATATAGGTTACAATAATAATGTATAAAGATTTAATGTTCGATGTGTTTGTATAATTACGATGGAAGTTGCAAATACAGTAGATGGCGTTAGTAGTTTCTGTTAATCACGTTCGTCGTTGATCGAAATGATTACAAAAAAAAAAATCAATCCTGTGTCCCGTAATAAGCGATAAGTTTTGATTATATAAAGCAGTATTTTGTCCCCCAATTATTATTTTAGTACTTATATTTAAACTACATGTATCAAACAAAGTGAAAACAAGAATGAAAACAGCGGATCAATAAAGAAGTCATTAAAATTGTTTGAAAGAAAACAAGAACATAAATGAGTGTGGTACTCGTATATATTTGTGATCTGTGATGAGTGTTCTACTCAATATATCGAGAGAGTTATTTTGAAACAATAACATATTCCAAAGGAACTGTTTGTTTGGAGAGTACGAATGTTTTATTCTGTGTGTTGTATTATTTTAATGGTATGTGTTTCGTGTACTATGAACATAGAGGGAAGTAGTCATAAGCAGAAGTTCCATTCTGCCGAAGTACAAGTCTAAATGGGCCTACGCAAATGCGTGAAAACGCGCAAAATGAATTTGTGTGCGTGAAATTATGAATATTTTCTTTTGATTGTGATGTGTAAGTGAGTGAGTGACAGGTGATTATTTTCGTATGTGAATCTAAACTGTATGTGTGAAAAAAAAAAGAGACTATTTTGAGTCGTGTAAAGACGCTATAGCTACTCGTTTCCAGTCCGCCGGGCTGTGTTGGTGTGTGGTGGAGTGGTGGAGCGGTGGAGCGTACCTGGTTCTGCATGCGCATGACCCAGCAGACGTCCCCGGTGGGCGCGCGCACGTGCACCTCGGCCCAGTGCGCGCCGAAGCACGGCAGCGCGCCCAGCGCCGCCAGCCCGCCCACGCGGGACCACGACGTGCCGTACGTGTCCTGCGCACACCACACCGTCACCCTCTCATCCGATTTAAAGGGTGGGGGAACAGAAAACTTCACCGGAGTATACGTGTGCACGATATATGGTGCAAGTGTTTCTAAACGATTGTTTACAACAGTACGATTCTCAAATTAACGACCGGGCCAATTAAAAAATTATTTCCAGAATATTTATTGTTACTTTTGTATAATTTATTGTAATCTGTTTTTAACCTATAATATTATGTTACTTGATAACAATAAAAAACATGTCAAGTAGCGAATACCCTAATCGATTAAAATAATCGAGACCGCATAGAGGATTCGACTAGCTGAGCCGTCCTTCTTTACCGAATTTCACATCGAACCGACACAATCGATTACTGTAATGCTGAATTAATGCATATTTATAACGTAGAGTAAATATAACGTTTCTTACCACATCCTTGGATACCTTATCCAAGTACTCCGCATACTTATTGAGAATTGACCCCAGCAGAGGGTCGTTCGCCTTGTTGTTCTCCGACGAATTTTGTCTAAAACCAACACGTATTACATGACACTTATGAAATAATATAGCTACTGTAAAGTACACTAAGGTGAGAATTAAATATACGTGTATTCGGATTGTTTTAACAGCAACGATTTTGTATAAAAGCAACGACTCAACTAAATTAATAGCGCATATACTGCAGAAGACGAGAACCTAGCAAATATGTACTACGCACTACTACTTAAGAAAATTTCATTCAGAACAAAAATTGAATTCAGAAAAATACAGAGCGTAATGCAATCAAACAAGCAAGTTAGCGTGCGCTGTGGTTGTGTATGTCATAATGGGTGCAAGCGTGGCCGTGCACGCATACGCGCACGTGCAAGCAGGGGCGCGCGGACCAGGGCGGGGCCACACCTGCTGGTGTGGCCGGAGCACGGCAGCATGGGCGCCGTGCTGTCGGACACGGACAGCGACGAGCACGACGACGTCTCCGTGCTGCGGCTGTGCTGCAGCGAGTACTTGCTGTACCTGCGTAGGCGGCGTCACGTCACACCAGTACCCATGCACACGACACGTCTTTGTGACCGAGGTAGGGCTACTCGAATGATGTCTATGTGTAGTGTTCACTAAGAGCTTAGTGTCTCGTTACGACCTAATCATCAACCGGTCTACAACGGTACTACAATTGAGCCTGTCATGCAAGACCCATCGTGTCATGAAGATCAGATGATCTTTGATTAGCTTCAAATTCCATTAAAATTTCAACAATAAATTTACATGTCACCTAGTGAATCTACTAGCTATTACTTATATTTGTTGCTTGTGGTTCGTAATTTCAAGAGTAATAGGGCTTTTATCGTATGGTAGTTTTTGTCATCAGAAAGCCCAATATTGGTTGCTAAGGTAGAGGCGACCAGGAAATACCAGAGGAAGTTGACCTACAATGTCTTGTTAGTTTTTCAGAAAGAAATATCATACGAGCGTACGTGGTACGTACCGTAACGAGGATTAATCTTTCGGATGCGCGAACGGGTACTTCCGGTTCCATGCACCGTGCGGCGAAATTGCAAAATTTTGCAGCACGGTGCATGGTGTACGAAAATGATCAAATCTTTTCAAAAACAATGCTCGGTGGTTATAAAAGTGATTATTTTTCAAAAGATGGATAACAAGCGTACATGGTTATGCCATATTTTATTACTAAACTAATGTTATCGCTTTATTATTTACTCACAATTGAGCCAAGTATTAATTTACGCACCTATTGTGTTAATAAACATGATTTTAATATTTTATGTGGTTTATTATTCATTTTACTTATTATCCTCATAAAGTTCGATAACTAAGCTATCTACTGATATAAAAAACACTATAACTGTAGTAAAAATTCATTGAGAAACATATTTGTAAAAATCACATTTCGCTGTCGAGATATTCGCCATTTTGTCACTTTACAATCAAACTATTATTTGCGCCGAACACCAAATTACGTAGTATTTATATGAAGAAATAGTGTTTTTTAGTTAAATAATTTATTTTTTTAGTTAACTAGTGCAAAAGACAGGAACAATACATAAAAAAAACAACCTATTTATCAAGTTATTTAAAAAAAGGACTCGTTTGCTAGACCAGTTTTCATTTATTATTTTTAAGTTCTGAGAATTCTCTAAACTCTATGAAAATGACTGAATGCTAAAGAGAACAAACTGATCGTTCCATTATGTGACACACAAAGTCTATGGTCAATACAAAATAATTTAGTAAAACATAAACAAAGATCAGTTTACGTCTTGTTCATTGTCCGTCACTACTGTGTATGTGTGGGTGTTAATAGTTCCGGGACTTCCCGCTAGGCTGCGTGCAAACACGAATCAACGGCGATATACAATTTTAAGTGGCGTGCAATTGGAGAGGCCTATGTCCAGCAGTGGACTTCGATAGGCTGATGATGATGTAGAACAGTAATGGCGTGGGAGCCCTGTGTATGTGTGCGTCTAATTTCGCTCGTCAGGCAAAAAATTAGTGTTTATTTAAATATTTAGCTTTTCTAACACATTTTTGTTGCTATTCTATATTCTATATAAGATTCTCATCGCAATTATATCATTTTATCAATAAAAACATAAGAATAAATGCGTAAAAACCTTCAAATGAGTAAGCCCTTTTCAATAGGTAATAGACTCGGTAACTTTTTGAGTAACACTATTCAAAATTACGCATGATTTATGCCTCAATTCGTATTGATAGTGGTTCCTAAAATAAGTATAATAAGTAAAATATAACAACAAACTACCTTCAAAACCACCTTATCGGCAAAAAATCAATTTTAAGAGGCACTTGAAAGATCGCGTTGCGTCATCGTCAACTTTGAAATTGGAACTCGTTTTTTTTACGGCTCTTGAAGCGCACTTGACAAACGAATGTTTTAAAATGTTGTTCGTATAAAGCAAATGCATAACAAACCTTTCTAGACTTCATTATAATAACTTTAATACCCAAAATTAATTAAAATGCAAGTTAACCGCGGAAAACATGGATCCGTGTGTGCCGCACCGACGGGACAAACATGGATCCGTGTTGCCGCACCCGAGAGGTTAAGCCAAATCTTTTTGTTTTATTCTTTCGGGGCCTGAATACAAGGAAGATTAGTTAGCTCATATACGTTTGTAATTTCAACAACCCTTATTTGATTTTGGTATATATAATCTAGGATAACTTAATGACTTTCAAGTGGGAGAGCAATGCCACAGCACAAATCATTACATTTGTATCTCTGTCTATGCTCGACAGGAATGATACCCTAGCCTAATACAAAATGGATATTTAACAATTGGTTGATTTTCATCACCAAAAAGTGACCAGTACCTAAAACCTTTACCCACTATTTGTGGGGAAGGAGGACAGTTTATAAATAATGGAATATCGTCTTTCACTAAACCATTCGAGTACCCGCGCGTAAGTAACAAGAGCGAAGCGTTAGTAACAGTACGTGTGGGATGTTCGTATATAAAGTAAAGCCAATTCAGGTTAAACACAATTTAGGTAACACAAGCCCACGTGGGACAGCAGTCGGTTAAGCGTACCCACATCACACACTTCCTCACTTTTATTGTATTATTGACGTATTTAGCTTAATTTTTGCAACAGAAAACTTTGGTAATCGTCAATAGTGCAATTAAATATTCCCAATACTTCTCTCTATATACTCTATGGTTGACTAAATTGCAGTGTGACTAACCGTTTCACTTCCGGCGGGTTGGTCTGCGCTTGCGCCGATTGTACGTTTAATTGGTTGTTGGATGAATTCGCTTGAACGTCGCTCGCTTCGTCATTCACTTGGACCTAATTTAATAAAAAAGTAAATTATACAACATCAATATGTTTCTGCTCAAAATATGTATGATTTTTTAAAAATAAATATTATCCGGTTCGAAGGACCAACATAAGTAACTGTTTAATTTTACATGCTTTTTGTAATATAGTAGTTAAGTGATTATTGTCAAAAGAAGTGAGTGGTGAGTGGTAAGTAGTGAGTAGTACCTGGGGCGTGTGCGGCGCCGGAGTGGCGTGGCTGTCCCCCGCCGTGGCGGAGCCCTGGCGCTGCTCGGGCGAGGGGGGCGAGGGGGGCGAGGCGGGGGAGGCGAGCGGTGGCAGCGGGCTGTTCACGTTGTCCACGTGCTGCTTCACTAGCGTCGCGCATCTGTTCACCATTCACCACTTGCCTTACTTTCTTTACAATAGGGTAGCTAAATGTATCGTAAATAAATACCATGTCTCCTTCCTTAATGTTACAAAACCTCTCGGCAAATCGCATTATTACAGCTTTCCATTAAATTTTAAATCAAATAAACATTGAAATATGATGCTCAATTGAGTAGTCTACAACTGTGACGTCACAAGTTTGTATTTAGTACATTTTTCATAGAAAGTTATCGTTTTAACAGATGCTATTTTACTAATTTAACGAAGGTGTCGACTACCCTGACCCTGTTAGCAAACACACGTCCTTGTCGAACGTGCAAGGAAATGAATCCACGGAGAGAACAAAGAGTCGGCTTTAGTTAATAACGTTTGTTATAGCTATGAAATGTTTACGTGCATAAGTTAATTAGACTGACCTCTCACATAGCCCCTGTTTGATGGAGTTCTGTTGACATCCCGATGTCGTTATGGTGACAAGTTTGTGACCCACTAACCACGTCATGGATTGACCACCGTTGAATAAAAATTCTGCCGTGTCGCTTCTGTTGAGATAATATTGAGAGAAAAAGTTTGTACAATTTGTGATTGTTTTGGCTTAAAAATAATGTCTCTCTGAGATGAAAGGACGCTATAAACTAAGAAAGGAACATTTTGAGGCTAATCTTGTGACTTCGAACTTGTCCCAGTTGCCGTCACTCGTTGATAAATTTTGCTGCCGGTCAACGTTAGCTATAAATGTTTCAATGTAGTCGTATCCTTCTCCGAGGACGTCCAAAAGAGGGTCTGAGTGTGCAACTCCCAGCACCATGCCACTCTAAGACTAGTTGCATTTGGACGAGCAGGGTTTTCCTCTACATCTGTCACGGTGTGCCTGGACGTCATCTAAATGAGAGTCTTTACCCTGAAGGATGTATCAGAGCTTTGACGACGCTAGGAGGGATTCAGTTTTATCGCAGTGTCGAGACGCTAACCTCGGTAGGGTAAAGGCTCGAGGATGTTTCCACAAGTACATAAGGGACCCCCTACAGGCGGGGACTAGTGCATCGCAGATAATAGTAGGGCATTTACCTCTTCGGCTTGACGCTGCAGACGGTGGAGGTGTAACGCGCCAGCAGGTCGAGGCAGGTCTCCGTGAGCTCCACGTGGAAGGTGGCGGAGGCCGAGGACGAGGCCGAGGCGTTCCCTCCGCGGCCTCCCAGGGGCGCGCGAGAAACCGCCCTAGAACCCTGACCACACTCCTTATACACACACGTGCTAACACATACATTAGTAATTGCCAACTATACATTCATAACTCTTTTAGTTAAGAAAGAAAGAAATAAATTCAGGCACTCCTCGTATCTTTTTATAACTCCACTCACTTGGCTATTGGTCACAAAATAACAAATGGTGAATATATATAATTTGATGAAACATACCAAGCTGGACGATCGTTGTCTGCTCGATGAGTCTTCGTTAGAGTTTTGAAAATTGTTCCTGAATTGTAGCTGCTCCTCGAAAGGCATTATTATGTAATTGTGTAGACCCTGGAAACAAATTCACTTCGAACATACATATCTTTTGTAAAAGACTACTCTCGCACTGGGCATTAACCGGTGTCGCAGGGTTCTTTACAAACAATAAGTGATGTCCCATATAGGCATCGAACCCACAATGGCAGTAGGAAGCACTCAGTGCAATGCATTAAACTTTTATATGTGAAATGTACTTACGTGTATAATAAACCTGACGAAATTTCTTCTATACGACATTCTACACTTAAGGAACCACGCCGCGATGACGTGGTGTGCGAGGGAGACAACATAATGGTTGTACCTCGACGGGTTGGTGTACGGGAGCAGGATAGCGAACACTGACATATATTGGTCTTCTACGAAAGAAGCGAATACCTTCGGTAATCTCGTAAGAGCTGTTGGAATAACAAGATACAGTTAGACTTATTCTTATGGGCTCGAAGGACCAAGCGAATAAACATTATTACTGTAATAAGAAAATAAATTAAGTAAGTTAAAAAGAATTAAGTAAGTGTTGACTTTGTCATAAGGTTTATATTATTTTGTTAGTAAATAAATGAAAATGGACTTACTGGATAAGAACTCGAGCATAGGACTGGCAATAGCTTTGGTGTCCGATATCTTTGATAGATCTAGTAAGACTTCTGGCAACATCTTGACCATAGTCTCGCGAGTCTCTAGCGTGAAGATCGTGAGTGCGTTGATATATGGCTGCGGCGTGCGGAGAACTGCGACACAAACGTATTATTCACTCTCAACATTGGAATTGAAAAGTACAGGTAGAGAGCTCAGACTGTCATAAGTGTGAAACAATGTTCTATCTGAGTTTGCATTCCTCAATTTCTAGCACTTTCTTCCCTTTTACCCATTTCTAAATATAATGAAATAATATTATATATTACACAAAAACAAATAATTCGTTGAACTTAAGATTAGGTCAAGTTACAAATCGAACCCGAGATAGCCTTCGTTACTAATTAGACACCCAATTCCCTTCTTTGATTCCAAATTCCCGGTATTCGTTGTCGCGAGTGTGGGCTCGAGTGCGGGCGGGTGTGAGCAACTGCGCAGGCACTCACCCATCCCGTACTTGAGCAGACAGCGCACGATGCGCTGCTGGGTCTGCGGCTCTAGGAACGCGTGGTAGGGCGCCAGGGCCGCCAGCGCCGGCAGCACCGCGCTGTGGAACTCCGAGATGGACGGCTTCTGGCCTCCGCTCGCGCCGCCGCGCAGGCACTCCGGGAAGTTCAGGCTTCGGTCCGATATCTGACCCCGGGACAGTGCCAACACATCAACGGCTAAATAATACACACCAACAAACACTAATATGTACAATGTACATGACGAATGACAAAGGGCCGAGAGTACTGCCTTGTGGATTGCCTGTTTATTGGTTTTATACCTGAATGGTATTTAAATAAATGATTTGTTTGCTAATACTGATATATCTTGAGCATTCAGAAACGGCTCCTTGCCGAGTGGTGGCGAAAAAACTGGGTTTCAAATTTTTTTTTTTTTACAATTATTCAATTGTAAACAAATGAATCTAAAGCTTTGTTAAGAACTAAAGATTTTCATTGTCTTCGTCTTCGTTTTATGAAGTATTGGATAACAACCACTGCGTTAAGTTGCTCATGATGAATGTGTTGTGCGATAATATATTTAGCCGGGGCTGGCGACTCTTACCATAGAACACAAAGTGGAGGATAACATGTCTAGGTCTTGGGCACGTCTTCCGACGACTAACGCTCTCGCTTGTAGTAACACGGGCAGTATACGCAGTATGTTCCCCAGGACCGTCCAATCCTTCTCCCGGGTCAGAGCTGTCGTGATGGCGCGGACTGCCCGCCCCATTGGCAGTAGACAGGTTCCCTGGACATATTCAAATGACATTTCTTTATTAAACACGTTTCTCTATCTACACTATGTTGCTCTGCTATTTTCTAGTCACTGTCACTCAGGGTCGCTGGAACGTAACTCAGTTTTAGGTTAAACTCGCTTTTTTACATGACATTTCCTTCCACCTCATATTTTAAGTGCACCCAACCTTTACAAATAAATAAAATTGAAGTATCCGTTTGTAATTTCAAATTAAGAGTTTTTCACTAAATGCATATAAAAGTATAAACGCTATTTACATAAAAAATGTATGTCTCCGTACCGGTTAATGTCCGTTCACTGGCAGATAGCGGATGCTTTTTGGAAATAAATATATAGATGCAAGTTTGCAGATCATACAAATATATGATCCAACTCGGGAAGGGAACAGCTCAGCTAGCTAGGCACTAGGCACTAGGCACAGAGGAGAGCGGGCACTCACGGCAGGCAGGTCCCTGGGCAGCGGCGGCTGGGCGGCGCGCTGGGCGGGCGGCTCGGCCAGCAGGTAGGGCGAGCACTGCGGCCGCATCCGCAGCGTGCGCGCGTCGAACAGCATCTCGTCATTTTCGGTCATGCAGAAGCCCACGCTGTTGAACTGGTTAGCTCGGAGACCGAACAGCATCTCGAGTATCTGTCGAACGTACCCTCGCTTAGACTCGGAAGGCGCTTTCGATAACACCATACGTTAACAGCGCCCTACGAAGATTAAGGCCGAACCGCTCATTACAGATTGGATCACCGAGCTGATCGGTAAAAGAAAATATAACACTAGTGTGGCATTTCCAGAATATGTTAAACCATATTCCAATTTATTTAAATATGTGTTCCTGCTGTTGTAGTTCTTCTAGCTGTAAAGTCCGACGTGTAAAAATATCTGTAAAGATTACTTACAAAATAAATATCTTTTTTTAGTATAGTATAGTTTGAACTCTGATCAGTTGAAACGAGTTTCAAGTTATGATCAAATCTCAAGTGTCGCTCTTATTATTGAAGGCGTTTTAAGTTCTACTCAGTTGAAACTAGTTTCAATATCTAATCTCAACTCACAAGTCTGTTCTCAGTTACGTTTCTGCATTGTCGATATTATTGTTCCGTATTACGCAGCTAATTATATTAAACACATCATATCTAACAAATATAATTTATGTATTATTGGTTATTAGTTTATAATTAATACACCGATATTATTGTTCCGTATTACGCAGCTAATTATATTAAACACATCATATCTAACAAATATAATTTATGTATTATTGGTTATTAGTTTATAATTAATACACTATTGGCTTGTGTATCAATTTAAATATAATATTAAGAAGCAATTCGCCCTTAATTAAATACTTTAAATATTAAAATAAAACTGACTAGATACTACCTATGACGGAACGTTCAAATTGTTATCAATACGTCGAATTATCAAACTGTTTTTGTTTTTATTTTAAAATTATTGTAATATTTTTATCAGAAACCAAAAGGTTATTACTATTTCTTGAAGGATATTACTTGAAATAAAGAGTTGAATGTGTATTTTAAGTGAATTGAATATCAATTAGTGTTAATTAAAGTGTATTGAAATGTGTATAATAAGCAATTCTTTCGTAAATAAAGCATGGTACAATAAATATTTCGTTATTATTCAGAAAAATCATCATAAAATACGTTAATTTTCCTTATAAGGCATTACAAATTACCACTTGAGACTAGATTGAGCTTGTGTCAGTTGAACTGAGATCACATCTGTCAAAATCTGTTCTTGAGAGGACATTTTGACATAAGCATTGTGTAATAATCTCACCAAAAGCCCCACAATCAGTCAACTGCTAACTTTGGAATTTTTTTATAGTTGCAATTTTATTATTACTATGCTCTATTTTTTCTTTCCATAAAACCCACGTATCTCCATCCCACTTGACATTGGCAGAATTGTCGACATCGGCACAGTTTGCCATTTATTAAGAAGAAGAAGAAGAAGACATAAGCATCGTTCTAAAATAAGCTATTCATTGATATTTACTCACTTGATCAACGATCAGTGAATATTGTCTCAAAAAGCGTTCTATAATACAATCTCTTTTTGAAACTAGTTTTAAAACTAGATTCACGACTGAGACGCCTTCTATAATACGGGCCTAAATGACCGAAGATACACTACTAACGGTTATTCGGTTGACCTAACAACTCTGATACGCGGGAGCACTGCAAACGTGCTATGTGGGGTCATGCGTTCGGCTTTTCAGATTGTAGAAGAGTGGTGTGACGAACAGCAGCTGTCATTAAGTACGAAAAAAACAGAACTCATCACTTCACCAACAAAAGGAAGATATCAGAACCTACAGCTACCAAAATTATCCAACACCAATCTCTTCCTGTCATATTAAGCCTATTTTAATCAAGACTAACTCATTATCTAATAAGCAATCACTCGCTATTCACATAAATATTTATTGCAACATATTTTAGTATTAAGATGTCCTTACACGACCATTGTATAAATTTATAATATTATATAAGAATATTATCTTTAACTTGAAATAAGTTCTCATGTAAGTGACTTATGTGTCTTTATGAGAATAAATTCTTTCAACCGAAACCCTGTTAACTCAAGCAAAATATCTAAGCGTTATTCTTGACAACTTACTAAATTTGGCGAGTCACATCGGTGCAAAGTTAGACGAGAAAGGCCTGCATAGCTTTCAATCAGTGTACAAGACTAGTTGGTACAAAATGTGGTCTTAACCTAAAGATCACACTTTGGTTATACACTGCAGTTATCAGACCCTCCATTCCTTACGGACCAATGGTGGCCCAGAACGCAACTATCCACAGTTAAAATGAAACTTCAGAGTCATGCATAAAAACTACTCCATCAGCCGCCATTAGAGTATCTCTTAAACTTGAGACCTTAAGATCGTCATTCAACAGGAAGCGATATCAGCTGCCCTGAGACTAATCTACAGAGACTAAACACAATGTTCCAAGCAGAACATGTTGGTATAATCAAAGCAGCAGAGATGTGAGAGATTCAAACATCAAAATTGTCTCTGACAGTACATCGGTGCTTCAAGCCGTGCAAAACAACAAGATGCCCTGTCCTGCCTTCATCAAGGAATATCATGACAATCTCCAGTTCATTGCAACCACAAACAAAATTACCCTGCAAACATAAAAAGGCATAGTAACTCAATGCGCAAGGACGCTGCAGACGAATTGGCCAAAAGGGGATCAGAAACGACAGTTTGTGGACCGGAACCACTACTACTCTTGCCCCAAGTCCAAATAAAAACGTGGCTGCGCGCCAATACCGAACAACACAAAACATACATAAATAAAAAAATAGCAATATCGGCAGAGATCAATAAAAAGATACTAATTCTTTATTATCAGACATTAGCAACACGAAATTATTTTTTTTATATTGGCATCTATTTTATTTGATGGTGAATCGTTCCGCGCTCAGTGCTCAGTGATCAGTGCTCAGTGTACCTTCATCCGTATGCCAGGGTGGTACTGGAACAGGGTGTGTCTCTTGTAGTGGTTGTCGAGGTGGTCGAGCAGCACCAGGAAGCAGCGCGCGGCGTGGCTGGCGGGCTGCGCCAGGAACTTGTCGTACAGCAGCTCCAGCAGCCCCTCCGCCGCGCGACGGAGCTCCTCCACCTCCGCGTCCGGCGGCAGCGCCACGTCCGACACGTAGATCTCGAACGGTCGGTTTAGAATCTGCAACACGCATATCGACTGTTCACCCCTTCACCCTCTCTCTCTCTCTACTCTCTTGTCTTTTCAAATATCACCATTTAGTAGTAATTTCACTAACTACCATACATTTTATTCAGTTTTTTATTCCTTTTGTTCTTAAAAGACAACTCTTGCATTAGGAATAAATCCTTTGACTTTATAACCGACCTGAAAGCAATCCAGATTTGAACAATAATTTATGGATTACACAAATTGTCGTCCCGCGTTGATGGGGTTTGACAATACTCCAAGTAAAACAAAGTGCGTGGTGACGTTTAAACCACTATTCACTACGTTACGTACGTACGTACCTTTTCAAGTAGGTCGATGAGGTCGGTGCAGACGTCGGTGAAGGTGCTCTTGGCGAGCTCGGTGATGGCGACCGCGGCGTCTGCGCGCAGCACGCTGTCGGAGTCTGTCACGCACGAGCTCAGCACCGGCACCCCCACGAGCTCTGTCAACTCCTCACCGTACATGACTCTGCGACCGCAGACCATCGCAATATCAGTTTTCAGCGCATATTTTTAAATTATATGTGTAAACTCAAGTTTCATGAAAGTCAATATGTAACAAAAGTGCCGCAACAGAAAAAAAAACGGTTATTAAAATAACCTTTGACTTTGCATATGCTTTTAATACGTTGGATATGAGTTTAATAAACGTGAATATAAATTGATTTTTACTATTATATTATATTGTATTTTTATGTATCTGTATGGAGTTATTGGAATATGCAAATCACACAGGCTGGACAGTGGAGGAGTGGCGGGAGAGACGGGGGAAGCGGGGAGGTGGAGGCGCACCTGTCGCGCTTGATGAAGGCCACGATGCTGGCGAGCGTGTGGCGGCGGGAGGTGGGAGGTGAGGGAGGTGGAGAGGTGGAGGCGCACCTGTCGCGCTTGATGAAGGCCACGATGCTGGCGAGCGTGTGGCGGCGGGAGGTGGGAGGTGAGGGAGGTGGAAAGGTGGAGGCGCACCTGTCGCGCTTGATGAAGGCTACGATGCTGGCGAGCGTGTGGTTGCGGGAGGTGGGAGGTGAGGGAGGTGGAGAGGTGGAGGCGTGGAGGCGCACCTGTCGCGCTTGATGAAGGCCACGATGCTGGCGAGCGTGTGGCGGCGGGAGGTGGGAGGTGAGGGAGGTGGAGAGGTGGAGGCGCACCTGTCGCGCTTGATGAAGGCCACGATGCTGGCGAGCGTGTGGCGGCGGGAGGTGGGAGGTGAGGGAGGTGGAGAGGTGGAGGCGCACCTGTCGCGCTTGATGAAGGCCACGATGCTGGCGAGCGTGTGGCGGCGGGAGGTGGGAGGTGAGGGAGGTGGAGAGGTGGAGGCGCGCACCTGTCGCGCTCGATGAAGGCCACGATGCTGGCGAGCGTGTGGCGGCGGGAGGTGGGAGGTGAGGGAGGTGGAGAGGTGGAGGCGCACCTGTCGCGCTTGATGAAGGCCACGATGCTGGCGAGCGTGTGGCGGCGGGAGGTGGGAGGTGAGGGAGGTGGAGAGGTGGAGGCGCGCACCTGTCGCGCTCGATGAAGGCCACGATGCTGGCGAGCGTGTGGCGGCGGGAGGTGGGAGGTGAGGGAGGTGGAGAGGTGGAGGCGCACCTGTCGCGCTTGATGAAGGCCACGATGCTGGCGAGCGTGTGGCGGCGGGAGGTGGGAGGTGAGGGAGGTGGAGAGGTGGAGGCGCACCTGTCGCGCTTGATGAAGGCCACGATGCTGGCGAGCGTGTGCCGGCGCACGGCGCGGCGCGGCTCCTGGCGCAGGTAGCGCTCGGCCAGCGCCAGCGCCGCGCCGGGCCAGTCGGCGCCGCCCGCCACCAGCGCCAGGCCACGCAACGTCACCAGCCGCTTCGTGGACGCCTCCTGCACACGCACACGCACACACCCACGCACCTCATCATCTGTCTTCACGACTCGATCTAAATTATTCTCAACATATTTTAAATATTTACGAAAGAAAAATATTTTAAATATGTTGATTGACTGTCTCGCTGGCGCGAGCGTAAGCGACTGCTGTGCTTGAGGACTCGGGTTCGATGCCCGGTTCGGACCAAATGTTGTTTCTATGATCTGCAAATATTTGTTTCGAAGTTTGGGTGTTTTCTATGTATAATATGTATCTTTTATATCTTTTTTGCAGATCATACAAACATTTGGTCCGACCCGGGACCTCGAGCGCAGCTGTCGCACACTGAAGGTCTAACTGGATAGGTGGCAGCACTCACGGGCCGGTCGTGTCCGCAGTAGTCGATGAGGTCGAGGAGTTTGTTGGCGTCTCCGTAGAACTGGCCGGCGTCGTGCAGCTGCTCCATGCTCGTGATGACCGCGTGAACCCGCGAGTGGATCAATTCGTTCGGCGGATCGTAATTTCCTGTTCACACCATACCAAAAACCAAGGCGTCAGAAATTTTGCTTGTGATGAAAATACAAAAACGTTTACGTATGTCTCTTATATAGCAGTTCCGAAATGCTGGCGAACGGTCCCCTCAATGTTCAAATATGGTGGAGAGTATGTAGTAATATTATGATAATTGATAAATGATGTAAATCTTTACAGATATTTTTACACGTCGATCTTATCAGCTGTGTGTGAGCAATTTTAAAGACGTTTTGTCTGACACAATGTTGAGTTGGGTCCGGTTATGGCCGTGCTAAATTGTTGTTACCTTTTTTTACTTCCATAATAAATATTTTTGTTTACTACGTGACTATTGAATATTGAAATTTTTCGATGGCTTTGATGGATTGTAAACAAAACAAGTTAATAACAAAATAATAATTGACTCACTGTCTTGGTGCACTATCATGGCGATCAGGTGCAGGAGAATGTCCCAGGCGGGTAGAGTGAGCTCCGTCGGCACCCTGGACACTATGCTCTGCACGCTCACCACTACTTCGTAAGTGATTACGGGCTGGTTACGTTCTAGGGCCTACATTCAAAATAAATATACATCACATGTTACCCTTATCACAACTATTGGAAATTGAAAAATAAATAAATAAAACTGTATACCTTGACAAATGCAGGGAGCACGGCTAAATACGACACTTTGAGAGTGGGCACCCTCCTCGGGCCCCACAGCGTCATGTTGATATAGAACACGGCGCCCCTCACCAGCCCCGCGTCGCTCTCCTCGATGGCGCTGGATCCGCTCGTCCCGGTGGTCACGCTCGTACCGCTTATCATGCTTGTCCCGCTGGTCACGCTCGTCCCACTGGGCACGCTAGTACCGCTGGGCACATTCGTCCCGCTGGGTACGCTCGCCCCGCTGGGTACGCTCGCCCCGCTAAGTACGCTCGTGCCGCTAGGTACGCTCGCCCCACTGGGTACGCTCGTCCCGCTGGGTACGCTCGTCCCGCTGGGCAAGATCGTTCCGTTGGCCGCATAAGTTGCGACAGCCCCTTTCGTCATGGTGACCCCTACGGCCGCGGTGGTCCCGCTGGCTCCGGTCGTGCCGCACCGCCGTAAAATATCTACCATCTCATGTAAGGCCGCGGGACCTACGTCTGCTCCCACTACGTTGCGCATCAACTGAAAGTATAATTTATATGTTCAGTGTTTGGGAATTTATAATGGATAATACTATGTGGTATCACACAAATGGCAAGAATGGAACTCTTAGGCGGCCTCTGGATGCTACAATAACATTGCACAATATAATATATTGAGCAATAAGACTGAAGGGGCTTAAACTACAAACGATCAATATTACACTATATTTCAAATCACGAAACGAAACAGACTAAAAAATATTGTGCAATATTGACCCTACACAATGCAATAGCGAATGAAAAATATTGGACAATAAAAATTAAATTCGTTTAAACTTTTGTTTAATCATTGCAAAATTTTCAATATCACCTCTAAACAGTCAATAATATTGCGCAATATAATAGATCGTCTAAGGGCCGCCCTTAACTAACAGACTGTGACAAAGTAGTTTAATAAAATCTGGGAGCATATTTTGATGTGAGGCGTCCATTCGCGTAAGGTTTAGACATAATAAGTGATTGTAAAAATAACACTCCTATTAAGGTTTGTGAAATAAATTTAGCTATATGGCTTTAAATCACTTACAAATATTTTGGCTTCCTATTTTATATCATTTTGTTTAATTTCACTAATGTTTATGATTGGATTTGCGTGCGTAAAATTACACAAAAGCCGAAGATAAGCCATGAATAATTAAAATGGTTGTGAACGAAACAGAGATGATGAGGATTGGACGGCGGCTCACCTTCCAGCTGTGCTGACAGTAGTGCTCGACGTTGACGGTGCGGCACAGAGCTTCGACGAAGGTGCGGAGCGCGCCCCGCGGCAGCATGGAGTACGACACCACCGCCTCCAGCAGCGACAGCGCGTTCTGCACCACGGCGTACTCCGGGCTACACTCGCACAACTGGCACGCGTTTCTACACACAAACAAACACCCAGCTCTACAATATGTACATCCGTGTAATGACTGAATTAACAAATCCAGAAGAGAAGGAACATTTGAAAGAATCCCATCCGTTCAAAGTAGATCTAAACTTCCTTTTGAATGTGAGGCCCACGTCCGACAGAGGACTATTACAGCTGTTGGTATATATGCTGTGAAATTTTTCTTGTGTTAATTTAATTTTTTATAGAATTTGTAAGCAATATATGTACCTATATGTAATAATGCATATGCTCTGATGTAACATTATAGCATGTGGTACGTTTTCTATTTATAGGTTATTCGTTACTCAGGGCATTCATCGAAACCATAATAATTTCTTACTAATTTAAAATTATAATTTTATTTTAGTTATTACTGTATTAATTCTCATATTTTTGTTCAACGAAGTTTGCTTACTTCATTCGTTGCACCAGTTGTGTAAAGCTGTAAATGAACTCCAAGTTTGTAAATTGTACATTTAGTCTAATGAAGCCCTTTATGCGTTGCAAATAAAATAAAATATAAGTACAGATAATTTATAATTTAGTGATATTAACTATTTTCAGATCATTGTTGTATTTAATTACCAGAATACAAAATATTTTACGATTTCGAGTTAATTAAAATTGAGGTTGTTAGCCTCCTGTACTGTAATAATACCGTAGCTGCTATGCAATAAACTATGGCTGACTTTGACTGAAGTGGTTTGTTGGCATGCACTCTAATAGTCAAGGTAACAAATGGTGCATGCACTGTTAGCTATTAAATGGCACCATAGTTCTTTTACATATAATGTATCAAACATTCAGAAAGTTGTAAATAATTTTTAATAGAAAAGCACTCAAGGCAGTACAGCCACTTTGATTTCACTCGCACACTTCACAAAGAGGTTGGTTAGACCAGAGCGGTACAACCCTCTCACAAAACACCAACATAAATAGCAGCATTTGTGTCTGTGCATGTTTCAATGGTGAGTGTGAGACCAGAGGCCCAATGATGCAGAAGCATCTCAGTTGGCTGCCATAGTGCGAGTCAAAATGCTGCATTCAAGTCTGTATGCAAAATGAAACAAGGGCCAAGGACTATGTTATCAAAGACGCCAACAATTACCAGACAGCAGTAGTTTTGTTATGTAGTAAATGATCAACTTACTGGACAATGCCATGTACAATATTTTCATCCAGGTAAGTGGCATTGAATTTCACCACGTTGATGATGAGTTGGAGAAAATCCACCAGTAGTGTAGGTGACTGTATCATGGGCAGCCATTCCAGAATGAATGGACCAATCTGTAATGACAAAATATTTTTAGCGTTAGTAATAGTTTAATAACCACAGATATTTCTACACAATTAATTTCAAGTAGTGCACAAATACATAAGGAATAATCATGTTATTTAGTAGCTTTTATGTGAGGCTGTGCCCAGGTGTGTCCATTATCACGGTAAAAGTAGTTTATGTCCTTACTCAAGAATCTCAAAGTATTTCCAAGCCAAAATTCATTGAAATTGGTGCAGGAGGCATAATAGATAGTATGACAATATGGATCACGTGTTCCTGAAGTTGTAATGTTTTATTTAGTATTTAATATCTAAAATATATAGATTGCAGTGAGGAACATCTACAAGTACGTTTCAAGTACTCCTTCCTAAAAGGTAGGCAACGCACTTGTAACGCCTCCGGTGTTTCGGGTGTCCATGGGCGGCGGTAATCGCTTACCACCAGGCGATACGTCTGCTCGTTTGCCACCTATATAATAAAAAAAAAAAAAAAAAAAGTAGGGCAATATTGTTTTAAATACTTAAGGTCACAAAGATATATTAACAGAATACTTAAAAAAAAATAAGCAATAATGATTATGTTCCTTTAAAAAAAATACAAATACACTTTCATAATGTCTTTCAATTTCTCTCACCTCTTCTTCAAAACAGTCAATATTCTTGCCCGAGTTTGTGAGACTGTAAAGTAGCTTGAACCGTAGTGGTTCATCTTCAGGGGGGTGCGTTGAATGTGTATTTCTTAAATAGTGGAAAAAGATTGTGCGCATAATCTGCAGGTAGTCTGCTTGTCCTTCAGCTATCCTCTGCAAGAACCAGAGAACTGCATGTCTGGCCTCCACATTGCTATCTTCTAAGAGATCTCTGGTACAAGACCATAGTTTTTCCACTCCTCCCTGAATATACAAAGGAACATATGTTGATAATTCACTCACTAATAAGATTCTTACATGAACTCAATTGCAATAAGATTCCAATAGGTTTCATTGTTTGCATAGTAACAGACTGGATATATGTTTGAACTATTAGTAAACAGTTCTGTTGTTTCACTTTCTAGACCCAACTTCATTGCTTATGTCAGATATTGTATGTTTTGTTAGTGGAGTTGTTGTTTACAAAACTACTATTGTTATTCCTTTTACTGAGAAATTTAAAAAACAAAAAAAACAAAATCACAAAAACCATTCCAAACATTATCAAGTTATAAATCTTCCAACCAAACCAACCTGATGTTTTACATATTTTAATGAGTAAATATACCACTTAAATACTATATATTTGAGTGTTTTAAGATAAAAATGATAGATGATCATAGATGTCTTATAAGAAAACTAATAAATTGTAATTATTGAGTAATCTGTAGTGATATTGATATCAATAAGCATGTATTTAACATTAATGGTTCTTGTATATAAGCTAAATCTGCACAGCTGTTAATCTATTAAAATATAAATATTCAAGTGTTTTATGGGCAGCAACAAAGGCAAGCACCACTCGTTTCTCAAACAAAGGAACAAGAAAGATGTAAATAAATCACATAAAATACAAGATATGTATAATCTGATAACAAAGTAACATGATTATATTAAAAAAAGCAAAATTGTTTGTAAATGGTGGCCCTTCAACACCATCATAACAACATTACACAAAGATAAAAACGTGTAAAAATGTTGTTGCTTCAGAATGCAAATAATGAGGGTACTACTAAATTATTGTGCGGGTGTGTACACTTACCTCAACCACGCGTGCGACTAGGGCCTTCTCGCCCACGTCCTTGATGGCACGCAGCCGGCGGTGCAGCGGCGTCTCCGCGCTCAGCTCCCGCTGGAGCTCCGTTGTCACCACCAGCTCGTTGCGAGGCGGCAGCGGAGCTGTGTACGACCAACACGAGTCACTATTTGCCGTCTGCCTTCACCCACGCATGCATTTCTACCACCCACCGACTTCTGATACTCACCTGATGAACCTTTCTTGAAGAATACTTTCAACTTGTCCTGAAGCGACTTTGTGTCTCTGTCTCTCGAACCCATTTTACAGTGAAGCCGGTATTACAATAAGTTTCTATATACGCTAAGGCTTACGGCTAGGCGCGGCTATTACCTATTACTTTGATATTGCGAATAAAAAGACATATTTATAACAAATTAATCTTACTACCGCTCCTGCTTTGCTATTCACCATTTGACAGCTTTTCCCAACCAAAGTACCTACATGTACAGCTGACAGGCGGCCATTCAATACAACGCTTCTAAACGAATCTCCAAACTATTTGTGAATACTGAGTAGAATGCTATAGATATTAATCGTTCTATGGATATATTTCTTAAAACTTATTACGTTAACGGTTAACGAAAAATTCAGTCTTATGGTATATTCAATTTTATCATCGTCGGTAATTGTTGTTAGCGTTGTTTATACTTTCAGCACGAATTAAAAAAAACGTTCGTTTAGCGTTTGGGTACGAGTCTTTCTCGTTGATTCGATGATGGGCTTTGTTTTGTTATATAAATAAAACAGCTGTTTTTATTTTTAAGTTTTTTTTTAATATATAAAAAGCTTTGGTTATTTAAAAGGTCATTTTCATAATTGAAGACTTTTTCGTAGACTTTATAGCATAGTAGTGATTTGGATTTGATATAGTCGCCGTTAGATGGCGCTACCAGTTTCACTTACAAAATGCATTCTCGAGAAAGAAATCAATTGGTGTTCCAAAAATACAATAGCGTAAATTTTTATGTAAATCTAAGAACTACTATTTTATGTTTTTACCTAAGGTTGATCGCATGTTTGACTTACATTTCATTTTATCCTAAACGTTGTAAACTTTTTTTTAATGTCCCAGTTATGCAGGAGAACTTGGCTCTCACTTTTGTGCATTTGCCAGTGTCAAGTTTTGTTTATTTATAGAGATATAGTGTCTAAGCTACGTAAATTAAGTTAAAAAACAGATAAATCTATAATCTGACCGACCTCAAAGGGTGATTTTGTCAGTTGACGTTTAGTGCATGGGTGTCTCTATGATAAAGTGAGAATTATCGCATAAGATAACAAATGAATGACCATATTATTAGCTATAATAATATACAAGAAGCATTGGTAGTCGTTTTAAGATAAAAATAATTCAGTTCTTTTTCATGAATAATGTTTCACCTCCATGTTGTATATCACAAAACTATACTGCATATTCAATAAACTTAATATAAATATTTGCCATTATTGTGGTTTTTGATTGATTTGAATTAAGGTACTTTTTTTTATTTAGAACTGGCAACTATGGCCAATACAGTTTTTTTTCTGTTATAACAAACATTGATATCTACCCTCCATAATAATTACGACGTCGATATTTTTCGCGTGATAACGTGAACGCAGCGCTAAAACATCACGGTTCTTTCGTCATGACGCTATGTTTAATTATGTACTAATAACAGTCCAAACAAAGAAACAATATCAGCAATCAGTCAGTGAAAATCTTTCATAATTTTGAAGTACAAAAGCCGGAATTTTGTTATTTCTGCCGTCATGAAACTTTTTATGCAATTTACGGTCAGTGATATATCTATTACACGAATGCTTGCGTTTTGCAGTTTTCATAATATATTTATAGAACTTAAATTTTTTACTTTATAAAATGAAGCTAATATTTTCGTATTGCCTTTATTGGACTAAATAATTTTATTTATACCTTTTGTATGCAGCTTTGCTTGCGTCGACGTGTATTAACAGTAAATGCCGGGGGTAATAAAACTGTTTTATGTAGGTACTCTAATTTTAATAATAGGTACAGATTAATAAAATATAAAATACAGTCATCAGTCTACACACAACATCAACAATAGACAGTGCTTCGTTTTGGCATAAATTAAAAAATCATTTTATGATCAAATACAAACAAGCGATTTATTGAAATTAGCTGAAATTGGGACTAAAGTCAGAGATTGCTATAACGGAGGAGATAACATCAGAAATAATTAAACGACAACACGTGCTGGCTTTGAAAGTCACTGTTTTTAGAGTGGCGGACATACGCTCTCGAACTAAACGGTTCGACTTTTTCTAAATGTATCGAGCAGTTAAAACCTGGAACTACTACCACCGACTACCAGCGCACGTGTTTCCTTCCTTCTATCCTGGACGGATCCTTCACCCGGGTCAACATGATATATCGTCCGCATTCACAGTGAGGATGGTGACTCTAACTCTTGGATTCTACTCAAGCTTTCGATTAGGCTGAGTAGTAAATTTGGCAGATAACAACGTAAAAAGGGAGTGTCTAAGTACTAGGAGTTGCATAAATTACTGTGGCTACTATGTGGGCGTAGCTTCAGGTTGCAGGTTGTCAAATATTGAAGTTTTTTTATAATGGGATGGGTTGTCGACCCAAGGAGTTGACCAATTAAATTAGTAAGAAGATACCTGATAAAGAATGTACATAATGAAGCGCTTCTACCGTCCCTAGCAGATTATTGTGAACTTCTCTTGACGAGGGTAGAGGGCTAAGAAAGACAATTAATGCTTTAAAAGTAATTTACGTTATAAGTTTGTCTGCATTAACGTAACTATTTTTGTAACCTTTGTGTAAGTGTTTCAAAGTTTTTGTTAACTATATTTATTTTAAATACTACCTTCATTCATATAAAAGTAAAAACTGCGAGGAATATCGGATTTGTTAAATAATACATATTAAATAGGTACTAATGTAGGCGGAATCACGCACAAAGCCGATTTTATAATAATTCAGACTTTCTCAATTGAATCTTTAAATATAATGGTTCAACAAATTTGAATTTTATTACCAAAGTTTGTTCAGAGCTATCATTAGACGCAAGTTTGTTGTCCGCTTGGATAATGGCGGACGTTTTTATTATATTTTTGTAATTTACGGGCGTACAGATATCGCTGGAGTGATTATCATAATGGCACTTTATTTGTCCATTAATAACGAATTGATTCTCTTTGTCAAACTTGTTTGAGATGAAAATTAAGATACGCGTATTACGTCTTTAATGGAAGAGTACTTAAATGATGTAGATACTTTAAATTGAGTTTTTGCTGTATAAAAAGCTTGGTTGATGCGGCCACGGTGGAAATCCGTCACCTGGTTAAACAGCCAAAAGCGATGAATGTCGTTTGCTTTGATAAATATGTACATCTGATATATTTGTCCCTTTCCAAGACTTAAAAAAACAAGCAATACCTATCTATATTTACTTGAAAGAAAAGTTGACATCAGTCCATGAGGGACTAACTGACCCTCATGTTTGTTAATATAGTTTAATACCTATAGTTTTAGACCAATTCAATTTTGAAGATAATGAAATAATTTAATTCAAGACGAAAGTTGCTCATTTTCAAAATAAGAAAAATAAATTTAATTATTGCTCTGGCAGGTAAAAAAAGCTCTCAAGGCTTTTCTTGTACACGTTGTATGTATACTCTTTAGTTTTTCTGAGGTTTTAAATATTTTCGTTTATGGTTTTGAGTAACGCTTCAGGTCAACCAAAGAAATACTACTGTTTATTAATGTCATTTTAACATCTAAAATAAAATGTATCTGAAAGTGATCATAAATAAAGCAAGATTAAACGGTATTCCGATTTATTGCATTGTCTTAATGCTTACATACCTGGTGGTAAAGTATTACAGCGCTACATTTAGAGGGAGCTATATACCGGTACATTTGAACAAGTATTTGAACTTCAGCGAGAGTTTCAAGGTGTCTTCTGGACAGTTATTGCCGCGTGACCTGAACATAGCCACAACGACAGTAGAGCTGGTTAACTATGAACGCGAAGTGTTTAATGAGGAACGCTTCGGCAAGGTGACCCCGGAGACCACGATACTCTTAATCCAGGTACACAGCGACATCGAACGACTTCAATATCTCATCGTGTCACTAGCGCAGGTCCACTACATAGAAACTACGTTACTCATCTTTTCACATAGTTACTTTGATGATACAATTAATAATATGATCATGAAAATAAAATTCTGCAGATTCATGCAGATATTTTACCCCTTTTCCGTCCAGTTAAATCCAAAAAAGTTCCCGGGTATCGATCCTGAGGACTGCTTGAGTTTGCAGGCACCAATTAAATTTTGTAGTAATCGCGACGCTCACCGCACTGAGTACAAACATCATTGGTGGTGGAAAGCTTACTTCGTTTTCAATAAGTTAGACTGGTCTGACAAATATCGTGGAACTGTAGTGTTCCTGGACGAGAGCAACTACGTTTTACCAGACCTACTGTATATGCTACGATATTCCAAAAGATCTCTGTCTGTTATCACGGAGATTAGTGTCATGGTCTTTGGAAGACCGTATTTCAAGGATTTAGATTATGATCTTCTCGTAATAGACACCTGGCGACCACCTTACGATAACGGATTAGCGTTTAATAAAACTGTATGGAAAGAAATAGCTGCGCTCTCCTCTTATTTTTGCACATATGATGACCTCAGCTGGAGCTACTCTCTTCTCAACTTGTTTTCACGGTTCCGGGGAGGCCACGTTAACATGGTTTCGACGATGGCGCCGCGTGTATTAACAACTAATTTATATTCTACGGGACGGGAGGCCGTTGAGAAGATTTATTTGCAAGTCAAGGGAGCTCCCTATTTCCCCCTTACCGTGAAGGCAGCTTTAGTATACAGCAGCACCGGGAGGGTGGACTCGGGAGTCAACCTGCCATCTAAAGGCACAGGAGGATGGAGCGACCTGCGAGACCACCTCCTGTGCTTGGACCCTCTGTCGACTGCGGACCAGACAACTGACGCTACTGCCGACGATACGACTACGACGCCGAAGATTATGATTTTGCCACAAATTAATTACTCATCAGCGGTCATAGTGGTAGAGGACACGACGAAGAGACGTCGCGCTCGTAATATTTAAAGAATTGTTTATCTCGTATATATCGTTACGAACTTGAAACATTTTTTTCATTTTTTCCCTTAGATATAACGGGTGTTTTTTTAAGCTAGATAGAACTTTAAATTGTAAAAAGTAACACAAAAAATTAAATTTTGATGAAACTTTTTTTTTTATTTGTTTCAGTATACTCTGACAAATCATCATGAATAGACTCACGCTTGAACAACGCTACGAAATTATCCAAATTTACTTTGAAAATCAGTCGTCGATTCGCGCAACTTATAGACGACTGTTTTATCGCAAAATTGTGTTCAGCGATGAGGCGCATTTTTGGCTTAACGGGTTTGTTAATAAGCAAAATTGCCGCATATGGATCCACAACAGACCCTACAGACAGAATGTAATGGACATCCAGAAAAATGCACCGTATGGTGCGGTTTTCACGCTGGTGGCATCATCGGACCTTATTTCTTCAAAAATGAGGCCGGAGCTCGCGTTACGGTCAATGGAGATCGTTACCGCACCATGATCAATGATTTTTTGTTTGAAAATATGGATGACATTGATCCGGAGGAGATGTGGTTTCAACAGGATGGCGCTACGTGCCATACGGCGAACGCAACCATCGACTTATTGAAATCAAAATTTGGCGATAAGTTGATTTCGAGAAATGGACCTGTCAATTGGCCTCCAAGGTCGTGCGATTTGACACCTCTCGATTATTTCCTGTGGGGCTACGTGAAGTCACTGGTTTATGCTGATAAACCAGCAACAATTGACGCCTTGGAGGCCAGCATTGTTCGTGTTATAAGCCATACAAATGACGAAGTCGTCTATAAGTTGCGCGAATCGACGACTGATTTTCAAAGTAAATTTGGATAATTTCGTAGCGTTGTTCAAGCGTGAGTCTATTCATGATGATTTGTCAGAGTATACTGAAACAAATAAAAAAAAAAGTTTCATCAAAATTTAATTTTTTGTGTTACTTTTTACAATTTAAAGTTCTATCTAGCTTAAAAAAACATCCTTTTTTTAGGTTCTAGCTGTGTCCGCTACTTCGTACACGTGACATTTAGATTGTAAAGTTATTTTTAAGTTTTCACAGTTTAAACCATTCCTGGACTGCGACAAACATTTCAAAACCAAAATCAGTTAAATCGGCCCAGCCATTCTCGAATTTTAGCGAGACAAACGAACAGCAATTGATTTTTAGGGTTCCGTACCTCAAAAAGAAAAAAAACGGTATCCTTATAGGATCACTTTGTGGTCCATCTGTCAGTCTGTCAAGACCCTTTTTCTCAGGAATACGTGGAGGTATCAAGCTGAATATATTCATATCAAATACTCAGATTACTGTCCCTTGGAGTTATGAAAAAATCTAACTTCTAAGCCATCGCAATCAAGACATACCGCAGTTTATGCTGCATATTTTCGACCTTCGCAAAGGAATCAAAACCTACAGTACTCTGTCACTCTTTCCTTGAACTCAGAATCTTGATATAAAGCAACCTCTTGTAGCACAGACACAGGAAAAATTGCGAAAAGCATACATTGTTATTTACATTATATAATATACGTACTGGTTTGTGCGAATCCGACTCGCACTTGGTCGGTTTTTTTATATATAAGATTAGGATGTTCATTGGAATGCGCCTTTTTGATTAAAATTGTTATAGAAATAGTTGTTTGGGAATTGGGTTTTTGAAAAAAAAAATATTGATTTTTTTAATGTATTTTAAAACTTTATTATTAATAATATTGATATGTATCTACCTAATGCAAAAAATTTCAAAAAAAATTTTTTTCAGTTAATTATAAACAATAAAAATTTATGAAATTTAAATAAAAATCACGTGACTATAAACGCGCTATGATTGGTCACCATCGTTTACGGCTATGACACGTGACTAGACAATAATATTGAAAATTTATTGCTAAAAAAAAAACGAGTTGTTTGTTGGTTCCGATTAGCTGTGTGATAAAGGATTTATTAAGGCAAAGTCTGATAATATTCCTGATGTTGATATATTTATGATAACCAATTTTTTGTCGTCTTGGGGAACATTTAAAAACATTTTGTCAGGAGTTGTTTTTGTAGTATTCGTACATAATGGTACAAAACAAGAACGATAACTCTTGAGATTTGACATTTTCAATATAAATTTGAATATTTAGCAATGACAACAAAATTATAGTCGTTCCAATAGTTTATTTAACTTTTGACAGCTCTAATACTTAATCAAATAGTGATACCCTGACCCGTTACCTATTCGATTTCTTTCATCGATCGATTTTATGCATTAAGAAGTTTTAATCGATTTAACAAACTCATTATTTTATAGATAATTTCGTACTTCATATTTCTATGTGTTTCAATGTGCGACCTCCTTTGTCAAAATAAAGAAGAAATGGATTAAAAGAATGTTGTTCAAATATGACGGTTCTATGTCATGAAAAAATATATAAAAGGAACTGAATTTTCAAAATGTATTATTGTATTGTGTTGTAATTCAGTGGTTAATATTGTATTTGTTAAACTATTGATGATCTTTATTAAATCTCTCTATGTCTATTTTAAAATAATCTACAGTATTTCAATGAGTAACCTTCAATATAGTTGAGTATTTATATTCCTCCGTATTGATTTATTTGTGAATTCTCACGTTTGGTTGAGTTGAGCGTATCGTTCCTGCCTTCGTTACTGTCAAAATGCCAAAAAAGAAAGTACTCAAAGGACAAACAAGAGAGTTTGTCTTGCGACTTCGTGAATACTTTGAAAAGGAAAGCCGTAATGGTGGGCCTCTTATACCAGTGACTCAAGTTAGAGACCGTGTTGCCGCAGCATTAGGTATTAGTGCTCCAACAGTGGCAAAAATAACAAAAGAAGGCTACGGCAGCAGTGGCATGGAACAGAATAAGCTATCTACACCTAAGAAAAAACGTCCGCCTAGTAAAGTTACAGCCGTTGACAATTTTGACGCTGATGCTATTCGTCGTCATATATACGACTATTACCAAAGAAAAGAGATTCCAACATTAAAAAAACTAACACAATCTCTTCGAAATAGTGGTTTGTTCCGTGGTCAAAAATCTTCTCTGACAAAGGTATTGAAAGACATTGGAATGTTATTCCAAAAATGTGACAAACGAAAAATTTTAATGGAACGCAATGATATTGCTTTGTATAGATGCGATTTTTTAAGACAAGCAAAAAAAATAGAAGATTGGTCGAATGTTGTTTTCACAGATGAAACTTGGCTCAATGCGAATCATACGCTGTCAAAAACTTGGACTGACAACACCGTTGGCTCCACTTCTACAGTACCAATGGGAAAAGGCGAACGACTGATTATTTGTCATGCAGGAACAGTAAAAGGATTTGTGCCAGGCGCTCTATTAGCTTTTAAATCCCAGAAAACAGGAGATTATCATGAGGAGATGAATTCGAACGTGTATGAAAAGTGGTTCAGAGAAATGCTTACATCACTCGAAGAGCCATCAATAATATTTATTGATAATGCACCTTATCACTCTCGTCAAATTAATAAAATACCAACACAGGCCAACAAAAAACATGAAATTATAAACTGGCTCCGTGACAATGGCGAAGAGGTGAATGAGTCCCTACTAAAAGTAGAGTTAGTAAAGATATTAAAAACAAAGAAGCTGCCAAAACGATACGTCATAGATGAAATGGCAGCAGAGCATGGGCATACCGTCCTCAGAATTCCCCCATATCACTGCCAATATAATGCAATTGAAATGATCTGGGCACAAGTTAAAGGATATGCTGCGAGGAACAATACAACTCCTCCTTTCACCGCAAGAAAAATGCTGAATTTACTGAAAAATGCGTGTGAAAAAGTAACTCCAGAAAACTGGGCGAATGTTGTAGAAAAAACAAAGAAGGTGATAATGTCGGATTGGGATCGGGATGTTGCATTCGACAATTTATCTATCCAAGAAATGATAATCAATATTACTGAGAACTCAAGTGATGATGATTCCTGGTCATACGAAGAAGACGATTCTTTGTAATTAAAATTAGTATTACAGTACCTCTTTTGGTTGTTTTATTTTTAATCCGTAAATTACTACGAATTTCAACATTTTGTACCTGTTCATTACAAGTAGGTACCGCAGGTAGTTTTTATTTGAACCAACTATAGTAAGTCTAAACAATTATTTTAGATTCATTAATTTGCGGCGAATACATTCGATCCCATTACTAGGTACGAGTACGATGGAACTGTTTTCATTACGCAAATTATTTATGCATTGAAACAGAGACATTTAGGGCATTTTAATGCAAAATAATAAAGCTTTTTACGTGATTTGATATAAAATATAATCACAATAATTTTATTGTATGTTTTATTAATATAATCGATAATCGATTTATTTCAAAACCGTTTTTATAGTCTGTGGTCATTAATTACGAGTGACACATCCCTAAGTAGGCGGAGCCCGCCCATAAAGTACAGTATTATCTGTAGTACATTGTATCAAACATTATTACAAAACTTTATGTGCGTGATCTGTCAAAAGTTAAATAAAGTATTGGAACGACTATAAATAGATCAAAACACTGTACTTATTATTTCTATATCAACTGCAATGAGTCAAAAGTTTTGACTCAAAACTAACATTATGACGTCACACGCGCTCGGGTTTATTCGGGAACTGTCGGCGCGTCTTCGGTACTGGATTTAGAACTTAATTTTTATTTTGAAATAACTTTTGAATTATTGGGGAAAAAAAAAAAAAATTGTTTTGTTATGTGTTAACTTATACATACATATATGATCTATCATTTACCACAAAAAAAAAATTTTTTCAAAAACCCAATTGAAACATTGAAAGAAACCAGTGCTACATAGAATGTGATTAAAATAAATTTTCAGCGTAATAAACATACATTTATATGTCATCTATGTCTGTCTAGGCATTGACCTTCACAGTTGAGACATATATTACGATACCATACGATACTTCGCAGAATGAACATAACAATGATTGACTACACGTATGGCCTAGTGGTGTAGGTCGCCGCTACACAGCTTTCTACTTTGTCAATCCCACATGAGACAACACTCTGTGTGATCCCCAAATTGTTGTTCTAAGTCTGGGTGTTCGTTTCATGTATGTTTCTAGGGGAACTTTACAAACATACGTGAAACAGATACAACACTAGACACACGTTGTGGAAAGGGTGAATCGTAGACCTCTACATTATCCGCGCATTCATTAAGTATAATTCATCATAGAATTATAGAGCATGACTTCCTACGCGTTAGTTTTGAAACTTGAACTTTAAAACTAGGATCATTCCATTTAAACATTTTATCTAGAAATCTTCTAACAAGCTCTTAAAACTATCTGTTTTGTCTTTCCTGTGTTTCTTTGCTTGTGTTACTTGTATGTTTCTCTTTGTATATTTCTAGTGATCTTAATACGTTACTGATAGAATATTGAAGCTCTAATAACACTTCTCTTAATTCATTTCAATGAAAGTTTCAGTCGTCACAATTGACTAATCCAAGTGTTATTGCCTACAGAATGCCCATTATGAGCGGTAATTTCTGTAACTATGCTCTTAGTCTGCACCATTGTGTCTTATTCAGTGGGTTTCAGAGTATTATTGTTTCAAGCAAGTGTCGTTTGAAACTCATTACTATTTCAGTTAATTAACGTGTAATAAAATTATCCCATTGCATTAAGAATTGATCGCATTCAATTCATACACGCAAAGAGATCGATTTCGATCGATCGATCAGTCGATTTGCAGCGAGCTACATCGTGTACAGACATACTCGTAGAATAAATGATTAACATCATATTTTAAAGATGAACATATTGGCTTAGCACACTTACAAGTTTGCTTATAAACTGCTTTGAACGATAAAACTCTCCGAATGTTTGTACATCAATAATGTTATCTTATATTCAGCTTTCGAATTTGTGGTTTCCTATAAAAGTTGGACCAGCCATAAAGGAACCATAAAAATGAAAAGATTTCGTTTATATTTTACGTGCCCGAGTTATTAGAGCTGTTCTGCTTTTATATCGGCTCGAACGTGTAACCCTTTTGTGTTTAAACATAAACGTTTACCAGCGCCAATATATTTACTTGATAGACACCATAAACTCGTAGTTTTATATAGCATTTGGCCGAGGTCTCATAAAACTATGTAAAACTTCAACATCTTGTTACTCAAAAAGAATATAAAGTTAATGTTGAGTGGACGTCGTGTGTTATCCACAGATTATTTTTGTCAACCAGGAGGTGGAACTGAACAAAATGAATATTCGTTTATTAATACTATTTTATTCAGTGTCGTTATTCTCCAACAGGAGTGTTCTTCGTTTGTAACTGATTTAAAAGTATTAAATAGTTACACACAATTTTTCTCTCCTCCCTCTCTTAGCTGAAAGAAATTCACAAGACACAAAATAAAAAAAAATCACCTTGGTAGCACATATAATATCAGCACATATATATATGGAATTTAAAGGGACTTCACGGCTAAGTAGACTTTATCAGTTTACGAGTAACAGTCGATGTACAAAGATATATAAAACGGTCCCAATAAACACCCAGACTCAGAACAACGAACAAGTGGGGTTTGAACCCACAGCACTTGACGCAGTAGAAAGTGGCATGGTGACCGTTTAAACCACTAGTCCAAATATTATTTTTCTGTACGAACTAAAAGCATTGAAACTGATTTGATTGTCAAAGGGAAAATCTTAAAGAAATTTTCCTTAGCAATTCAATAAGAGCAGTATAATAATGAGTTTTCATTGATTGTGGAATTCATATTCATCGTTCATCTTCGCGGGACTTTTATATCTGGTGAATGTTCAATATGGAGGAGTTACTCGGAGAATTGGTTCATAACCTCTGTTATTAACTATCCCAGAGTTCATTTGACGCCAATAACTTTTACATATTCAATTTATAAAGCGAATATTTTTATCTAGGAATGGATTTGAATTGGTTTTGTGAGCGGCTGAATAACTACATAAAAATGGCGGCGCGCTTTCATTGAGTTTCGTCCGTAATGTGTACAGTTATTTTATGGTCATGTACGCACATCGCGTCCTGAATAAACTCGATGCTGTTCACATAATGTATAAAGTTCTTGTTATAATAAAAGAATACTTTGTTTAACTATCTCTGGTTTATATTTTATCCTCTGTCGTCGAGTCCATGAAATTCTTTGTCTACCCACAAATTGTTATATTTCCACATATACTAAATAGACGTGTCATATTTTTTGTGTGTTCTCATTATATAAGCGAGTTGGCAAGTTTGTTCAGCTTGGCTTTCATTCTGATTAAAACTGTTGGATTGTATTTGCTTCTCACAACTCTATGCCATAAAAGTGAAATGCAGTTTAGTAAGTTGCATATGAATTTACGAAAATTGAATTTAACAATTGGTTACTATTGGATAATCAATATAAAGAGACTAGAGATGGACTAGTTCAGTAGTAGACACTAACAGCGTATTGTAAACCTTTGAAAGTACATTATATACTTCTGATCACTGGTATTGTAAAAGTTATAAGCTAATAAGTTTGTCTTGACTGACACACATAAGTTATGAATTCATTGTGTTTTTCTCTTGAAGGGAATAAACGCGCAACACTAGTTCACACAGTAACTATGGACTCCCCCTTACCCCCCTCTCCCGTAACTGTGGTGAATGATCTTATTGATAATAAGAACTATCGGTATATTACATGTAAGTCTAAGATGACGAATATGTGTCTAATTAAGTTGGTACTTGCTAATACTCACATTCAATTTTGACTTTTTAACAGTTGACGACCTAGTAAAGATGAATGATGGTGATTCCTAGCCGGTCTTTTGTATCATTACAAGAGGTCTGTGTCCAGTAGTAAGCACTCATTAATGTCAATATAAAAACTTATGAACATATCGTTATCATTTTTTATTATAGCCCTTCCTTTCCTTTATTAAGGATTCTGCCATCTCGTTCGGTTGTGAGCTTCGCGTTTTAGCTCCACGTCTTCCCGACCTTCTTCGCCTCGTCTGCAATCGTACGTCGTACAATATGATCGGAATCCCTACGGAGTGTTTAACCAATCCAGTTCCACTTGCGACGTTTAATCTACTTGTCGATCGACGTTTCATGGCAGTGCTCTATGAGGTCTTTGTTGGAGTTTCCCTTAGGCCAGTAAATACCGAGAATACGGCGAAGACAGCGGTTTACGAAGACCTGGAGCCGGTGCGTGATGTCCTTGGTGACCTTTCATATCTCATAGCTTTAAAGCAATACGGATTTGACGATGGACCGGAATACCTTTAGCTTCACTCTACGCGCCATGAACATAATAATATCATGATTATAAATGTTTGTTTGAAGAATTGTTTGAGTAGAAAAGCAGAAGTAAGTATTTGCGTGAGGCATTCAATATTTTATAACTTGATTAGTTCAGGAATCACTTTCTGCAAATAGAACTCATGAATGAACTTTGAAAAATTAAATTAATGATTATCACAAAGACGCATGTGTCTATTATGTTTATTTGTTTCACCAAAACTTCTAGACACATGTTTAAGCTGATTTAGATGAAATATCCCAAATAATACTTCATGATTAGTAATTTGGTGTTTCTTAACGATTTTACAGTTAAGTATAACACCGCCTCCAACTCAATTGTGAATTTTAGACCTTACCACAAAGGTCTTTAATTCACAATCAGATAATTGTGAAATGCACGCGCAGTTGTACAAGTTTCGGTTTCTTATCAGATTTGGATGTGAACGATTTACGGGACTCAGAGCAACGATTTATCAGAATCACTCTCTTAAACGAATTAAAAAGTTTTATAGCAAAGTGTGAGCCGCCCAAACTCCCCGAGGGAAATTACTATACTGCTTTTAATTTGGATACCTACTTAATAACGCAATGTTCAGGTATAGTCGTTCCAATACTTTATTTAACTTTTGACAGATCACGCACATAAAGTTTTGTAATAATTTTTGATACAATGTACTACAGATAATACTGTACTTTATGGGCGGGCTCCGCCTACTTAGGGATGTGTCATTCGTAATTAATGACCACAGACTATAAAAACGGTTTTGAAATGAATCGATTATCGATTATATTAATAAAACATACAATAAAATTATTGTGATTATATTTTATATCAAATCACGTAAAAAGCTTTATTATTTTGCATTAAAATGCCCTAAATGTCTCTGTTTCAATGCATAAATAATTTGCGTAATGAAAACAGTTCCATCGTACTCGTACCTAGTAATGGGATCGAATGTATTCGCCGCAAATTAATGAATCTAAAATAATTGTTTAGACTTACTATAGTTGGTTCAAATAAAAACTACCTGCGGTACCTCTTGTAATGAACAGGTACAAAATGTTGAAATTCGTGGTAATTTACGGATTAAAAATAAAACAACCAAAAGAGGTACTGTAATACTAATTTTAATTATAAAGAATCGTCTTCTTCGTATGACCAGGAATCATCATCACTTGAGTTCTCAGTAATATTGATTATCATTTCTTGGATAGATAAATTGTCGAATGCAACATCCCGATCCCAATCCGACATTATCACCTTCTTTGTTTTTTCTACAACATTCGCCCAGTTTTCTGGAGTTACTTTTTCACACGCATTTTTCAGTAAATTCAGCATTTTTCTTGCGGTGAAAGGAGGAGTTGTATTGTTCCTCGCAGCATATCCTTTAACTTGTGCCCAGATCATTTCAATTGCATTATATTGGCAGTGATATGGGGGAATTCTGAGGACGGTATGCCCATGCTCTGCTGTCATTTCATCTATGACGTATCGTTTTGGCAGCTTCTTTGTTTTTAATATCTTTACTAACTCTACTTTTAGTAGGGACTCATTCACCTCTTCGCCATTGTCACGGAGCCAGTTTATAATTTCATGTTTTTTGTTGGCCTGTGTTGGTATTTTATTAATTTGACGAGAGTGATAAGGTGCATTATCAATAAATATTATTGATGGCTCTTCGAGTGATGTAAGCATTTCTCTGAACCACTTTTCATACACGTTCGAATTCATCTCCTCATGATAATCTCCTGTTTTCTGGGATTTAAAAGCTAACAGAGCGCCTGGCACAAATCCTTTTACTGTTCCTGCATGACAAATAATCAGTCGTTCGCCTTTTCCCATTGGTACTGTAGAAGTGGAGCCAACGGTGTTGTCAGTCCAAGTTTTTGACAGCGTATGATTCGCATTGAGCCAAGTTTCATCTGTGAAAACAACATTCGACCAATGTTCTATTTTTTTTGCTTGTCTTAAAAAATCGCATCTATACAAAGCAATATCATTGCGTTCCATTAAAATTTTTCGTTTGTCACATTTTTGGAATAACATTCCAATGTCTTTCAATACCTTTGTCAGAGAAGATTTTTGACCACGGAACAAACCACTATTTCGAAGAGATTGTGTTAGTTTTTTTAATGTTGGAATCTCTTTTCTTTGGTAATAGTCGTATATATGACGACGAATAGCATCAGCGTCAAAATTGTCAACGGCTGTAACTTTACTAGGCGGACGTTTTTTCTTAGGTGTAGATAGCTTATTCTGTTCCATGCCACTGCTGCCGTAGCCTTCTTTTGTTATTTTTGCCACTGTTGGAGCACTAATACCTAATGCTGCTGCAACACGGTCTCTAACTTGAGTCACTGGTATAAGAGGCCCACCATTACGGCTTTCCTTTTCAAAGTATTCACGAAGTCGCAAGACAAACTCTCTTGTTTGTCCTTTGAGTACTTTCTTTTTTGGCATTTTGACAGTAACGAAGGCAGGAACGATACGCTCAACTCAACCAAACGTGAGAATTCACAAATAAATCAATACGGAGGAATATAAATACTCAACTATATTGAAGGTTACTCATTGAAATACTGTAGATTATTTTAAAATAGACATAGAGAGATTTAATAAAGATCATCAATAGTTTAACAAATACAATATTAACCACTGAATTACAACACAATACAATAATACATTTTGAAAATTCAGTTCCTTTTATATATTTTTTCATGACATAGAACCGTCATATTTGAACAACATTCTTTTAATCCATTTCTTCTTTATTTTGACAAAGGAGGTCGCACATTGAAACACATAGAAATATGAAGTACGAAATTATCTATAAAATAATGAGTTTGTTAAATCGATTAAAACTTCTTAATGCATAAAATCGATCGATGAAAGAAATCGAATAGGTAACGGGTCAGGGTATCACTATTTGATTAAGTATTAGAGCTGTCAAAAGTTAAATAAACTATTGGAACGACTATAGACGAAATAAACGTGCAAGTTTGGAACTTTGTTCCTTTGTCTGTAGCTGTGTTGTTTATAAAAGTAAGCATAATATTAAAAGCAAGTTTTGAAGGGTTGAATTATCATTAGGTTCCTTGAAGACTTTAGTTGTATGATACACAACAAACTTAATATTGTGGAACTAAACTGCCATACATTGAATACCTCACAGACTGGCTGCTGAATTGACCATATATGCTTTAATTATCCTGTTTTAATCTTAGTTAAAATATGCAATGGCTATTAACAAAATAAACAGTTTAAGAATCCTGAAACTAAGCGACATAGACGACAAATAAGAGTTATATTAATAGAGTAAGGGTTACTTGCCCTTAAAACACACATTTTTCCATGTATAATGTGGGGCTACGGTGGCATGTCCCTCCAACACAAAGGGAGGATCCTCCGGTCAGGCGAGGTGATCTGGCCTGGTGGGCCACTGCCCAACTTTTGATGTTGGGATGTTTTATATATGATAATCGGCACGAGATTTTCTACTGCGTGTTTCAGGATTGGTAGTTTCTTTGTGTTATACGTTGCTCCATAGTTCAGTTTGTCTGCGCCAGATGGCGCTGCAGTATATTACTGTTGCGCTGTATGTGGAAGTAGCCACATATAAGTATGTTTGGTGCCTCGTGGTTGTGGTGGTGGTCTTGATTGCTAGGAATCAATAATACTGTGATCAGCACAATTAATTTTATTGTTCGTTTTAGTGTAATTTATTTGTCACCGTTGTGTAAATATGTACATGTTTATCAACAGTCCTGTTACCAATAACCAAAACAACGCACTTGTGACGCCTCTGGTGTTGCGGGTGTCCATGGGCGGCGGTAATCGCTTACCATCAGGTGATACGTCTGCTCGTTTGCCCACTACTCAATAAAAAAAATAAATGCCCTACGTAGTTTGGCATCAGGCTGGCGACTACAAAACCTGTAAGTGTCTTCGAACAAATATCTAAAGTTAATCGTGCTGTTCCGAGTGACTAACCGCCGTATTTTAACTAAATTGAGTCAGTTCTGTCGCAGCGCTGCATTTGTTCTCCACAGACAATAAAATATCCTATCTGCGAAGTTCGAGCGGCGCTATCTCAACGTAATGTAGGAGCATTGTGAACTACATCGGCAGAAAATGCAGTGAACAATCCGTGCGATACAGTTGAGTGGTTATCGTTAGCACGGTGTCGGGCTTTGTGAGAATTACTTTGTTTATGTTTTCAAACCATCAATAGTTCACGAGATATCGACCGTTGACCGCGCAAAGCGATCTACGGAAAATTTAAACAAGTACCAAAGTGGTAGCCGCTGGAGCTATTGTTCCTCTAAATGAATGTTAACTTTCAGTCTATACTCTATACTATACTATAGTGCGGCGCGCAGTTATTAAATTTTCAAAGGAGTTGTAAAAGTCGATTGTTTAAAGTGGTTGCGCCGAGTTGGGGAGGCTGGCGGCCTCCGCCCGGCGGTGTCTGATACAGACGGTTATTTATAATGTATTGAAAACTACTGAAATCGAACTTGCTTGTGTTTTCAAGTTTGGTGTGGTATCTTCAGAGAAATACCTTTAAGTTAATTTAATTCTGGGAGAGCCTTGTTATAATACATGCTGTGGGCTGGCTCAACCGTAGTGATACCTTGGTCATCATAGAAAACTAGATTTTAGCAATTTTTTTGGGAGAAAAGAGCTCTAAAATTCGATAACGATATACGTACGTACACACTTACCTATTTGAACGTATTTTACGCTACAAACGAACGAACGAACGAATGAACGTTCGTCGAATTCATCATGAATTATAAGTCTGTTTATTTTCACTAGCAGTTTGGTTTTTATTCCTGATATGATTGTTTTAAAACCAGTTCTGAAGTAAATTGAATTCAAAAGCAATATTAAAGTAGTATTCAAATCAAATCGTTTTCGTTGGAGGTTTGTGAATGTTCTTTAGTCGATGTTCAATAAACATGTTTAACCGTACCACCTCGTAGATAGCGCGACAGCGATAAATAGGTGCCTACCACTTTTATTTGTTCTCGAATTTCTCTTTTCGAAGCATTGCACAGAAGATATCGTTGCTTTCTTAACGGAGTGTTTTCTCAGTTTGAATATCCACTTCGTTCTTAGTTGGCATTATTTAAATTAAGAAGGCAGAAAACAAATACTTTGTTTTATTAACTTTTAAAGACATTATACTAGTCGTAACTTCTTTGTGTTCATATAATAGCCGTTAATTGAGCTCTGAAATTAACAGAGAAGTCATAAATTTTAACATTAGTGGGTACCTTAAAAGTTTTCTGAGTTTTACAGTTTGATTGGAGAGTTTAGTATAGTAGTGTTTTTGAGTAATTTGTTTGTCCTTTAAGTTTGATTTCTAAGTAATAACATATGCAAACTAATCTAGAAAGTTCATGTATTTCTTATCAAGATAATATTTTATATGCAAGTGCAAGCAATATGTAAAGAAAAATATAAGGAAAACTTGAAATTAACCGTCTTTATGTGTTGTGATGTGTAGTTTGGGCGACAGTGCCATAATTTGGTAAATTGTAGCTGAACCGATGATAGACCCAGGGGTTGTATAGTCAATTGCTACGAGTAAAATCGAACCTCATTCTGTTTATCATCAAATAGGGTTTGATAACTAGGTTATGATCATGCAGCCAGGAGGTTTATGGTGGAACTTATTTCAGTTAAGTTTATATTTAAAGTGTGTTATTTTAGTCTTGCCAAACAGTATTAATTTAGAAGTTGAAGACTTCAAGATAAGAGCTTTGTAATAACATTGTCAAGTTTGTGTGAAGACCTTCGTTATACTCACTTCAGCGGATGAAACGACTTGACATGGGTCTTTATATATTGTTCAAATCTTGCATTTCATTTGAGTTAAGCTTATAAAACAAGTAAAAATGTTAAAACAAATTATTTTACTAATTAAACAAAAACGTTTAAATCAGAATCTCCTTAAGAATAAACAAATATTTAGATAAGGAAAGTTTGTATTTATTTACATAATTTCAACGAATTTAAGTAGACGATATATTATACTAAGTACATGTTCCACTGTTTATCAATTAGTTTAAGAAGATTTGCAAACTAGTAATGTAGTTGTGACACAATCTGTAGCCATTTGATAGGCTCAGTGTGCACAAGATACGAGTAAGTCGCTCGAAGCTCGGCGACGCACGACTCGCGAGGGAGCTTCGGGGGATGATTATTAGGACTCACGTTCGTACATATGTCACTAGTTCGCAACTTAAGACAGATCACGTACCTGCAACTTATCAACATACCTGCGACGTAAGTTTTTACATAGCTTTTTTTTAGTGCGTACGGGTCACTGGTGGTCACGGACACCTTTTTTTGTCTGTACGGAAATCTTCCCGGATACCATCTACTGCTGGTTATGTTGGACCCAAACTGATCAAAAATCGCACGCCGTTTCAGGTACAGCCAGGAAATCAGATGAATTTCTTCAGATACTGTTCTTATACGAACAGTATCTGAATGAAAAAAGAAACAGCGAGAGTTTTCGACTTATGGGGCAAGACTTGCGTGTGCAAGTTGAGAACCTTCAGAGTCAATTGGAAAAACTCCAAAGCGAAGATAAACAACATTTAAAAGAAGAGTCTTCTAAACCAGTTCAGTATGAAACTGATGAGGACGAACTAGCGAACGAAACCGAGTGGATTCGTCAGCAGAGTCGCAAAAAAAGGAAGCTGAACGTATCGTTGACACCACCGGCCAGAGAACAAGGGGCAGGATCCAGCGATGAAATAAAGACAACCAAAATTAAGAAGGCTCCACAACCGCCACCTATAATTATTGAAAATATAAAGGACTACCAGAAATTTTACGATTTCTTATCTGAAAATGCCACTGGTGAGTCATTTTTAATAAAAATGCTGAATAATAACAGCGTTAAAATAAACTGCCGTAATGAAGAGACATACAGAACTATTACAAAATTATTGCTCCAAAATAACTTCCTTTGGCACACTTACGAAAACAAGCAGGACAGGCCCATCAGAGTGATGGCCAAAAACTTGCCTTCTTCGTGTGTACCAGCTAGAATAACAGAAGACCTATCAGTCAAAGGTTACAAAATTCTAGAGGTGGTTAACAAGCTAAGTTGGCGTAACAAAACGCCTCTCAACATGTTCATGCTCTCTTTTAAAAATGAAGAAGACATAAACAATATTTACAGCATTAAGACTATCCTTGGGTGTAAAGTAGACATTCAGCCGCTGAAAACTAGTAAACTAATCGCACAATGTAAGAGGTGTCAAGCCTATGGACACACACAAAAATATTGTTCTAAGGAACCCCGTTGTGTGAAGTGTACAGGGAAACACCTAACAAAGGACTGCAAAAAACCAGCAGATGCCAAACCAAAGTGTGTTCACTGCGGCGAACCACACCCTGCCAGCTACCGAGGTTGTATGGTAGCTAAGGAACTACAAAAGATAAGAAACAAAACATCAAATACAAAGACCGTCCAGTCAAGTCAGGGTCCCAAGGCGACCGTTGATAAAAAACCTGTTACGTCTAAGGTTGTTAGTAAAACACAAACATTTGCTCAAATTACAAAGGGTACTCAGAGACAGCCACAAATGCAAACACAATCCACAACAACTCTGGATGGAAAGCTAAATAAAATTTTAAACATCATAACAACGTTCGATGAACGATTAAAGAAACTAGAACACAACACTAGGGCTACTTTACCGCAACACTCATGAGTAACAAACTTAAAATCATGACTTGGAATGCTAATGGACTCCTCCGCCATCAGAATGAGCTGCTAGTTGTCCTAAATATAGAAAATATTGATGTATGCCTTATATCGGAAACTCATTTCACTAATGAATCTTATATTCAAATGAAAGGTTACAAAATTTATCATGCATTACATCCGGAGAATAAAGCCAGAGGTGGTAGTGCAGTTATAATAAAAGATAACATTTCTCATTTCGAGAAATTCAAGCACGAAGAGCTTGCGATACAGGCAGTCGCTGTATGTGTTATGACCGAAAGGTATGCCATAACAATCTCTTCAATCTACAGTCCACCAAGATATTCTTTAAAATCCAGCCAATACCAAAACCTCCTAAAAAAAATGGGAAGCCGATTTATTCTTGGTGGTGATTTTAACGCTAAAAGCACCCACTGGGGATCTAGACTTACTACATCAAAAGGGAAAGAACTGCTATGCGCAGTTAGAGATTTGCAATGTAATGTTATATCTACGGGAAAACCAACATACTGGCCAACTGACCCGCACAAAGTTCCTGACCTCATCGATTTTTTTTATCTATAAGAACATATCTGATTTAATATGTATAGAAAGCTGTTATGATATGAATTCGGATCATTCACCGATCATGTTAACAATAAATGAAAAAAAAATACAAAAAGAGATCCGCCCCACGCTAGTAAACAAATTCACTGATTGGGAAAGCTTTAAATATGACCTACAGTCTACCATTAATCTAAAGGTCCCATTGAAGCTCCCACAACATCTGGATGAAGAAATACTCACCTTTGTTAATAACATTCAAAGCTGCGCTTGGAAGAATACGCCAGAGTTAAAACGTACAATTAGAAGTACTAACTATCCAATTGAAATTAGAAATTTAATCATCGAAAAAAGAAAACAGAGACAAAGGTGGCAGCAAACAAGGTACCCTTTAGACAAAACATTATTGAATAATCTCACAAAAAAGCTCACTCGAGTAATACAACAGTTCAAAGATGAATGTATGTGTACTTACCTAAATCAACTAACCAGTGACCGCAATACAGATTATTCGTTACGCCTTTACGATTACCGGTCAAAAAAAATTTAAAAAGACCTGTTACGTAAATACCACCCATTAGAGAAGAAAGTGGGCAATGGGCTGTTAGTAATGAACAGAAAGCTATGAGATTTGCTGGTCATTTAGAGCAAATATTTCGTCCGAATGTAGCAAATACTGTGATCGAAACATGTCAAGACGGAAATAAAAAATATGAAGAAGAGATAAGACTCATAACTCCAAAAGAACTGTGCAGAGAAATGAAACTGCTGAACCGTAAAAGTCTCCTGATTATGATCTAATAACTAGTGAGGTATTAAATAATTTACCACGAAAAGCAATAGTTAAGCTTACTACGCTTATAAATGGATCAATTAGATTAAAATACGTACCTGATATGTGGAAAGTGGCAGAGGTAATAATGTTACCAAAACCTGGCAAACCACTTTTTTTTTTTTTTTTCTTTTTTTTTCTTTTTTTTCTTTTAAAAAAGACAACTCCCACATTAGGAATAAACATCCTGTGTCGTAGGGGACTTTACAAACATACATGAAACGGACACAAAGAACATCCAGACTCGGGACAACATTCGTGGATCACACAAAGTGTTGTAGGTACCGCGTGGGATTGGAACCCACGACACTTGGCGCAGAAGCAAGCGGCATAACGACCGCTGACAACACTTCATGAAGCAACTTCATATAGGCCTATTTCTTTATTACCAATAATATCAAAATTATTTGAAAAGCTGTTATTAAAAAGGTTAAAACCAATAGTAGAATTAAAGAAGTTAATACCTGACTATCAATTTGGCTTTCGAGAAAAACACTCCACTATAGACCAAGTTCATAGAATTACTAATATTATAGAAAAAACTTTAGAAGAAAAGAAAGTGTGTTCCACAGTCTTTCTAGACGTGGCACAAGCTTTTGATAAAGTATGGCATGAGGGAGATGATTCCACTATCGAGGGCCCACTTAGTAAAATCTTTCAAAATCATCTTGCACGCATCTTTTCCATGCAAATACTAGGCACATTACGTCTGCATACATAAACACTCGACAATTGTTTACAACATTAGATACGCTGTTAACATGCATTATTTATCCGACCGGACCGTACACTGACCCGGTCGGTCGCAAATGAGAGCTTAAGTACCGATAACCTCACGTACTCAGTAAAAAGAAAAAGTAACACCGGTCTTCAATCAAACACGCTTGCCGGCCGCCAGCTTGAATCTAAGCTTAGTGTCAGGATGGCGACCGGCAAAAGTAGGAACCTGCCTTTATATGAAAAGGCCGGAATATCATGATAATGAACATAATAGATAAAGTGTAAAGCTGAATACGTTCACAGAAACGTTTTCGTGTAGCCTACGTCTAAATACGAAAATCAATACTTGTGCCGAGTCAATGAAATTATAATTAAATTTCACAACAATTCACATGTAACATTAATAAAAAGCGCAAGAAATTGTTATGTAATTTAAAAACTGTTTTGCGTTTACAATTTACTACCTAAATATACATATACTTTCCATAGATTGTGCCTTGAGATTCTTCAAACTGAACTTTGTCTGTGATACGAAGATAGGTTAGTGAAAAAGTTAATCAAATACAGTTTTAATAATTTTATTTTCTTTGCAAGATAACGTCCTGTCCTGATTACTTTACACAAGTTTCGAACGGTAACAGTTTCCCAGTTTCATTGTACGAGTGCAATAAAAGTATTTACGAGGTACCGCGCTCCCAAACACAGCACTTAAGGCGTTCTAAGCTGATTACTTGAGATTGTGAGCACTCTCTTCTTTGTACGTACCAACACAATGTACGGTACACAGCCGCTCGACACCTGAAACGGCTATGTAATTCATTTGGTACAACTAGAATATCAAACGGTGTTACTTTTAATCGAAAAACCTGACATATTCAGCCTCAACAAGGAACAGAATAACTACAATATTTGGAATTTCGTCAAAAATTTTACACTATGTAAAATATAACTTGTTACTTGGATTATGGAGGTCTTTATGGCAGTTGCTCTATATAAAAATCGAAGTTCAGTCATGTTGTAATGGACTGAAAGGTGAAAAGTGAATCTTCTGCTCGTGTACTACCATCTATTCTGTGGATTTCATTATGTATAATGCAACTGTAGAGTACAAACGACTAGGACTTACGTATCCCAGCGGAAACGTATCAGAATAAGTGTCTACATAACAGTTAACGCTAAAAACTATAAATATGTATTCTCCTTACACTTTGTGTGACGCTGTAAGCCGCCTGATAGCGACTCTTCGGGGTTTTGTGGACGCGAATAAAACTAACTTTTATATTACCGCTATGGTTCTGACTATTTCTCAGATGATTTTATTAGATTAACTATTATTTATAGGACACATTAGGGAGCGATCAAGATCCATAGTTCGTTCTACGGAATGTAAAATATAAATAAATAAACCTACGAGTACTATGAACCGGTGTGTCGGCTAAAATAAAACGTACTCTTTCAAAGGGGATTACCCCTCTTATAACCTCACACATCGATTTTCTGTGAGACTGTTGATAGGGATGGCTCAATGTTGATAGGTTTCTATATAAAATTATATATGTACATATAACTGTGAACATAGTTAAGCTAGAATACACACATCGTTTATCGGTGACACGCCACAACCGAATGCAAAACGATTTAATGGATTAACGTTTTCGAATCTAATTTGTGTATGCAAATTATTAACGGCCGGAATCTGTTGAATGAATTTTGTGTTATATAGATACGTGCAAAAGATGCCGGTATATAAATGTTTGTTCGGCTCGAAGGACCACACATAAGTAGGGGTAGCTTCCCTTACTGTTTTGATAGGTTTATAATACGATAAGGGAGAAGATGAATATACCAAATGATGATATTGTAAAGATTTCCAAAGATTAAATATGTATAGTTAGTGTTTGTGTCACACGAGTGTAATAGAATGCGTAACCACAAGCTAATTTAATTAACTACTACAGACGTACGAGTTTCGCTCGCACATTATTATTATTAGAAAATGTTTGTCTTCATTATAGTATATTCCATTTTATTTTTCAATTACCTGTAGAATTGAAACACTTATTTTAAAATAATAGCTTCTATTATTTTTGTATGGACTTTTTATGTATTTGAAGTGCAACATCTTTCCTTTCGTTTTCCTATAAACCTATGGTAAAGACTTTGTGAAAAAGGACGGAAGTGTGTAATAGGAATTCAGGCAAGCGAACGCGCACGATGTCACGTGTCAAACATTATACATCAAACGTGACTAATGTAAAAAAATCAAAGATCTATACATTGGGTATGATATGTGTGGGATTGTGTAGGACACTCTGTATATAGTTTGTGTCTGTGCACCGTTGAGCCATGAATACTGCAGTGCAGTCAATAATTCGCGACTATAAATATTGTCAAGTTGATCGGCTGCCAGAGCACGCCCCTCACGTCGTGGTCGTGGCTGCTACGTAAGGGGCGATGTATTCTGTGTGCTATTGGTTGATATATACTCGTAGTAGTAGTAGTCTTGTGTTCATAGCCTTGCAAGGCTCAATTTGTCGGATGACGCTCACTAAACTATAAAGAAGTACAGATAAGATTGAAGTGTTACACATATGGGACCTATAGTAAGTAACCGTTTATGATTGGTTCAAAGTTTTGTGCTCTCCTTAAGCTCCTTTTATTTTCTCGGTTATGTACTATTTTTCTACCAATATGTATACAAAATAAAATACACAGTAATGTGAAAGTATTTATAAGTAAAATTTTATGAAACGACTTGTAAGAAGACATTTCATTTTATTTCTGTTTCACTTATCTGGGTGTGAATATTGATATCGAAATCATACCTACATAATGTCATCGATAATATTCCTCATTAGATATATATAGAACATTACCAAATGGTTATAGAATATGGAGTATACTCATGTAATTTTACACGAAACCTGTATTACTTTGGTGTACCAGTCGCATTGTAGTGCACCGATTCCACGTTGTTTCTTATCGAACACGAATTTAGCTCTGTAAAATGAATAAAATAATTATGTAATTTAAAAATCATGTAAGGGTTGAATGCAAGGTATTCTATTGCAGATGAGTCCGTAAACAGTACATCTCTTGCTCTGAAAATAAAATGACATAAAACATATGTAATTTGTGTCCTTGCCTCACCTCCACTCTTCCAACCTCTCCGTCACTGAGATCCTTTATCAAGTTATCCAGAAAAACGATATGTACGTTCGTTTTTCTTTTACAAAAGTTAGACAAAGTCAATTTGTATAAAGTTTTCCAATAAACGGTGCGGGACCTATCGCCATTCGGCGCTTCCGAAGATTGATGTTCGCTCGGCTCGACAAACACCGGTGAGTGGGGGCTCACGTAAGTACCTACCGAACGCACATTGTGTTCACTTGGATGATTCCCATCAAACGACTCGCATAGCATCGGATCGGATAGGACAGAACCGGATGCGGCGGCTGTTGAGCGCGTCTTACAGGATGTTGACGCATACGATCGGCTCCGTACTGTCGCTTGCGAACGTATCCATTTCTGTGCCTATTCAAATAAGTAGTTTACGACAGATAGGCTATAACACATTTTGATATTCGTTTATTGTATACGAATTAATATCGTTTTGAGATTGTAGAATCCGTTCCGATCCGATGTGATGCAAGCCGGTCCGTAGATATGCTCCTTTAGTAGGCAAACAACACTCCGATGTCACGTAGCGAAGCCATCTATAAAGTACCTGTACGCTATCTATTTAAATAAAGTCATTGTGACCACGTGAAAACGGCGGGTAAACAAATAAATATCGCACCTATAATATTATTACTTTGATTAAGTTTTGCACATATCTTGTGGCCACATAAATTGCTCAGCACATATTGATAAAACAGGCCGGTTTTAATCAAGTTAGGTAAAAGATGTTGTTATGATATGATATATGATGAAAAATAACAAACAATTATTGACTAAAACATTTTAAATAATACAAGCAACTTCTGCATACGTTTTTGCTTTTATTTGGTTTGATATGTGATATTTTAATAATAATAATAATTATTATTAATATTTTAATAATTATTATAATTATAATAATTATAAATATTAAATTTAAATGTGATCAAACAGGCAGTTCGCTAACAAACACAATTTAGTGAGTTAGTTATGAATGTCTGTTGCTTTATGGTAACAAACATAAAACAATAGAATCGAAAAAAGATCCCTTGTTAAATCGATTAAATATGGTCAAACTATTGTAGATGATAAAACAATTTACTGTCGAATAAAAGGAGGTGTTGGAAATTATCATGACTTGCTGTAAGCCGAACCGAGACTTGGTAAGTGGCTGGCAATTGTTGGTTGTAAAATGGCTAGATGGATAAGACGGGGAAACTTTAAGATTTTTTTTATGTAATAGGAGGCAAACGAGGACTAAGAGGGATGGGGGTATAGTCCTCCGGTGAATAACCCCCATCCCGCGTCCACCATCGTAAGGATTCACTCACTCGGTGAAACAGCGCAGCCTAGTCGCACACAGCCCGGTCGCACTCGGTGATTGTTTCTAATTACCGAGTGCGACTGAGCTGTGAGCGCCTCAGGACTATTTTTGAATACATATATATTATGGATAAATTACACCTAAATACAGAATTAATGAACGTGTTCGTCGGACAACATTTGCAATAGCCTTAGTCGAATACACGTCACCTGGCTCAGTAGTCAGGATCACTACTCACCAGAGGTGCGGTAGGTACTGTCATCCTTATTAAGGTAAATTTAAATATATAAGTTTTAATTCCATTGTCTGTGTATTATTATAAAAATGTAATGAAAATGGTACATCGTTCTACGGGTCTTTTTATAATTTTCGTTTGTGATCATTACGGAACGTAAATAACCGCTAACACATGTCTCTACAGAGGGTAAAAATGATGTCGTTGGAGGCACTCGGCCCGCGCGCCGCCGGCCTTATAATAAGGTCGTATGAATGCCGACATTCATTGGCCTGCGCTCACCATACTGGCAACTTCCAGTTGTTTCATTTCTCCATGAGTTCAATCTTATTTTTCAAACTTGTAAGCTTTATTAATATGCCTTATAGCAAGTTTCTTTAACTTGTGGCCATTCAAATTACATACATTCCTGTACCTGATCGTCCTTGCGCCTAAGACGACGGTAGCCGTTTCATTCCGGAATAAGAAAGCGTGTTTGATTACCTATTTCTGAAGGTCTTTGATAACGGAGGGCTGTAATTACTATAATATTTCAGCTTCAAGATGCAGTGTATAGATACTAAATTACTCATATTATAAAACTTAAGAGTTTTTCGAACACGCTCTAGCTGAATTTTTTTTTGTGTTGATATCCGGTGGGGTGCTGTCTACCACGTATGCGACTACTGTCCTCGAGGTCTCGGGTTCGATTCCCGTGTCGGATCAAATGTTTGTATGATCTGCAAATATTTGTTTCGGTGTTTGGGTGTTTTACATGTATAAAATGTATGTAAAACTACCTCATTGGCCTAGCGGTTGACGTATACGACTGCCAATCAAGACGTCTCGGGTTTGAACCGGGTTTCAAGTGTTATTGAGTTTCTCTGATTATAGAAATACTTAATAACAACTCGGAGTTTGGAAGTTGGGGTCTGAACCCTCGGAGAGCACGTAAAGCTCTCGCTCCTGCGCCTGATCTCTCGCCGGTCGTGTCGGTTAACCGTTATATCGTTCGAGTATTATGAGAGAGATTGCACCTGTGTTCTGTTAAGACTGGCCGCCGTGGCCGTAATCGGTTACGATAACATCATGTATGTATTTACAAAAAAAAAGTAAATAACAATATGCATTTATATCAGTTGTCTAGTACCCATAACACGAGCTCTGCTTAGCTTAGGACTAGATGGCGTTGTGTGTCAGGTCAAGATATAAGCAAGCCATACATCAGGCCACGGCCAGTAGGAGCCGAGTTCCAAAAAAAGTTTTAACAACAGGGAAAATTTGTTCCTTTTGAAAAACGTCGGCAAAGTTGTGCCGCTCAGTTAGTTATCTATCTACATGAAGCGTGGCTCTCGAGTGCCCAGTATGCAGCTCGTGTGCGGCGCACGTCCTCGTCGTTAGCGTTGCCTTGTGTGTTGATGTAATGTTGATAGCGGAATGTGTTTGCAGAGCCCCTGTCCCCCTCTCGCTCGTGTATTCACTGCCTCGGGTCCACTGCATCGTTGACCTCGTTCGTTTTACTGAAGCTCTGTATCAGAGCTGCTACGATAAATGTTTTGTTGCACTATCATCATATTTCTATGAGTATAACCTACTCGGTGCATAAATATATCATGAAAAATATATCCTCCATCTGTACATGTAGGGAAGTACATTTTTAAGATATTTTGTTTGTGTGCCTGTGCGTGTGCAATTCACAAAATGTGGTATTTCGGAGGACAATTATCGAGATTGTCGCCAGCAGAACATACCACAAGTACTTCGAGATGAACCTTCAATGATGTAAGAAGGAGAGAAACAACTGTCATACGTTATACGCAGCTTCATTCTCTGTGCACAGTAGAGCCGCCACACGGCAATCCTGTGGTTCGTTTTGCATTAAAGTCGTGCCGCTAAAAGCCTTTTCTGTGTCCTGTCATGCTGTATTTATTTCGTTGCCCTAATAAGTGTATACATACGGTGCATCTGTGAGGTGTAATGTTGTGTCTAAAAAGCATCGTTAAAGTTACATTCTGGAATTAAACTCACTTCATGCCATATGGTGTAACAGGTCAGGATTAAAGTTAATAAAATAGTGGAACATGTACAAGTGAGCTTAATTCTAGAATGTAGTTGTATAAGTTCCATCAAGTGCCGACAATCGAGAGTATAAATTACAGTTTATATTACATCCTTCGTAGTGTATCACAGAATGAGTGAACTTATCTATAGCTTTACTTTAATGGGTACCTAATTGTGATGATAATGATAGGTTTTGGTAGACACTTCCCAGTAATTAGCCTATATGCTCTACTGATTACTCGTACATCAATAGCTAGCTAACCCACGCAACCTCGTCTGCGTCTTCTATTGCCCGTAGCGTGATGTTATACGAGCGTCAACAAATTTGTTTACCATAAAAAGGTGTTGCATATCTATATATATATGTATATGTCACCTATGTCGGTACCTTGTCTATAATAAACAGTGTGAACGTAACCGTTGCTTTATTCACTCGTCCCGCGGTCTCATACATAATAAAAGGTAAAATTGAGTAAACACAGGCATACATATGCTGTCACGAACTTTTTTGGAACATTCAAAGGAGAACATTTTTTTTTAAACTTTACCCGTTTATGCAGCGCTGATATAGGAAGTTTTCAATTCGTCCCCCTCCCTCCCCCTAAATGCAACTTGAAGTCGGGCCAGTACTTCCAGAGATTAGCGTGTTTAACAAAACGAACAAACTCTACAGCTTTGTAATTAATCGACTTCAAAAAAAAGTAGAATTTTCTCAATTCGACTGCATTTTATGTTTTCTTACCTCGGAACTTTCAACTAGGTGAAAATATTTTTAAGATTCTTGTTTTATTTGAAAGCTTGTGCTTCCCGTGTGATTCCATTTCAGTTTGGTCCAGTTCTTGAATCGTTTTTTTTTGTTTAAATTTTACTTGTATAAAGAATTGATGTCTTGCAGGCATAATGCAAACATTTAATTGAATATTATTTGTAAAAGTGTGCTCACTTACTCACTTGTATCAACGACAAAAAGCGTCACAAACGCGGTCCACCACTGCACGCGAGGCAACAACACAATTTGTATTTAATTAATATTGAACACTCGCTTGCAAACTCCCTCCATAAAGCGATGGAGTCCCCCCAGGCCACCAGTTGAGCGGACAAACGCGCTGTATAGGAGGGGCTGGCTGTACTTACACTAAATTGTTAAATTTTAGAGAACTAGAACCCACCTACTACTATTTAGTAGTCACTTCAGTCTACTATGGGTAAACTTTAATTTATTTAACAACTGTTTATGAGATCAAATTTAACAATGCATGTTTTTTTTTAAATGAGTTAATTTATTTACGACATTAATGAATTTACGTCTTTGTTACTCTGATGTACGGACAACATTTTAGTTAAACTAAAATCCCTGTAACAGTTTTTAACATACCTATAACAAACAGCACAGAATGACTACAGATAGATTAAATTAAACTTTATATTCCTCTTCTATTGAAAAAATAAAGGAAATACCTAAAGATTTACATTGAGAACATACTCTGTATGTTCCCTTGTGATTCTGGCTGCTCAACCGTCTGGCGTTACACTCCGCTCTACTGACATATACACTGGTAGTAAGTATATATATAACACTGATGTCGAGGCTTTTATCTGATTGTCCGACGGTAAAAGTGAGGAGGTAAAATGTGAATGTTTGTTGTGTATCGTTAGTTAGTCTATCTTCAACACGCTAATCTCTAACTACAAGCCAGATTGAAACAGTTCTTACTCTGACATATAATGTAGTTAATACTCGTATGAAACTTATAGTTTAAGTGAAACCACGCTGCAACTACTGTCATATCAGCCTTATACAGTCCACTGCTGGACATAGGCTTGGATTCTCCTTACAAAGAAAGTTTTGAGCTACTAAACAACATTAGCCAGATGAGCTTGTATTTTGATGAGGTAGTGATGTTGTAGTTTGCTCCTACCCTTAGTCCTTCAATCTTACTCTTTCAAACCCACGGATGAACACTGATTTAGATTGATTGATAACACTTTGTATTCTTAATTCGTCACCAAACTCATACCAACAGTTGTCTTGATATATTATTATGCAATGTTATTCTTTTTAGTAAAGAAATAGTTTATTTTTTGAATTTCAAAGGGCAGCCGTCAATGTTAGTTGTAAACAACATGTTACCGTCTATTTTTTCGTGTTATATTTGTAAAGGAACATGAAAAACACGTAGTCAATTTAAAAATATGCGGCATAAGAAATTGTGTTTGATATATCAGTAGCGCTGGTTCGTATTGAAATTTCCCAGGGGCGATCTCCGTGCGTAGCTCGCGTGTAGGTATGTGGTGCTGGAACTGATCATACTGGCTGATGGATCGAACGGTAAAACACGGCAAGGGGTGAATGATGAGAGAGCTAATTTTATTCGTATGAGTTCTCTTTAAATGTGTTTCTTTTAAATTATCGACCAGTTCCAAGTTGAGGACAGTATTTGTTTGCTACAGGTGAGTGTTAATATTTGACTGGCCTCACGCTCTAGTTGTTAGTCTGCCAGATAATTGAACTTCTATAAAGGTAAACCAGTTTCGGTATAAATGTGTGACGACTGCATATAATGAAAAACATAACTGCGGAGTAACTTCTAATTCTACATCGCGCAAGGATAGTTCTTGCGCCGATTAGTATACTCGTATGTTCAACATCCAACCATTAACCGGTAGGCCGTATTCCACCAGGCATGGTCGTCCCGCCCGGTTGGAGGGTCTTCCTTTTATGATTGAGGACTATTGAAACCTCTTCTCCTTAACTGTTTTGCAAAGTTTTTCATCCTGACTAAAACATACTTGTTCGTATGCTAAAACGTATTTTTTTAATTTCTTAAATAATAAAAGTACCGACATTGACCTACGTATTTTATTTTTACAGCTCACCGTATGATAAAGTCAAGAAATGAAGCTCCGCCACTGATCGCAATTTAAGTGTTTCTTATTCATGGAATTTTGAAACACAGATTGTTCCTTACTCACCATCTTCATCTTAAATACACAAAGGAGCACACAGCAAATACAACCTTATTTAAATTTGGGAAAAGTACAAAATTGAAGCTATTCAGTGTGAGATATAGATTATTTGGATTTGGAAAGAGTGTTCCCGAAGCAATTCAACTTTTCCACTTTGAAATATATTAGTGATGAACGGATTTCTGTGTATAATTGGTAAATGTTAAACACCTTCCTTACAACTATGTAGTATATAGCTCTTGAGAACATTCACACCAACCAGATAAAGGTAAAATTTGTTGCTTAATTTACCAAAATATTGTCAGGACGTTCGTAAAATTTATATCATACTAGCTCAACCTCGCGGTGTTACATGCTGTTATTAGTTTACATATTATTATTTTTGTTTTGTTTTTTTTTCTTACAATTATAATAGCCTATATGAATCAGTGATAATGTAGCATTCAAATGGGGAAAGAATTTTTAAAATACGTCCAGTACTTTTTGAGCCAATTCGTTACAAACATACTTACATACAAACATTTCCTTTTTATAATATTAAGTATAGATAAATATGTAATTGCGTTATAAGTTTGTAAGTATTGAAGTGATTATAAAGTTTATGTCAGTAGGTAAAGTGACTCTAATCTATCTGATGGAAATTGTGAGCAGCATCCAAGAGTAGTGGTCAACATATCCATTGCGGATGCAGTCAATGCAATAACGCAGCATGGAGACCCTCACAATAGCGGCCTATTGAGATGCTTCGGGAATACTGCAACTAATTACTCCCAAAGCATCAGTCATCAATCAGTTAAACCTGAGTAATTTAGTTTAACCTTAATAAAGAGGTTAAATTAAATTCCTTAGGTTTAACTGATTACAAAAATTCAAAGAACATGTGTGTAATTACTCCAAGTCATCAATAAAGCGCAGTTAGTAAACAGTAGCTACCCATTATATGGATTTAATCTTACAATAATTACACCCACGTCCCCGGTTCCGTCAGCAACTAAACACAGCTCCTGAACTTAAAAGTGTGGTTCAAAACTTTTCGATTAAAGTTCAGCCTCGGGTCCGGAATGTTCGCAGCGAACAAAGGCGGTGTCTTTGTATTTGCCAACGCCAGTTCTTTGTACTTTTTAGACTATATACGTGAGTATTTTTTCTTCATATCTGAAAGAAGTGAACAAACCTAAGAGGAGTTAAAAACCAGTAAATGGTGTTAAATTTGTTTCAAATTAATTAATTATTGAAAAATATGCAAAGACCACGTAAATATCCATATTCAAAATATGTATGTATCCCGAAACCAAATCCATCGATTCATTATTGTTGATGTCCTCGACGCGTCCGCCGACTGCGACTCTATGGTTTTTTTCTGGTGTGCACAGATGTGACTGACAAAAGCAAAGTTCGTCCTGGCAGTGCGGTTATAGGCAATATAACAAAGCTGACCGCTTATATTGCATGTGTAATTGTAGATAGGCTTCGGCTGGGTCTCACTCACAAGTCAATCGTAATAGTAGTATCAGTAATAGTTAGAGAGTGCGTCAAAGAAATATATTTAAATATACATTCGAAAAATCTGACCCTTCTTTTGGCACAGTCGGGTAAAAGGACTCCATAGTAGTTCTTTTTTATAATCGTGAGTCGGTAGATGTTATAATTACGAGCATCCTGAAATATAATCAATCTACAACCTTACTCACGGGAAGGAACTTTATACACAACCAGTATTTGACTTCAGTTCAGTTAAGTTTTAACTTCTTTCTTATTTCTGCTCTCTAATTGACACTCCGTTACACACACACTCCTGACTCATGAAGAACGTGATACATGGTAGATAACAACTTGTGACGTATTAAGTTTTACATCCGTACTTCCAGAATTTGGTTTATTCTCTGTCTCCCAACGTTGGCGACATTTCAATCGTGTTCACAAGTGCATGAGAAGACTAAGAATTAAATAAGTTATATCTTAATTACTAGGTTTTATTGAAATAAACAAAAATTTAAACAAAGAAAACCGACTTCAAGAACTAAACCAAATATAAATGTAACCACACGGAAAGCACCAGCTTTGAAATAAAAAAGATTCATCAAAATCAGTTCACCCAGTCGAAAGTTATGAGGTAACAAACATAAAAAAATACAGTCGAATTGAGAACTCATTTTTAAAGTCGGTAAAAAAATACAGAAATTTGTGTAGTAAATGAAAATTTATATCTGGCATTGTGTGATGACGGCCATCTTGTGTTTACAATGCTAATTAACATACACGTATTTAATAAATTATTGTTTCGTAATACAGGAGCAAACTAAAATAGAAATTAGAACATACCTACTCTAATCATACCTACTAATCTTGTATTATTCGCAACAAGGAGTGTCACGCCCAATATACTTCTCATCAGACGCATCTTCGCAGTCGGCACCTCAGATCAAATAAAAAAGGATAACGCACGTAGAATCCGGTATCCTCACTCACTCGGTGAAACACAGCGCAAGCGCTATTTCACACCGGTTTTCTGTGAGGCCCTGGCATCACTCCAGTCGAGCCGGCCTATTCATGCCGAAGCGTGGCTCTCCCACGGTAAAATATTTTTAAAGTGTTAAATATGTGCATTTAACACTAACATAAAAGTACGTGACTGAAAAATTAAAGTAATACTTATGTCTCACTGTCTACTTCATTATTTGACTATGATATACCTACAAATTATTTACAAACATTTCTTGGCTATTAGGAATACGAACTCCTGACAACACTCTCTCAGTACCTCTTTTGTGTGTATTTACGTGTGAAATGTTATTCTCTCAGACTTTTTGTTCACTTAAATTGGTCAAGTTTTTGTCGATAGATAGATGGGCAACGCTTTATTTGTACATTTTTTAACATATTTTCAAGGGAGTAAATATGATTATAAACAAATAATGTGTGTACAAAGGGCGACCTTATTGCCAAAAGCAACCTCTTCCAGGCAACCTTAGGATGGATCAAAATGTATCGGAGAGACAAGCAGTTAAGCTCTTAATTTTGAACAATTATATAAATTTTGGTGAATATAAATGGGATAATATATACATATCTTTATATATAGGTTTACCCACATATATACAAAATATATACACAACCCTGCAAAACATCATAACCTACATTACATATGTCGATGTTCTTCGAACTCGGAAGTAGCGCCACCTATCGGCATCAACTGTAACATTATGACAGGGCAAATACGAACAAACTGTTCAGTTTACATATCATAAAGATAGGGCATAGTGACTTAGTGACTAATTGCAAATTTTATATAAATGTAGAAAAACAAGGTCATATAATACGTCAATTGAATTATAACTGCACAAGTCAGGTTGGCCGAGTGGTCTAAGGCGCCAGATTTAAGCTCTGGTTCCCGAGAGGGAGCGTGGGTTCGAACCCCACACCTGACAAATTTACCCAGTTTCTTTGCTTTTGACTTTTTGAACATATAATTATAAAAGAACTTTTGTAAAAATATTTTTAAGGATTTTTGTGAAATAAATTCGGTAAATTTAATCAATACAAATTTATTGAAGTGGCATATTTAAGTATTCCATAACAAACTGTTGCAAGTAGTAGTAGTAGTAGCTATATTTATTCTATACATACATAAATACTAGACAGGACTAATTTTACCGTTTTATAAATTTAGTTTCGTATTTAGAGTTATGTGGAAACGTCAAAAATGTCACCTTCGAACTATTCCGAAGATTAAACTTTCCGATGTTATTCACATCTAGTTGGCTGTCAGACAGACTCAATACCTGATTATACGAGTACATTAATAGTTTAATATTCGGGCTTCTACAGGTAACAAGGGTTAACCTTTAGCGAGGGGCGAGGTTACCTTCCCTGTCAGAAGTGGTCTCGTCACCCCTTTATTTATTACTACTATACACGAGGTTTTTATAGGGTGTAAGGGGTAAACGAGCAAACGGGTCCGTGACAAAAGGTGACCGCTATAAATGCATATCCTTACTGATATTATAAATTCGATAGTAACTGTCTGTTGGTCTGTCTGTTTCTTTGCTTGCTTTCTAAGCTAAACTGCTGCCCCGATTGAAATGAAATACTTTGTTTAAATTATTCAAATCATACAAAGGGAGGGGTAAGAGACCCTTCCCTTTGGTTTTGTCGTAGTAAGGTAAAAATAAAATAGGACATATAAAAACGGCTCCAAACTTATTAGGATTTTGAAGCGTACACAATACAAGATAACATGATTGTATCTTTTTATAGTTAGAGGATAAGTTTTTCGATATACATTTTAGATATCTATAGCACATTACTTTGACTTATTATAATCATTATAGTAGTTTATGTCAGCGTCACCGCCCGCGTGTCGGACAGTAGCGCCTAAATCAATATTAATAAATGTGGGATCATTACGTTCGTAATAATGATAGTAAGTGTTGAGTTGAGTTATAGCTTTCACAACTCTTTGTTGTGGACGTCCGTTCTGGTCATTATTTCTTATCAATTCACAATAGACACACGTACAGGGTGAAGCTGGTATTTTACTTATATAATTTATTCCAAAGCAGATTTAGTAGACAGTGTAATACAAAACTAAAAAGTTAATTAAAGTCCAATGAGCCGATACAGCTATGGTTTATCCACCGCCACATAAAGTCGATCCTCTGGCAATATTACCCAGACGCGCCCTCTCCGCAATAGTACCAGACACAATTGTTATACTGGTCTCAATTTTGCTGACCGCTCACTACTTAATTCTCCATTTTATGGAGACCAGATAATCGAGTCTTTCTATTTAGCAGAACCAATCTTTTACAAAGTATATGTGTGTGATATTTTTTGTAAAAGATTTGTTGGGTTTTGTTGTTAGAGAGTGGCCGGTCACGTGAAACGGCTACCGCTGCAAAGTTTTATAACGAATTCACAAACTTGTTGAATACTTGCTGGAAAATATTCAGCGGAGAGACATTAAAGTATTTCTTAGGCAAATTTTTTAAGATTCACATTACGAAACGGTGAATAACTCACATTTAAAATACGACAGAATAATCTAATATATAGTATTAATTTTCGTTTGGATAAAAATATCTTTTAAAGTGAATTGTGTCTTAAGTGTACCTACTCGTATTATATATTTATGGAATTAAAATCAAATTTACAGTGATTTTGAGTAAGCATCGTTTTTGATTTAGCCAATTTTAGGCCGGATACGAGCAATACTTTAGCAACCAATGTCCAATACCAAATATTATTGTTAACAAATATTTCTTAATAGAACTGAGATATTTACATTTGATAAGTGTCACTGACTTTAATGACTGCCTCAAGTTATAATAAAAGTCACAAGAACTTATTATTTCATACACAAAATATTTAGGCGAATGGAGAATCATCTCTTCCTGTTCAGGTCGGCAATTATAGAAACATTATACTTAATTAATTCGGCAGAGCGACAGTTCCATGAAAGTAATACTTCCAATGGCTTTTTATATATTGCTTGAGTTTTAATTTCGCAGTTTTCATTTTAACAGAAATGTTCTTGAAGCGTTTTTAGATATTCTAAAAACATTTTGAATTTAAACTTTTTTATTTATTGTAGTTTTGTCAACTTTACTGTAGATTACAAATGTAACGACTTTCATCGACCTATGTAACTTTTTAGTGTATTCATATCAACATATCATATATTTGTACACATTTTGAGTCTAAAATTCATTAATTTATCAGCCAAACTCGTATAGGGTGCACCCAATTTATAATTAGTTTTAATAATATCATTCAATGCAATTATTTCTATGGACCAATAACATTTAGAGAGTAATTTGCCGTTAAATGTATATCAGGCACTTAGGCTAACATTAACTAAATATGTTACGTAAAAACGTTGAACATTTAAATAAAAGAATGCAGTAACAGTGGTTTAGTTGTAAACTTAGTGTCTAGAGAATAGTTCGTAGCGCTGTTATCTGTGACGTGAGCGTGTGGGGCGTACTACTATTTTATCTAACTTTACAACGGCACAAAGTCTACTTAATAGGAACAGTGAATGTGTATAAATAAAGTATATTAAGTAAATTAGTGGCACGATAGACTGTCGAACTGTATCACAAACTTTACAGATAACTAAGATAGAAATGTCTATTAATAAAACTCCGTCAATTTATTGTTCTAAGCCGCCTAACTCTGAGGTGGAAGTTCTCAATTCGGATTTACCTTTTTATTTTTGATATCTAAGAACGCCATCATTGAAAATTTTATTTGAATAGACATTTTAATATATATTTGGTATATGTTCTGTATAGTCATTATCAAATTTCATGTAAAAGAGAAAATTAACAATGACGAATAGTTTATAATAGAACATTGAAGTTGGTCAAGCTTTTTGAAGTGAAAACTTCTTTAGCGGCGCTGTGTACTTTTTTGGAATGGGTAAAAATTTATAAACTCGCGTCAGGTCACGTGACCTGATCGAAAATTCGTAAGACGGATGGAGAGAGGACAGGCGGCGCAGGGCGCTTGCGCGAATGTTTGTTTGTGTATGTAATATAAATTGTCAGGTTTGTGTACGATAGCGCAATAAATGAATATTGTATTCCACCACATAAATAATAGTACTTTTATACTGATAATGAAAGCAATTCGTACAAAATTATTCTCTAACCATTCCAAAATATCAAAAATGCACAACGTTAATATTCAAGTTTTCACTTCTGCCGGCACTCCCGGAGTGCAACCCGTCGTTTTTTTTTTGTTAGAATTTAAGAACATAACTTTTCCAAAGTGCTGTAGGTATACAGTTTGAAAATATTTCCGTTTTTGATGTTCATTAGAATTAATAAGGTACTACAAGTTTCAATTAGATTAGAGTGTAAGTCTTCACTAGTATCTCTGTAATATTTATAAAAAAATAATCTATTAAAAATGTAGGCATTTCTTTAATACTTTTAAAAGTGTACTTTTAAAAGTGACGAAGAATTACGAGGTATTTCCTTCTTTATCTGCGGACCCATTATCGCTCTCCAATTAATTACTGAGAGTCGCGCTAATACTTTGAAATGATTGTCCAAGAAAACGTTTTATTCGAAGGACAAAGTCATAAAGTATCTTAAAACCTTATTGATTTGCTTTTAAAGAAAAGTGTAAACTGTAGATAAAAATGTGCTTTCTACAGAGAAATAAGTATTTTGTTATGAAATGGGTACGTCTAGGACATGACGGACTATAAGTCGAGTAAATGTAATCTGTACTAATATTATATAATGCTTGTGAGGTTGTGAAGGGTAATCTCTGTGTCTACTGAACCAATTCTGAGAATTATTTTACCAAAAGAAAGTCACATTATTTGTTGTTATAGCTCCTACAATTATATATATATATTAACCGGGATAATTTTACCGCGATATCTACCATGTACGCGCGTGTAGCCTTTTGGCTAGTGTTTATATAAATTAAAATGTTTCATTTAACACTGATTAATTTAAAATTATGGCTAAAAATAAATTTACCCCTTAAAATAATAACAATTGACTCATAAGAATGTTAACAAAATGTATGAAAGTTTTGTGAGGGTACAGGCACTTCGTTACGGACGGAGAGGACGGTTAAAGTTCTGTTCTAGTATTATCAAATAAATACAATAAAAGCTAAAATTAAAAATTTAAGAAACCCTCACGTAAGCGCTTAATCGAGTAATCATATGCCAAAAATGCCTTACATCATTTTGGCAAAGAGCTGATCCTCTTACACTGCTGGACCGATATTAACCAAACATAGCTAAGAACCACCACAAGGAAACTGGGTTTCAAATGAAAAAAATCGCATCGAAATCGGTCCACACGTTTGAGAGTTACGATGTCACAGAGACAGACAGACAGATATCGACGTCAAACTTATACTTATAACACACCCCTTTTTTCTACTTTACTACCTGTATAATCGGGAGAACGAAAATCGCCTTTATGTAATAACTACTTTACTCATTTTATGTAATACTTACTTTAGATCTGTAGTCGTGTCGTTTTTACGACTGTTTTATGTAACACAATTTAACAAAACGGTTACAGTTCCTCATCGTAATCTTATAAGCATTCTGAGTTAACTTTTATTGGAGCTCCAACAGCATGATTATCAGATGATTGTAAAAGCTCGACACGCACTTGTACAACTTGGTGCTCGCTATCAGATCCCGGCGTGAACGATTTACGGGAGGTGCTCGCGCACACGTATCCACCGCCGAACGATTTAATAAGCTCCGTGATATAGTGGGTACCGCGCCTCCGGGGAAATCACATTATTCTCACCTTGGATGCCTGCTTTTTATAGAAAAGTTTGATGAGGTTTTGAGTACAAGAAAAATTCAAGGTTAGAAGTTATACCTACATGCTCAGATTACAAAAAATCCCAGATGGACTGTGAAGAACATGACAATGAATCTAAAGAAGTAAATATGAATTAGAAATCAAATACAAACTCGCGGCAATGTTTGACAAACCGCCATATTGTGTTCACGTCACGATTTTTGATTTTATTTTTTCATTTATTTATCTTTATTGTTTACACAAAGTTAAACAGTACAACAAAATGAGTTACAAAGTATGTATAACAATTGGCGGTCTTATCGCTCAAGGCGATTTCTTTCAGACAATCATAATGCGTCATTAAACATTGTAGAAGTAGTTACTCAAAAAGAAAAAAAGACGATGGAATATATTTTTACAGGTAAATACAGATTATTTGGTTGCTAGGTATTATTTTATAGCAGATATTGTACCGTTGTGTTGGAACCCAAAACCTCAACCGTAGTTCGACTGTGATACCAATTGTCTATTTTTTCCTTAATTAGAGAAATCTTTTGTTAGTCCAGACATTAGTGAACCTCATTTCTATATTTAGGGACTTGGTTTCAAACCTAATCTAAAACTATTCTTTGGTGATACATATAATTATTTACTTACTTACGGGAATCCCGAACTTATTAGCTATGTCTAATTTCTTCGTCATAGGATTTTTGGCAACATAATTAATGATGTTTCGCTTTTCTGCGACCGATAAGGAACACCTTTTACGTTTCTGAGCCATTTTTACTTAAATCTTTAACAATAGTGACGAGCAGAAGTGTTTACATTACTTTCCATCAAACAACAATGATTGTTTTACGAACAAAAGCGTGTCGAAACATATCGCGACGTGAATCAGATACTATAAGATTAAGAGTTTATATTGGTGGGAACTTTATATTAAGGTTTTGGGTTCACAAAATCGTTAATTAGAGGTATGAATACTTTTTCTTGATAGTTGAAAATTAGTTATAAAGAGGTTGTTCGCAAAAAATGTTTGCATTGTAAAGGTATATTTTATATTGACTCTTATGGACAATTCAAGGGGATTACGAAGAATTTGTTAAATCGAGGAAGTCGTTATATTGAGGTACGTTATATTAAGGTTGCACTGTATTTACCATAAAACTCTTTTTAAAATACCCTTTTTTCAATCTTAATATTCATAAAAAAATAGGGATTTTTTATTGCTTATGGTATACATTACATGCCTCACAATAATAAACGGCTTCATGTTATTTGACTAGTACGTTCCATCTGGCTTTCTTTTGTAATCTGAGCCTACATGTATGTAAGGTTTGTTGCTCCAGTGGTTAACTAACTACTTACCCAGAGCAGCAGGGGTAGTGGATTTGATTCACACGGAGGATAAATATTGTGTGACCAACATGTTAATATATTCTGTATCTGGGTATGTTTTATAAACCTATTATTATGTGTGTTCCTACAAATATAAAAGTATGTTGACTCTATTGCGAGACTTAGATCGAAGTTAGAGGCGTAATAAACTTCAAAATTCATTCAATTCAAAATGTTGTGTGATATTAACCCTTAAAAAGAAATAGAGGCGAGTGACGTACACAATTTGTACTCCCACGTTACCCTTCGAGTCTTCGCATAAATTGGGCTGGTAGACTTTTTATGATTCAAACTACTCTTCTAAAACTCAAACTACTAAGGATTTACACCGAAATTCATATGACAACGTTATGAATACATCTGTCGTCTATGTGGAAGCACATATAACACACATAACTCATTACATACGTGTAGGTATAACTTAGTTACTTCTACTAACGTATGCAATAAACGTTCCAAAATTTCTTAAGAAATCGAAGCATTATAAAAAGTGGCGGCCTACGTCTCATACGTGACTTCATTAGCATGAGATTACCTCTTTTTACCCTCCCACTGGGATATTTATATCTCGCGCCTCTTACAGCATGAGCCGAGAGGCTTAATTGTGGCTCCCTCCTCTCAGAGGCTTGAGCCGCTTGAAGTTCATGCGCAAATTAAAAATTAATATCACTGGCTTTACGGTGAAGGGAAACTGTGAGACCTATAGGGCTGTTAACTTTACGTAATGATTTTAGAGGTTTGTGGAGCCTACCTGCTCTATGTAACTGGCATCGTTGAAATAAGACGAGTGACGTGATTTAGTCAGCATTCGTTACTGTTACAATGATGCTTTGTTATTTATTCCAAGATTTATCTAAGATTTTAATTTGAGTATATATGGGTTCGGAGTACTGGATCTAGGAGGAGAAAAGGAAAGCGCTCAAAGAGCCGCAAGGAATTTATGACAATATGACTTGCAAGTGACACGTTTACTTGTTACTACCCACACCTTAGAAAGATTTATATATGACGGTCAATATGAAAGTCCCATATTTGGTCACTCAATTAATTTCTACCTTAGCTTTGCATTAAAAACCGAATCTAAACCACATTATTGAAACATAAAACATTGAAATGACGAAATGAAACAGCGTATTAGACATTCGCCGCAGTACGACAACGCTCCTTTTGAATCGAAGCCAAATAAAAATAGTCATACAAAGTTAGCCGGACCGCAGGTTATAAAGAAAATCTGCCGGAGACGCGGTGTTAAATTGCTGTACGATTGAAATTCGAGTCGAGTAAGAAAATCTGTAGAACGGCGTCTGTAACCCTTACATGGACCTTTCTACTGGTGTTGCGTAAACCAAAGTCGCGTTATGACGATATTTTACTGTTCTTATCGAACAAAACATTGGAGGAAAAGTTGAGACTTAGGCACTTATAAAGTTTTAGCGATAGAAGCACCAATGTGAAAGGCTTTTAGAAACATAGAAAATGAGATGGCAGTCGGTTTGAACACAGTCTAAGTTATCAAATATTTAACTTTGGAATAAGACAGCAATTTACAGAGTGCACTTGTATGGCGTTTTATATACATCTTTAATAGTATTGTGTACAAAGCTGGACAGGTGGAATACTCAGGTTGACAATGACGCGTATTTGTTTCTCGATCAAAAATATCAGATTTTTAATGTTAATATTAGGTCTTTACCTATGAATTTTGTATGCAATAAGTGAAAGTACTTATTTTTTCAAACTTTTTTATTTCTGATATTCGAAGTAATCACCCATGCAATCGACGCATCTTTGCCAACGCATTGGCAGTTTATTGATGCCCTTCTTGTAAAAATCAGCTGGACGGGCGGCAACAAACTCTTCAAAGGCATTTTGTACTGCCTCTCGGGAATTGAATTTTTTACCCACTAAAAAGTTGTCTAAATTTTGGAAAAAGTAATAGTCGGTAGGTGCAAGGTCTGGTAAGTATGGCGGATGAGGGAGAGCTTCCAACCCCAGCTCTTGCAGCTTGGAGACTGTCTTTTGCGCAGTATGGGGTCGCGCGTTGTCGTGAAGGAGCAGTGGGGACGACCGATTGACCAAAGCTGGTTGCAGATGTGCAAGCTTCTCCATCATTCTCTCCAGTTCTTCACAGTACACATCTGCATTAATGCTCATGCCGTTTTGTAAAAAGCTGTGGTGAATCACACCCGCACAAGACCACCAAACAGTGACCATCACCTTTTTAGGGGTCATGTTTGGTTTAGTGCATTGCTTTGGTGCTGAACCAGGGTCTAACCAACTTTCTGAGCGCTTTCGATTGTCGAACAGAATCCATTTTTCGTCGCACGTAACTATTCGTTTCAAAATTCCTTCATTTCTTTGCCTGTTGAGCAGCGAAAGGCAGGTCTCGACGCGTACGTTGCGCTGGCGATCGTTAAGGTCGTGGGGCACCCATCTATCAAGCTTTTTTACCTTGCCAATTTGTCGCAAATGTATCAATATTGTTTTGATGCTTACATTAAAAGCTGCTGCTAGCTCAGCTGTACATTGAGTTTCGTCAGCTTCCACAATCGCCTTTAATTCATTATTGTTAACCAAAGTCTCCGAACGACCACGAGCTTCATTTTTCAAGTCAAAATTTCCAGAACGGAACCGGGAAAACCAATAAAGGGTTATGCGTTCGTTTGTACAGTTCTCTCCGTAAACGTTTTTGATGTTACGTGCCGTTTGTGTCGCGTTGGTGCCACGACGGAACTCATATTCCATAATTACACGAATTTTTAAAGTATCCATTATGACGAAAAATGTTCAAATTTAATGAAAATACAACGCTAATCAAAAAACAAAAGACTGAGTTTGTAAATAGAATGTCATGGTTTTAAAACAAAATTAATTTGAATTTAGAATACAGAGCCATTACAAACTTTTTTTTATTTGAAATGACCAGTACTGAAGAAACGCAATTTCATAGGTAAAGACCTATTAAATATATTTGTGTCCTTAAACATTAGAGATCCATACTTACCGGTTGGACGTGTACCTTTAATTTTCAGAGTCATAAACTCAAATGCAACTCACTTCTCACAGTCATTGGAATAAAAGTTACTTGAATAAATCCAAGACAGTAATACGTACCAATGCCTCAATGTTGCCATACTATTATAATTGTTGGTCCCGGACATAGTTGTATATTTATAGTGTAAATAATGAGACGAAGTTTTAGAGAATTAAGTTCTGGAGTCTGTAGTAATAACGGCTCGAATGCACCAGGTGTAACAGTTCTCGCTTTATTACTTACTTCTTTTGACGAATTTCGAACGAATTTTTTAATTCTTAAAACTTGCACTGCCATTGCCATGCTCAGTGTTACGTGACGTGATATATTTCTTATGAAAAAATGGTACAAAAGAGGTTGCAGACGAAAATACCTGCCAGATAGTGTTTTTCAATTGGAGCATATGTGATAAGCATTAGCGTATACGATCGACGTTACTACTTTCGATAATTGCTGTCTTGTGGCCATAGGCGAGCAATACTTCTCAAACAAAAGTAGAAACGACGGCTAATAGAGCCATAAAGTTCTCGAGTACAGTTCGCGACTGATCGCCGAAAAGCGCAATATTGGTAGAACATTTGTGGTGGTCCGACGAGCTGGTGAAGGTCGCGGTAAGTCGTTGGTTGAAGGCTACACAGTATTGGTTGTTGTGGACGTTATTCGGCTAAGATGATGATGATATGTATAAACAGAACTGAACTAAAGCGGGCAAGAGTTGTAACATAATCAAAAATCTGGGCTGGTGTTGGGAGATGCCAACATAGACGCCTGTGCTATCCGCCTCCCCAGGTTGACAACAGCACCACTGTGCCCACTGCTGTAGTGTAGTGTGTAGTTAAGATGCTGACGTATTTTTTTACTCTCATAGCGTAATTTTAAGACATCTTTATTTGCATTTGAAATAATCGTATTGTTCATACGAGAAGTAAACTTGTATCTGTTTACAATTTGTTTTCTATTTAACTTTTCTAATTCTAATAGTTTCATTCTAATTTTAAAAAAAAATATATTTAGTATAGATTTAAACGATTTGGTGTAGACGGTTAGGCTGATATTTTACTTAGCAAATAGAATTGAATTAAAATAACACTAATACAGTGTTCGATGTTCTCCTCCTAGCCGATTACGGCCACGGGGCCGCGGCGGCCTGTCTCAATGGAGACCAGTCACCTACGCAGGAGATATATAGTGCACAAGTGTGTAAACACTTTTGACCCTACCTGGGCTTCGATTCCGAGGCCTCTTGATTGGCAGTTGCATACGTCAACCGCTAGATCAATGAGGCAGTTAAAAAGACAGTAGTACCTAGTCACACTCGGCTTAATGTCACGGCTTCATTACGAGCGCACGTACACAGTTAGGAATATCGCGAATGTTGCTATCAAATGAACACGGCTTGAACAAACTTTATCAAGCCACGGAGGCGTGCGTGAGGAAGTCCATTCATTACCAGATATAATGACACCGAGTTCTCGTTACAGTAATGAGTGAAACATACTTTCAAGATGATATCGACTGAGCACAACTTTGGGGGCGAAGTTTTAACGAAGAATATCAAGTTGATATCAGCGATGTTCGTTAATCGGAGGATTGCTCAGACGTGACTATGGTTATACTTAACTTCAAAACTACAAACAAACTTGACATATTGTAACTCACAAACTTATTAACCTTAAGTAATTTAAACCGATATTTTAGGTTGTAACGAAGTCTGTCCCGGCAAGTTTAACAGACTTAATTGGATTACAACAATGATTACGTTAATATTATTTCAATTGTAAACAATATGAGAAGAACACTCGACTGCACGAGTAGCGTAGTGATTTAAACGGTCGCCATGCCGCTCTCTACCGCGTTAAGCTTTATAGGTTCAAGCCCCACATGGGTCACTTTGTGTGATCCACAAATAATTCCCGTGGCAATAAATATATTTCTAACGTGGGAGTCTTCGTTTAAAATATAAAGTACCGTATGTTTTGTCAGTTTATATGCTTATATGAGCATTGACATCTTTAGAAAGATGTGTAGTCTTCTTTTACTAGTGGCTTCACAGTGAAAGAGGCTCGCAAACCAGGATTGTACGTTTTACAGAAATAAGTGTAAATTTTAGTAGATCTATATATTGAACATAGTATGGGGTCACTGAGTGTATTTATAACTTGAAACAATAAGATCCTTTTTACTGAAACCATAAAAGAAAATAATTATGAAGTAATACTAATTGTGTGTTGTATGTGGTGTACGTTGACAGACCTACATTTTACAATAAATGCATTACTCGTGGCCCAAATACGTACACTGTATGCACACTGTACACAACAATCAATCGAACGAATTGGAATTGAATTTGTTCAAATAATATTTGTATCGGAAATCCATTATGGATGCCGTGTGTCGTTTTGAGAGTGTCGAAAAAATCTGTCGAATGTTAATAGTTCATTTTTTAGTCAAGCGAAAACCCGTGACCCTAGCTTTTGGTACTAATGTAACCTAATCCTAAAAAGCTTTATTTCAGATCCTGTCGGGCACAGGAATTCAAATTCCACTAATTAAAATTGACCATATAAACATTTTTGTTTCCTCCCTCCCAGGAGTCACATCTTCAGTAGTAAAACATAATGTTAATAATCAATATTTTACAACTTGTATTAATAATGTAATGTATGCAGTTATTAACTGAAAACATATTTTGCATTGATTTGGACCGACACCAGCTTATTCATCGCATACGATGGAAAGCATAAGCAGAATCAAAGAGTGGTGGTCACCACATACATTGCGAATGCAGACAATACAACAGAGCAGCATGGTGAGCCAACCCATGGCGGCCTAGTGATGCTACTGCATCATCTCAAGAATATGTTCTGTTGTACTTATTAATACTTAGTTGCATGTACGAGTATAATCAGAAGTGCTTAATTAGAAACGAAGCTGACGCACAGAGGTGAAACTTTAACAGCATGTAACAGCGTCTTGTAAAATTTAATTCTAAAAGTACTAACAGTTCAAAAGTGAATTTGTGTCAGAGCTCGACAGCTGCACCAGCCTGCCTCAGTTCACAGCGCAACTGCGCTCTGCGCTTGGAACGATACAACATTTCATAGATTAAGTTATTGTTCAAAGTTAGTTTCAATATTGAGTGTACTTTAACGATAAGGCCAAGAATATAAGCTAACGAAGAAATGAGTATTGCGATGTTTGTTTATCTCAGTAATTTACCATTGTAAGATTTATGTCATACTATAGCCGAAATTAGGTTTTAAAATTATTTCAGGTGGAGTAGAGAAAAGATTTTGGGAGCTTACTTACAAATAGCAACGTATAAAACTACACGGTGTTCTTTTACAAGATCATCATTTCTTGTAAGAGACATCATAGGTAGGATAGAAGTCCTCGAGAACTTGTTTTATTGTCATTACTATAAAATTACCCTGCGTTTTGTGAACCGTCAAGCACATTTTTTTATTTTTTTTTTATTGCACAGTGGGCAAACTAGCAGACGTATCGCCTGATGGTAAGCGATTACCGCCGCCCATGGACACCCGCAACACCAAAGGTCACAAGTGCGTTGCCGACCTTTGGGGGATGGGAAAGAGGATGGGGGGAGGGGTTGGGGTATGGGCCTCGGTATCCTCACTCACTCGGTGAAACACAGCGCAAACGCTATTTCACACCGGTTTTCTGTGAGGTCGTGGTATCACTCCGGTCGAGCCGACCCTTTCATGCCGTAGCATAGCTCTCCCACGGTAAAAATCCATATTGGAAAACCGATGTTTTTCAATGAATATGTGAGGTTATCGGAATCTCTAATAAGTCGATATAGTCTCTAATAAGTCTCGTCGTAATAGTCATCCTCAATTTAAGGAGGAAAGAGGCATTAAAGGTTGTTGACGCACTTGTATCTCTTGAGCAGTGTCTTTATCTATCAAAAAAATCAGATACAATTAAATAAATAAAATAAATAATTTTATTTCACTATCTATTTAAGGTAGAAGACAGTAATGTCAATAAAACACATTCCATACACCACTTATATATACAGGTATATCAAATAAAATTTCGTTAGAAGGACCTATCGAGCTGCCATTATCATCGTAACTTAAATCATCTAAATGGGAATGCTCTAGTAGTATTAAGTCCTCACATAGTATACCTACAGTTTCATTATGCGAAGCAGGTCGCCCATTTGCATATTGTCTGACCATGCTAATGGACTTGCCAATTTGTCGTACCACAAGTCACTGTGTCAGACAATCTGTTATTGCAAGTACAGGGAACTTGTAAAGTCTTTAATATGTGATTTGTCGTCTCCCTATTTAAAAGATAATAATTTTCAATATGTTTAGTAGATATATAGATATTTGTAGATATTTTCAGTTGCGTTTTTGTTGTATTTTGTTCTAGATTCGCCTCCCCGATTATACATATGCATAGGGGCATTCGATATCAGCCTCTCCAAGTTTATCAACTCTAATTACCCGTGTAGCTATATAAATAATGCACACACTTACCTATACTTATAGAACTTCAATGTTTTAATGAGTGCAATGTGATACAAAATACTCATACACACTAGTCGATATACTTATCAATCAATATATATAACTATCATTGCTTACACACTTAATAAGAATACAAAAGGCATAAAGCTGGATGCCAGTACCCGAGTTTAAATATAAAACACCATACATGTCGCGGACGTGGGACGTCTAGGTGCGGAGGCGGAGCCGTTTAATAATCTCATACATATGTATCAGTGGATTCTTACTTGATCACGATGATCATGCTCGTTTATGCCAACCGCTCCACCCTCTCGCCCCTCTGGCCGCCCCTCTCATCGCATACGATGTCGTAACGAGATATCACATTTTTTGCTGCAGCAGCCCGCGCGTTCCCACATCGACCGTTCGCGCATCGGATCGTACACTATATTAATGTTTTATTACTATTAGGTTTCATATATTCTATTCTTTTATTTTACTTATTTTTAAAAAGATTGTATGTATAGTATAGACTGCCCAGAACTTCTAGAATAAAATAACTTTTATGTTCCAAACAGACCACTCCGTCACAACCCTCTCTTAAGCGTACCAAGGGCATCTACCAATTATCGGCAGAACAGCTATATCGTGAGTAGGGCTTTTAATAAGCTGTGTAAGCAGGACATTATAGATCCATTCTCCATGAGTGTCTCAAATCTACAAAAGTGTCTGAGCCTTAAGATTTTTAGAAGTTTAATTCTAATAATAATATAAAAAGAAAAATTATTTTTGCTGTCGCTCATATCTTTATGTTTAAGATATCACTACAGGTGAGGACCAGTAACTGGCTCACTGTTATCTTCTTAATTGGAAATGTTATTATGTTAATTGTAAGTCTTGCATAATATATCTGATCTGTGTGGTAACGGATTACTCTTCATCTAATCGTTATTGGGCAGTCCATCCGTCCATCAAATATACTGACAACTAGTTGAACCTTCGAATTCGGTTCGCCCTCAGGGTCACTGAGGTCCGATGCCAGTCGCTCCGAGGAAAATCTGATATTCTGGTATAACCGGTTTAACTAGTTGCCGACTTAAAGGATCCTGGGAATAATAAAGGCTAGGAAGATGATGATGAAGGGTGTCATAAAAGACAACTAAAGGAGCAAACTACTCAGAACAATGTCACTGGATCGCCCTTATATCGAGATACCACGATCTCACAAAAAAATAACGCGTGGCCCAATAATGAGTGTCCAGTTCCATGTCTCTATAGGAGACAGAGGCAATTTATCATCAGAAATAAACTCCTTTACCCCTTAGACCACAAAATTACCATATTTGAAAATAGATATTCTTGTCATCGAGTCGACAGTGATTAAATTGATCAGTATAGCTATATTATATATATGTGGAACTGTATCACACTAAGTGTGTCGTTCCTGCGATGTAATAACATCGTAATTATCCACAACAATATTATAATGATCCCATTTGTATGTCGGAGCTGTAACCTGATTAAACTAACTCGCGACACGCCACGCGTTTCTCATTAATGTACCTACCTACTATACACATGTCGTACGTGAAATCTTACAGCCTAATTTAATTTGTTTCTTGGCTTGATTAGTTAATATAGAAATTAATTATTAATTGTTATAAAAGTAACAGCTAGATGTGCAGAGAAAATGTACATATTGACCGTCTTCTTTCATCAGTGTCACAATCGTTCTAAGGGTCTTCACGTCGAACGGTATGTTACACATTTAGTGAAACTTATTGCAAAACCACATCAAACAAGTAAGAATTACCTAATACTCGTATGAGATATAAAGGTGAAATATCCGCATCGCAGCCACTGGTCCATATTGTCCAGCTCATATTTGTCTGCGGGCTGGCGGCTGTCCAACGTTGCCTGTCTCTCGCAGCCTGCTAGCAGTGCCCTGGCGCCTGGCGAGGGGCCAGCCTTCAATTAAATTATACAAATATAAGCATTCATTTTCAACTTTTGTTTAAGACAAGAATTATTTAAAGATAAATTTAAAGTTACTGTAGTCACTTTTCTGTTCTTTTTTTTCAATACGGCGACTCCACTGCACGGATGGCGAAGTGGTTTAAGCGGTCACCTCGCTGTTTTCTACTTAGTATTGAACTCACAGTTCAATTCCCATATGGGATAACACTGTATGATTCACGAATTGTTGTTCTGAATCTGGGCAGTTTTTGTGCCCGTTTCATGAATGTTTCTAAAGTCTTTTACTATACTGGGCACGTTCGTAGTGTGGGAGCCGTGTTTTCTATAATAATATCTTATTAATAAAGCGATAAATTAACATGTTCAGACCACTATAGCGACACACAGAAATCATTGGTAGGCAAATGGTGCCTTTCACCTTAATTTATGTTCTGATCACTGTGATAAGCCTGTTAGTAATTAGTTCGACATGAAAAAGGTCGACCTGTTATCTGAAAAAACTACAATTGAAAAATATAATAACATTGTTATATATAACAGTAGGAAATTATTTTCATTATTCTTTTACGTTTCAGTCCAAACTAGCCACTATCGCTTATCTTTTTCTAACAAAATTTATTAGAAGTTTCTACAACATAGGCATCGTCACCTTATCTATTCAATCAATTAGATAATTAATTAATATTGGCCTATATATAGTAGTCTACCGGCCATGTTATTTCTTGTTCAATAAAGTAGTATCAATAAAAATCATCTACGGTATGTTTTCGAAGAAGTCGAGACTCAAGCGTTTTAGATGCTCAAATTATGTCACAATAAATTATTGCTATTTACGTTATACGTTAGACCATTTTAAAGCTTCTCTAAAATAAAATAAATTCAGTCGTCAAATACGCGCGAATAGCAACAAAGCGACAAATCTACCCATAGTACAAAAGGTCCAAATAAAGCATTAAATTTTAGTAAGCCTTATAAAACAAGAAACATTAATGTTTATTTATTCTTTAACATGATAGTATATTACATAAGGAGTGCCACTCACTTCTATTAATCACCGATCAATGTAACGAAGTAATAAGTATAATGAAGTTGTGTAGAAGAGCCCGTGGCGTGGGCTCCTTGGTTTCTCTTTCAACTTTAATTAATAATTAATTAATAGTCTGTAGGGGATGAATAGCTGAGTGAGTTAGGCGGAGTTTGTTTTCAATCGAGTTTAATTGACTGGCGAGAGCACACACAAAGACTTTTAACTTTGCTTGTAATGGTTGTTAGCTTAGCACATTTGCCATTTTTTATTTCAAACTAGTGTTTTTTATAAACAGAACGAATATGAGTCTAGTTTTCACTGGAATTATGTGGCAGAGTTTATTGGTTTAGTGGCTATTGTTTGTTACTGATAAGCCAGAGCATTTACCAATAATATGTATGTTCTCATGAATATATAAATCTTTATCAGTAGGTACAGTAGTTGTCAGTACATAGTAGAGACTCAGCATAGATTGTGATAACGGATCGGGTGTGTCAAGTCTAAATTAAAAAAAATGTTTATCATTCTAAAAATACTCTCAATAACGTAATAGTTAATCTTGAGAGTTAAATACACAACTTTTTATTATTTATCTATATATACTACTAATATTATAAACGCGAAAGTTTGTAAGTATAGATGGAAGTTTGTTAGTCTTTCAAGCAAAAACTACTGAATGGATTTTGATGAAACTTTACAATAATATAGCTTATACATCAGAATAAGACATAGGCTACCATTTATAAAAATATAACTTCGTCTCTCGGCGTTGCCCGTGGTTATTGTCATACTGCGGGTAACACCGCGGGCTTCAGCTAGTATCTTTATTATTTTTCATGTATGTTGTATCTGTAACAACAGTAGAAGGACCTTAATTACATAACAAAATAAAATGTTCTCGGCCATCGATATTATCTTGGACATGAATCAACCGTTTAAAACGCTGATGTACAGTTACAGTAGTACATAACACACTCGCTGTATATTTCCTCGGACCTCGCCCCTGGGAAATTTCCGAGGCGCACCTGCTACTGCTGATATTTCAGAACGTTTCTTATGCCGCATGCGTTCGAGCTGCAACATGTTCTACTTGTACGTTTTACACATAAATTTAGCTAGTTTGCTGAAAAAAGTTAGAAAAAGTGTAAGAGAATTCAAGAAATATAAAGTGTTTTAATTAGCTTATGGGAAAATATAGTGAGTACTCGCACATTAACGCCATGTCTTTGTACGAAAAGTATTATAAGATATTTAAGATCTTTTGTCCAGTGTAGTTATTATGTATAAGTAAATATAATATGTGTAAGTAGGATATCAAATTTGAAAAATGTATTTATGCGTTCTCTCTTCTTTTGTCATAGACAAAAGCGGTAGAAGTCCAACAAATGTTTACGCGGTTCGCACAGAGAGTATTTGGTTTGTCGCTGAGCAGCTTTGTGGCTGAGAGCGTGTAAGATTGGCTTACTATTATTTCGCCAAAATATATTTATTATACTTTATTATTAATTATCTATATATACAAATAAATAAATAAAATTGGAGTGTCTGTTTGTAATATTAAAATAACCGCTTTCTACTACATGCATATGAATGTATATACGGTACACACACCAAAATATATATTTTTATTTTTTTTGTCTGTCTGTCTGTTTGTTCCGGCTAATCTCAGGAACCACTGGTCCGATTTGAAAAATTCTTTCGGTATTGGATAGTCCATTTATCGAGGAAGGCTATAAGTTATATATCATTACGCTACTACTAATAGGAGCGGAGCACCAATGAAGAATGTTTCAAAAACGGGGGAAAATTTTCACGCCACGGGCAATATAAGACGCAAACGAGGTTGCGTGGGTCAGATAGTGGATATATAAATATGACATTTTATATAACACACACCTAAATTTTAAATCTTTTAATTTATAAAATCTGGTAAAAATGGTGGAATCCTTAGTATTGTAATATATCTTAATTGAATCTATCGTATCACTGTTCATTAAAACACGCCTGCCACACACAGTTTGGCAAAGGTTTGCCTGGAAGAAAAGGCCTGTGGCATAAAGTCCGCCTTGTGCAATATGTTTACAGGAAGTTTGTATAAATAAATGATATTCTGTATAGATAATATAATTTTCTAGAATAAGGGACACACGAACAGATAGGTCATTTGGTGGTAAGCGTATATCAACACCCGTGGGCACCTGCCTCTCAGGTATCACGAGTTCGTTGGAGCGCTTTGAATACTGCCTTCAGAGTCAGAGGAGGAAAATAAGGGGAAGAGTTGAGCTCCGGTTTCTTTACCCGTCAAAAGTCTTTAAATAGTCTACTGCTAGATTTAACCTCACTCACTCTATGAAAAGACAAAAAAATGCTAAAAATTGGGTTTCTGACAGGACGTCGTAGCACTCCGCTTGAGTTAGCCTGAACATACCCATAGCATGGCTTTAACACGCCTAAATCATATGTACATGTGACTTGCTGGTGGTATTCTTTATCCTTAATACTCTAACCCATCCTCTCTCTTTCGTCTTGTCTGAAAAACATTCTCAAGGAATCAATTGCGGATGCCCAAATTGCTGAAAAGAGGTGAAGATGATGCTGAGCCAGGAATGAGAACACATTGATAAAAAGGTCATATAAATAGTTTCCATGACGGCAGACCAGTTTAGTAATGCAATTTGATAGTATAATACAATGACTGCACACGCGCTGGCACGCCGCCACCCGGCGGCACGGCCCGTACCGCAAGGCACCCCTTACGACATTTGAATGCAATCTGTTTTCAATTTCGCTCAATGCGCCCACCGCCTCATTCTTGAACTTTTAGACTTCAATTTGTGTTGAATTTCCTAAATATTCGAGCTACAGCCGGTTCGAGTGTTGCAAGTGTAATATAAATAACGTAATGCAGCGAGGTGCTTCATCTATGTCTTGCGGCTGCGTTCTCTCTCGATAACTTATGATATTATGGCAGCTTGCGATGCAGTGCTACATATTTAATGTCACATATGAATTTCACTACATGTTATTTTAGCTGCAAAATGCTAGAGTTCAAAATATTTTTTTTGTATCAAAACTTGTTATTCTTTACAGAAAATCGGTGTCACTCTTTTGTTACTATTTAAACGATGTAATTACCAGAGCACAAACCCTCCTTCTTCTGATTGAGACTTCTCTGGAGGAGATGCACTCAAAGGGTGGCAAAGCATTTGTGATCTGTTAGTTGGAGATGTACTTGACTAGGTCTTATTATATTATCAGAAGCTCGGTCAACACCAAATCGAATTGAGAAAAGAACATACTGATAATTGTATATAGTAATTGATGATATATTTTGAGATTTATATTCTAAAAGTGTAGGATAACGACATAAACACCAGCAAAACAGAAGTGGGGATATGTTGAACATGCCAGCCAAACCGCAACAGTGTCGTGTGACGTGAGCTGTACACCCAATATTGAAACTAGTAGGCCGGTAACGTGTTAATCTGTATGTTGGAAATTGTAACTAAATATCTATGTTAAACATTTAATCTGGTCCGATGTAAAAGCGATCCAATGTTTTAGTTCAAGAATATATGATAAAGGCTATGAGGGATCAAAACAGTGGCCTATCTTACCATGGAGGAGGAACGGGTCCCATGTCTTTCCATCCTTCCAGGGAGGATACTAACGGTTGATGTTTTGAATTCATTTATATTCTAATCGCTGCGAGAAATCTCTATATGACGATATAGGGTTAGCTGTTACTACGTGGTTGTCTTCAGTAGATGGCGCTGCAGTGTGCGTGTTTTATTCCTCTGTTTGCGAAAGTCGCTAAATTACCAATTCAAATTGCTATTAATTAAATTGAAATCGCATTCTGTTTTGGAACCAAAATTGATAATGTGCCACGACGGAAATATAAAGATTTTAATGATTGTGTGGGGGAACGGGTATCATGTTCCACCCAACACAAAGGGAGGATCCTCCGACCAGGCGAGGTGATCATGCCTGGCGGGCTACTGCCCAACAGTTGATGTTGGGATGTTGTATATATGATAATCGGCGCGAGAACTATTTATTTCGCGATTCAGGATTTGTAGTTACTCCGTGTAGTGCGTTACTTCGTATTTCAGCGTATCTTCGGTAGATGGCGCTGTAGTAGGTTATTGTTGTGTTATATGTGGAAGTCGCCACAATTGTTTGTCTCCCTCAGACTCACAGATTACTAAGCAGTATCAGTATCAACGGTGATCTAAAAAATAATAGGCCATACAAGAAAGAAATATCTGGAATATCTTAGTCTGATCGCAAATAAAATAATGAAACATAAACATAAACTCTCTGCTGTGCCTGCTGATAGCCACAAAACTTGACATAACTAACTAAATTTTGCACCAGCTGCGCAAAAACTCGGACATTCAAGGAATATTACTGGAGTATTTATATTTTAATATTACAGAAAGTATCTCGTATTTATTTCGAAAGCTTTGTCATTTACGTTTAAGATAAATTCACGGTTATTGTAACAAATCGGTCTCGTCTCCTGTATTTCAATTTAATTTTGCTCGTTAAGGTTAAGCCTGAGAGTTTTTCTTACTCGTATCAGTTACAATTAAAGTCAATTTTAAAATATTAATGCTGACTAGAACTTAATAATCAACAACAAAAAATAATAATCATTAATTAATCATTTGAAATTCCCCTACGCTGTGTAGAGGTTTTTTAAATGAGGTCAAAGTTATCAATTAATTATAATTTAACGATTATCCTAGCACGCGTGAAGCCCTTAATCGAGTAATCATACGCCAAAAATGCCTTACATCATTTTGGAAAAGAGCTGAGAGTATCAGCTTATACTTTTAGACCGATAGAGACACACACACATACACATACAGACAGACATCGACGTCAAACTTATAACACCCTTGTTTTTGCGTTGATGGTTAAAAAACAAGACTCTGTGGGATCTAGGACGACGGCAGGACTTGAATATCAACAATTAGCTAACTAAGTATGTCAAGTGAAACACAATTGGCCTAACTAGCGCTCCCCAAGGTACGATACTCACTGTGGTTAATGGATTTCCGATAGGAATATTATTTCCAGTAGTTTCGGCCTCCGGTTGATGTCGATTGGTGGTCACTTTATTGTTTTGTTAACTAACTAGGCAGAGAGAGAGTAATTTTTTCAAATTGTCTGCTTTTTTATTTACCTAAAACATTATTGAACTTGTTTTTTTTTGTCAATGGTAAGCGGTATTCGTAAGCTACTGTATTAACAGAGTTATTTTAACCCTAACTAATATTGAAACCATTAAAATTAAGCTACTTTCTACTGCGATTTTTTACATACATGTAGGCGGAGTCGCGATATATCTCTTTTGTATTGAGATCAGGATAATTTTATACAATAGTGTACATGTCATACACACGCTCTCCTACAATATCCCGTCATATACTCGTAGTTGCATTCTGTAGTTCCACATGCTGTATATGCACGTATGCAATATGCAATATTTAACCAGGCCGTACATAGAACGTTCTCGTGAACTTAAACAAAAAAACACAAACAAAGGAAATATTGTCCTAATACTTGAATACAATAGATTTTGGTTGCCTGTCCCATTATTGTGGTATATTGTTGAGTCTTCTTCTTGTTGTTCCGCTCATAGGATGATTTTAATTGATTTTTGCCAACGATCTCTAGGGCGAACAGATTGTGTTCAATACAGGCGTTAGCAGGACAGATAAAAAAACCCTGAGGAGTTGCTAAGAATGCATCGCTAACAACAGATAGTAATGGCAAGTATGAAGTGGATGGTGCGACACGCACACGACCGTTTTTTCGAATGAAAACAAAAAAGACTTGAAATGTAATAAATTTAATACAAGCTCACGCAATAAATGCTATTATTTTACAGCCCGTCAGTTAGAAGTTATGTCTGCCACGAGCACCGTCTATTAAAGACATTCCAAGGTGGATTTCCATAATAAATACTTACCAAATTCGTATATTTCAATTACTAATCGACTTCAAAAAAGGAGGAGGTTAGACTGTTTTTTTATGTTTGTTACCTCAGAACTTTATATTACTGGGCTATATATTAATAAGGTCACCAAGGTGAATCCACTCTACCTGATAAACGCATAATCAAAATCTAAAAGTGGTGGTCACCATGCTCATTGCGAATGCAGACAATGCAACAATGCAGCATGTTGATCCGCACCATGTCGGCCTACTGAGATGCTTCTGTATCATGACGGTCTCACACTCACCAACGAAACACGAAAGCACGAATGCTGTCAATTCAAGTTGATTTTCTGTGCAGTAGGATAGTACCGCCCCGGTGGAGCCGGCCCGTTCGCATTGAAATCAGCGTGGCCCTACAACCTTAAAATTCCGTGTGGTCCCATTTCAATTTGGTCCTTGTACTTGAAGTCAGTTTTTAGGAGCGTATCAAGAATGCATTTGGAAATATTAGCATATATATTATGTTTGTTTAAAATTCGAAATATATGAGTCTTATTGAAGACAATAGGATTGTTCTCTTATTGGGAAGGAGGTACTGAAATTATATATTTAGTATGTCTCTGTTTACACTTCACGACTAAAGTGATTAAGATGCTAACATAAGCTAATAATAATCCTTTATTTACTAAAAATATAAATGCTTCGTCATTTCAATTGTAATATATCTTAATTGCTTTATTTATGTATCGTAGGTTTTCCGAAATAAAAGCAAATATTTATATAATTAAAAGTAACAATATTAAGCTCACACATGTCACATGCGGCGGGATAGTCTAAATCCTTTAAAGCATATGCTATGATAACCAGACCTATGATAAACATACATATATTTTTTAAAACATAAATTTACGAATAAATTACACCCGGATATAGCATAAATGATGGTGATTATCACACAAACATGTTCTTAAAGATAATCATTGTAAATTACCGGATATCCTCTACGCTTACGCGAGTTAAGATCCTATACATTGTTCAATAGCCATAGCCCCTCGAGATGGTTATCGTCGGAAGCTCGCTGAGAGCTCGCATATTTTACTTGGATCTACGTTGGCTTAAACATATCCTAACACTACAGTACGTCAAGCTTTCTGAATACTTTTCCCTGTATGCATTATATGACGTACTATAATATCTTTCCAGTTATATTCTAATACTATTAATATTTAATAGATTGTTGGGTTGGAGTAGAACATACACTTGTATAAACAAAATACTTACCATAACATGGCTTTCTCTTAATATCTACCTTTCTTGTAAATATACTTTAAATTTTCTCGGCGAGTCCCTGAAGTACCTAGCTAGTTGACTAGAGACTTGCCGCATCAAGTGATTGCACCGAATATTACGTGTCTGCGTAATAACGTGATATCAAATTCACTGAACTTAAGATAGACAAATTCAAAGCGATCTAATTTCTCACAAATTATTTATATTCATAATGTAGACAAAAGCGTGCACAATCTAATAAAATTATTTTATATAACAGCGCATCAATATTTTCAATTTTACTCAACCAGTTTTGCAGAGTGAAGGCGTCTGATAATCTCATCAGACATTTTATAATTACTCCCATTAAAGTAAGAGTGTATGTAAGAGTGATTGACCATGTACCTATAGTTGACCACATCATTATATTTTTAAACTGATTCTGCAATCAGTGTATCAAAGCGCGCTAATTCTACATGTGCTATTTATTACACATGCACATTTTATGTTGAGTGACGCAGCGTAAACATATACTTTGATATTTGTACCTATTTTCATAACAGTTACACTACTTATATGTAAAACTAGCTGACCCACGCAACCTCGTTTGCGTCTTATATTGCCCGTGGCGTGAAAATTTTCCCCCGTTTTTGAAACATTCTTCATTGGTGCTCCGCTCCTATTAGTAGTAGCGTGATGATATATAACCTATAGCCTTCCTCGATAAATGGACTATCCAATACCGAAAGAATTTTTCAAATCGGACCAGTGGTTCCTGAGATTAGCCGGAACAAACAGACAGACAAAAATTTTAAAAATATATATTTTGGTATGTGTACGGTATATACATTCATATGCATGTAGTAGAAAGCGGTTATTTTAATATTACAAACAGACACTCCAATTTTTATTATTTGTATAGATAATAAGAACTCAGTGACTTTGTTTAATGTAACTATTTTGATTCTTTTACTTATTTAAGATTACTTAAGGTAACAAGGTATTTAAAATATAAAAAGTATTTAAAAAGCCAACATGTGGGTGGTTCATCACTCACTCAAAATTACCATAATTTTCTAGTAATAGATCGACACTGTCAACTACTGATGAAAATGTATGTAATTTTATTGTACTGTATAATACTACGAAACTTCAGCCAGCATCAGAACCGACAGCTTCTAGCAATACTGGCTGTGTTCTGGAAACCACAAGTAAACCATCAGCAACCACGTTGCCTGTCACTTTATTATATTTATTAGTAACGAACTGCTATTGCCGACACATGGACATCAAAAATTTACCTTTCTGGTTTTACATTTGATATCACCTTGGGGCAATTAGACATCGCAGCTCCTGACAGAGTTCACGAAGAATCCAAAAATCCCAACTTTTCTTTCTTTTCTTTTTTCTTTTTTTTAAAAGACAACTCCCACATTAGGAATAAACATCCTTTGTCGTGGGGGACTTTAAAAACATATATGAAACGGACACAAAGAACATCCAGACTCGGGACAACAATTCGTGGATCACACAAAGTGTTGTACCGCGTGGGATTTGAACCCAAGACACTTGGCGCAGTAGCAACCAACTGTAACTTGTCGTCTCGGCGGTCATCTATAGATGCTAAATAGGGTCGTCTACTAGTTTTAACATGGTCAACTACTAACTGAAATTGTTCTATTCTATCACATCATATATTAAACATTGCCCATGCCTAGATAAAGTACTTAATTTTAATTTACAACTATAAACTGATTGAAATCGGAATAAAATTTAGGTAAAGCATGGAAAAAGGCAACTTTGTACCCTTAAGTGGTCATCTACTGGTGCTCGAACCTTAAACCAATTTCAAGAGTGACATTCGAAATACATCAATTGTAGGACCGAAGCTGCAAGAAATTTTCATTTTCTTAAAGATCTTTGTCGAATTAGTTGTCAATGTTGGTGTATTGTCTTAAGATGGCTGCGCTCGTAGCGCCGGCAGAAAACTAGATATATTTTATTGTCGGAGAACAATAAACGCAGCAATGAGACAGATGAAACTCAAGTTATTTGAAGCGGAGACACAACGATGTCTAGTATATAACACTTATTGTAAAATGGGAGTGCTTTAAAGGAAATGACCGAGGAATTGAATGTTCTAGAAATTGGAGACTAGAGGACTTGGAAATAAATGAGTCTTTGTTTATAATAGAGGCAATACGACACACGGTTGGTTGCGAGTGTATTTTATTTTGTTAAACTCCGCATAGATTCGGGCTTAAAAGGGGGTGAAGTTATGAAGGGGTGAATTTTAAGGTATGAGTAATAATAGGTTTATTTGTAATGGACACTTTTTAGTTCTTATATTTAGTATCCTCACAGAGAATAGTCTATTAAAGTTATGCATTGTGAATCGTAGTGGCAACAACAAGAGATATTGTCAAGCAACTCCAATACATTGACAGTAATATTATGCATTAGGTGTGGACGTCCTTTTGCATAACATGTGTTAAATTTCGATGTTATCTTGTGGTCAGTTTGCACCGTCTATACTGGTCTCTCTGGGACTCACAGTCACTGCTTCCAGTCTTCTATCTACTTGCAGATTTATAAGATTACCTACAGTGATGTTCTCCTGGCCGATTACGGCCTCGGCGGCCAGTCTCGACAGAGACCAGCCAACTACGCAGGAGATATTATAGTGGACAAGTGTGTGCGCAAACACAGGTGCACTCTCTGTTCCCCTTTCTCTCATAATCCGATGGGACGGCTAATCGACACGACCGAGAAGAGGTCAGGCGCAGGATCGACAGCTTAACGTGCTCTCCGAGGCACGGGGGTTTCAGATCCCAACTTTCAAACTCCGAGCTGTTATTAAGTATTTCTATAATCAGAAAAACTCAATAACACTTTTGGCCCGACCCAGGTTTCGAACCCGAGACTTCTTGATTAGCAGTAGCATACGTCAACCGCTAGACCAATGAGGCAGTTTACTTATCGTAGTTATTCTTGTAATGCCATTCTGACAATGTTACATTAGAGATTTTAAAAAGATATTTATAAAATTATTTAATTTGTAATGCATGATATAATAACTTTCTTTGAAATAAATAGATAAAGCCCCAATGTCCGGGGTCCCAAACACTTAGCCTGCTTTCATTATATGCCTTATCGCGATCGATGCACGAGACTGTTGTAAGGCACCAAGTTGATATCTGATAGCGATGCAAGCTCACAACTGGGCTCGGAGTTTTACAACGATCAGATAATAAGTTTCAACCCGTTGGAAATATCTGCGAACCTGGTTTAATGACGTCATGCAAACTAAAGAGATAATATTATATTGAACAGAGAAACAATAAACAAGAATGAGATTACGAAAGCAAGAATAATACATGTGTATTGTCGCTTGCGCTTGGCAATGGTATTAGGTAGGCGAAGGCGAGGTGAAGCGCATTCCAGCCAGGTGCTCAGATATTTCCGACGGCTAATTGGGGCATACAGTGATTTAGAGGGGATGAGTAAAGACTATCCTTAATGTGATTTTGCCTGTACAGAGATTAATGTTGACTTGGAAATATATTTACTTCGTATAGCGGTTTATGTTCCAATACACATTCTTTAAGTCAAAAATAGATATTATGTTAAAGTTACCGCAATAACGTCAACAAGCAAGATTACTTTTTAAAATTTAAAATCTATACCTGTTTTTATTTCACTTTTAAAATATTTTATAAATTGTTTATGAATGAGCAAGTATATAACATCTAGTAAATGATAGAGCTGGGCGTAAAGCGAGTCTCCATCCATCCCCGTCCGCTGCACCGGCGAGCTTCTCCGCACTATATCGAGTGTCACGTGTGACGGGTGCGCTGAGTTATTGCCCATCACTGGTGAACTATTTGACACCACTATGATACCCCGACGTAATAAAATAATGATTTTAAAGTTTGAAAGTCACATTAAAAAATTTTGTTACTGGTTTACTTCTACCGACTAGAAAATTGTTTTTTCCGATTAGGACACTGTAAACAAAACAGACAGACAGACACTGTAGACACCGAGGGTAAGCAACGATGGCGCGGTCAATACCTGGATGTGTGACCGCTGGTGGCAGGATACCATGAGCGTCTCCGTGATTCAGAGGACACGTTAAGCAGTCGGTCTCGGATGTTATCATAGAATAACAGTCGGGAAGCCTAGTTGGAGGCCTTCGGATGGCTTGAAATAACCAGCGACAAGAGTACGTAGCCACAACGTTGTCTTGTCAGGCCCCAACCCTCACTTGGCCAGCATAGGGACGTATAGCCTTAACCCTCTCCAGAGAGGAGACCCGAGCCCAACAGTGGGATATTATGAGTTGTTGATAAACAGAGACTAATGAAGCAATTGAAGGACATGTCTATTTTCATTTTGTGACATACCCTAAGGGTCAAACAAGTACACAGGTTACCTGATATAACTTTGCTCATTAGATTCGCAACTGATTCGAGTGTGTTAACGCTCTAAGAAAGGGTTTGGACCTCCGATAGCTATGAAAAGCTACTAAACAATAGCTTAAATTTGTTTCTATAAATCCATTGTATTACTCATTTAGAGACAACCTTATTGACTCAACATATCAAACAATGAAATAATACACAATGTTGATCTGAATGACTAAAAGTATACCAGTCGCAGTTATTAGGCATCTTCAACACGCATATCTATAAATGTTATAATTTGTAGTTATAGCACAAAGTTCTGTCGTCGGTAGAATCGTCCAGCTTATGTAACGGGTGGTTTTCATGTTATTTATTCCCTCTGCGTTTACACCAGATTTGAGGTCACAAAATCCAGTTAGGTGGCCGTTTCTATATTTACAGTAAACGAGCCATGAATATTCAACGTGCTCTTCGAATACTTTTTAGTTGATATTACGTACCGTTTTGACTTTATTTTACTGAAAAAGTCTAACTAATATGAAATGAAATATCTTTCAGCTTTAATGGGTAGCGATTTGATTGCTTCTGTTGATTTGTTATTTAGATGTTGCTATAGTAAATAACGATTTTGGTGATATTTACATACAATTAAATAAAAATATCGCGATAGAAATAATTCTCATGTTAGCTAGCGAATAGGTAGAATTGAACCCATTGAGTAGCGGCTATGCAGTGATGATCTCCTCGCCTGGTCGGAGGGTTCTACTTTTGTTTTGGAGGGACATGAAACTTGTTTCTAATTTAGTAATTGATATATTATAATTGTTATAGTGTTCACGTATTCGTGTGGCAATGGATTAAGTTAACAGAGTGTTGCAACCACTATTCGTCTCATGGCTGCGGAACAGCTGAGTAAGGGAGTAGCTACGCAGGTCAATAGCGCTGTAAAGAGCATAACTTGACACAAAGCTTACACCAACGCGTATGGCCAGTGTGGTATAGTAGGCCAAAATCTTATTTCTAAGGGAGGCCTGTGCCCATTTTAAATAAATACCAGCTAAACACAGATTAGTAACCGTGCCCGTTGAAAACATATATTTGTTCTCACAAGAGAAGTGAACCGTCGACGCTCCCGCTCCGTAGGCAAGGCCACTAACTACTGCAGCCATACGTCAGAAGTGGAACACTGCAGATATAATAGTATTTGATTGACCTTTCATATAGGTATTATAAATTGATTACTAAAGACCCCGGTTTTTCCGCACTTAAACACAAATAAAAATAAATCGACATTGAATGCGGTGGGCATGGTGGTTACCAGGGCACAGCGATTCAATTGTTTTAGCAATAAAACGACTAAAATTCAATTTGCAGATCGAACGGATAGTTAAGCTGCGAACTTGAATCGGCGACCGGCGTGTTATACGGAGCGTGCAACGTGCACGCTACTTTGTTTTACAGGGAAAGACTCTAGTTGGCCACACACGGACGAGCTTTTTGCTTTTTTTTTTGCTTCGAGATTGACCTAGTTCTGGTTTAAAGTAGTAATGGTTATATCATAAAGCGTCCAGTTCATTTCATAAAACAAACTTAGGAATTAAAAGTTTTATGTATCATTGATCAATACAGCAAAAATACATATAATATGTATGTATACATAAATATAACTTTCAAAGCTACCTAAAACTAACGAATACTTTGTATTATAGAGGTTTTCCTACTAATGATCTCAGTTTCCACTAAGAAAATAAATTTACGAAAGTTAGGTTTTGTTAGGTACGACTATATGCATTTATATCGCAACATTTCCATATCAACCGCCAGACATCGCTCTCCATTACAATAATTTTGTACTCATTAAAAGTGAAGTCAATTGATGCTTTTTGTACTTTCATTTTCCAACAGGACAGAGAAGAGTATATGGGGGATTGACGGTGGTTGTGTCCGGTCCTAATATATAATATACTGTCGGATTCGCCAAAGAAAACAGATATGATGTAAAGATTAATATTAGTTTAATAACTTCACTGTTAGCTTTTTTGCCTATGGATGAACTTGGACAAAATCAAGATCATGTTCAATGAACATGTATTACCGGCACCGGTCCTGGTACACGGTGCCATTCTCGAAGTTGTTAAAAAATATGTGTACCTCGGACAGACTTTGCAGTTATGTAGAAAAAGCTTCGAGGATGAGGTGAACAGGAGAATTCAGCTGGGTTAGACAGCGTTTGGGAAACTTCGTCGGGTCATTTCACCGTCGATCACACAGTGCCTAAAGATAAAAGTATTTAATCACTGGGTCCTACCCGCGATAACTTACGGAGCCGAAATGTAGACAATTACGGTACGGCTGGTCCACAAGTTTAAAGTCGCTCAGCGTTCTATGGAGAGGGCTATGCTCGGCGTTTCTGTGAGGGATTGCATTAGGGATGAAGTGATACCGCAGAAAAACCAAGGTCATCGACATAACCCAAAGGATTAGCAAGTTAAAGTGGTAATAGATCTGCACAGGACGGATGGCAAGAGCTAGATAAGAGAAGCCGAGGATCGAACCAAGTGGCGTGAAATTCAAATTCAAATTCAGTAGACTGCGGTTGGCTGATGATGATGAACTTCACTTTTATAATAAGTTTATAATTACAAGAATACAGTTCGGTCGAGGCTAGTTTGGTATGTGTTAACGCATCGGTGTTGTCTTAGCTTAGTGTTAGCTTAAAAGCATTGCCACATGACAATTTCGTGGTACGTTTCGAAACTGAACGCACCACTATAGGTACGTGACTACAGCCTCTTCCAGCGACTGCAGTTTAATTTAACCTCTTTGGTTGATTTAATAGTACTGGATAAATCTCTATCAAAACTGGTATATACTTCCGTAAAAGGAGTTGCTATGTAGCGATTCGGACAAAGGGTTTGTCAAAGCCTTACTTTCAAATACTCGTATTTTATACTCTCTGTTTTCAAGACACATATATTGCAACAGTGTGTACAGAATGTTAAACGATCAATACACAGAACGGTGCAATAAGAGCTAAATAACTTTTACGCAGTTGTTGAGTCGTTCATAAAAGCAATTGGAATCCATTCACAGATACAAATATTCATTCGCCACTTTGTATGTTAACGGCCAATGAACTCTTGAACACCCAGTAAATGCTAAGTCACTGCTTTATATTCGATAGTGAGCCATACCTAACGACAGTATTCGTGAGCTTATGAATATTAAATATTGGTGTAATATTCTGTGAGAGGGCGGCTATCATCGAAAGTAGATCGGACATTAATGTGTACCAGAATTGGTAAATGATGTCTCTTGTTAGTTTGAGTGTTTCTTTTATGTGTTGATTTTACGTATAAATGTAGAATACTATACTATATGAAGTACATAATATTTAATATTATAGTTGAGAAAGATGACCGATGTGTTAAAGATTGAATAGTAGAAGTATATTACGAGGTACACATATTTACACCGTGGGAGTGGTATGCTTCGGCATGAATGGGTCGGCTCGACTGGTGATACCACGGCCTCACAGAAAACCGGTGTGAAATAGCGTTTGCGCTGTGTTTCACCGAGTGAGTGAGGATACCGGAGGCCCATCCCCTTTCCCATCCCCCAAAGGTCGGCAACGCACTTGTGACGCCTTTGGTGTTGCGGGTGTCCATGGGTGGCGGTAATCGCTTACCATCAGGTGATACGTCTGCTCGTTTGCCCACTATTCAAAAAAAAAAGTATGAAATGAGTGTAAAAGTATATTTGTACTCATAGGTGCGTAGCTTTTGTTGTTATTATCAAATCAGTTAAATAATCAATATTCCATACAATGTATCTTGACTCGTCATCATCATCTTCATAGCCTTATTATTCCTAAGATTATTTGTTGTCGGCTACTGCGAGTATTTCAACCGGTTTTCAGCCGGTAGCAATTTGATTGAAAATCTGGATATTTATGTTTATTTATATAATTGATTACATAAAAATGTCTTTAGAAGGGGTTCACATAATTATGCAAAGGTAGACAATATAACTAATATTAACAAGATTCGAAGCTGGAGTAAGAAAACAGTTCGTAAAAGCCACATTATAGCACTCACCGTCGTGTTCTCTTCAATGTAAACTGTAGGTATTGCTGAACTATTCAATCTTTTATGAGTTCTTTACATAAACTACAAAAATGAAACCTTAAAACATGACTTTATGTTACCCATCGGCTACAGATCAGTAAATGTTTATTTCTAAACACAAAGTGTTCCAACAGCTCTGATAATAAGGGATCTCGTGCACGTATCATATAAACTAAACTGCTCAACTTCTACGGTGCCCTTATTTTTTAAAAAGTTGGTCAAACTTTTATAGTTAAATAAGAAAAGGCGTAAAAACTGACATATACAAGAAAACTTAAAACAAAATACTTATGAAGTGCTAACAAAAGTATAAATACGAGTATATATAATATTTGTGCCGTTCTAGCAATATTATTTTTGTAGCTAATGCTATCCTCATATTAACGAGAAATATTCAATGGACTTAACGACAAACTGCACGAGACTTTTATTAATCAAATGTCATTAAAATATTATAGTTTCAACTAAATCTGATGCGTAGACGCAACTTTGCTCACTGTTGTGTGTCTATCTATAACAGGAGTATTAAGAAAAATTAGGCAATGGAAGACTCAGGCTTCGGCATCTATGGGCTTGCTCTATCAGTCTGGAACAATTATTTTGTCGCATATCACCGAGCGTTCAGGATTACCGGTTACCGGTAACAACAGTTACTATTTAAATGTCCCGTGGTGAACCTTCTTCGTAGTTTTAGTATAATTCTGTTTCTTAATGTAAATAGTATATTAAACTGCAATATCATACATTAATATAGTACATTTAACTACTTTCGCAGTATATTTCGTAGACACGTAGACAGTTCTTTTTTAAATGTAGCGTTAAACTGCAAATGTTTTTAAACAGTTTTAAGATGTTTCTTGGGTATTTTATGGGGGGATGAGCTTAGATTAAAAAGTCAACGATCACTTTGATTTTATTATTTATTTCTGTCATAGCTTGCTTCTTACCTTAATCTTACAGTATAGTAGTAAATTTCTTTTGTATATTATATGGGCCAAACGAGCAGACATGATCACTGAGTGAATTTTATTTTTTAATTATTTTTGAGGTGAAGAATAAAATATTTCTTTTTTTGCAGGTTTGGATGATGGTAGTGGTAATAGTATTGATGACAGATAGATCTAGCAAGTATGTATTAAACTTGAGCGTGATACAACTAAAGTTGTAATTAGCTCGTGAGAAGAGCCAGGTGTTGTCGTGCCGCACGCCAGCCGCGCATTACCTGACCCAACGGGCACCGCGCTTCCAAGACCTGTAGAGACTAAGCACGCGACGACCAACTTTACACAACATCATAAACCTATGTTAAATAAGTTGTAATAGTAACAGGAACATATATTATATCCCTTGAAGGCAGAAATATCTCATTGGAAAAGCTTCTAGGAAGGTATATGTAATAGTTTGATTTGATGAGGTGTGCGAGCGTTATGAATAAATTAAAAGGACACTATTCTGACTTTGTATGGCACAATATTTCTTCTAGCATTATAATATTTTAGTAAAACCATCCAGGCCAATGCATAATGTAGTGTTAAAATATTTGCTTCACTAAAAGAGCCAAATTCAATGTTTCGCCGTTTCATCACTTAGGTTTATCCAGTCGATATGTGCCTTATATATAGACTACTGCAACTTACTATTACTAACTACTACTAACAACCTTTTGTGGCTGTGACGTCAGCAGTAAGCAGAGTTAGCTTTGTGAGCGACAAAGCAACGATCACGCATCATTCACACGAGGTCCAATCAATCGCTGTGAGCGGAGTTGTACAATGCACTTGTTACGAGGTGTTTGCGGTCACTGCGATTGTCACACCCAAATCTGCAAGCTAACATTGCACATTGTACATAAATACGCTTACTTCAAATATTTAAGCTAAAAAATATTTCAATCTATGATTCTAATAAACCGTCTTCATGTTTCTGTAATAACTTCAAACCGTTTGCACGTATTATCATAATACATTGCCATAAATAATCACGTATTATGTACGAGAAATGTTACTAATGCAGGCCAGGAAGTTATTTGAATAACCGTAACAACTATTAATCAAACAATAAAAAGGGTTTTAGGAATAAACGTTAGAACTCTGACTTTCCAAAATAGCCAATCGAATAACAAGTATGCAATTCCAAGCTACTCGAGGTGCTTGCAGCCTCATATCCATCTGTAAAAGCAATAAAAAAATGCCGTTCTACCTATGACGTAGTTATAGTAAACGTTGATTTTAAGATACTCCGATACACCAATATTGAATGGTTTCTGCAAGTGTTTTTCGTGTATTTTGAATATACATTATATCTTCTTAATAGGAGCGGATAACCAATCAGTTTATGTAATATCTCTTTCCTGCCGCTATTATTGCCACTTATCTAACTTTAATTGTTTTTAAATAGACAATATTTCTAAAGTGCTAGATGCTTGCACCTTCTTACCTAAATAGTACTCGAATTATAATCGGCAGATAAAAGACGTGTTATTCACTTTTACCGACCCCTTCGGGAATATGAACGGCAGTATTTGTATATAAATTTAATTGACTTTTACAATACCCCGCGATATCGAGTCGAGATCAAAGAAGGTAGTAATAACATAAAATTACCAACAAGCCGTGTTCTATAGCAGGTTAGTTTTATACAGAACATATAGTTATAACATATAAGTTGATTGTGAATGTCAACGTGCTCGTTACGACGACATATTACGACACGATAATGGCGCACGTGTTGATACGTGCTGTGGAGAGTAGGTTGTAGGTTTGCTGGCGCGACTATTGCAGGTGGGCTAGCGAACAGACGAGGGAGCGACACGTGGCTTCGGAGCTATATCTAATATCGGAGGGAACAAATTAAGTTATTTTACTTGGTAATGTGATCCTAAAATGCACAGAGCCTGTGCTGTGGTAACCACGTGGTGCTGATAAACATACTTATGTTGTTTATACTCTCGATTGTCGGCACTTGATGGAACTTGTTGAAATACATTCTTGAATTTAACTCATTTGTACTTATTCCACTATTTTCATTAAGTTTGAACCTGACCGGTTTCGCCTTGTTGCATTATCAAAGGTGTAATACTTTTGTATTACCAAATATACATGGATAAATAAATAAATATTTTAGACATCTTACACACAACGCCATCTAGTCCCAAGCTAAGCAGAGCTTGTGTTATGGGTACTAGACAACTGATATAAATACTTATATACTATTTTTTGTAAATACATACATATTATACATAGAAAACACCCAAACTATGAAACAAATATTTGTAGATCACACAAACACTTGGTCTGACCTAGGATTTGAACCCGAGACTTCACGCACAGCAGTCGCATTCACTACCACACTTCTTTGATGTACGGATAAATTTACTTTCTTTATCATGGCAAGTTTTAGTGGTTAAAAAAAAGAGTAAAAAATATTTTCAAAGTAAATTTTGACCGATTCAACAGCCCTTTAGTTGAAACTTGAGATACTTTATTATATAATACTAGCTGAGACCCGCGGTATTACCCGCGGTTATTGTCGTAATGCGGGCAACGCCGCGGGGCGAAGCTAGTGTTGAATAAGTAGCCTAAGTTATTTCTTATATCATCAGCTACCTATCAGTAAAAGTCCTGTCCAAATCGGTCCAGCCGTTCTAGAGATTAGCCGGAACAAACAGACAGACAGACAGACAAAAATTTTAAAAATATATATTTTGGTATGTGTACCGTATATACATTCATATGCATGTAGTAGAAAACGTTATTTTAATATTGCAAACAGACACGCCCATTTAATTTATTTGTATAGATGACGGTATAGTTAACGTAGCGCTACGAAAGCTACGTATTCGTAGTGCTACGGTTTTATGCTACATTCTATGAACGAGGTCCCCGACCTTAAATCTTTTTACTGAAACGCTTTCTTGCTTTGAACATATATTCTTGCTTTGTTCTGTGACACTCTGATGTCGACGAAAAAATTATGAATACACACCATAACATAAGTCTCGTCATATTCATCGTGAGTAGCAGTAAACGTTCAGTAGAAACTCGGCGGTTGGCGAGGGGCGGCCACTGAGTAACTCAATTATACACTGTTAAAGTTCACTTTCTCCGACGGCTAATTATCGGCTGTCGTTTACTGCTGCTGGCTGCAAGCGGCCAGTCCACTTGTGAGAATTCCACGTTCTTCTTACAGATATGTATAAATGCGAATATTAGTTAGACAGCTTAGAAAAGTGGGAGAATGGTTCCGGCTTAAAATAAAAGGAGTCATAATTTCCTGTGTCCGTCGTCGAATTGTAATTTATGGGATTCAAAGAGTTTTCTATTGGTATTATCCTTTTAGTTCATTTTATCAAATAAAAAAATGTATTTCTGTCTTATTTAGCCTTGCAAAGCTTTATATAAATTTAGAAAACATTGAATGCGATTTTTTTTTTAATATTAGTGCGATTTTATGAAAGTATAAAGGCATAGTAGAAAATCTCAGATGTTTTACTCCCTCCCCCGTTCTGCCATGACAGCTATAATTAGTGACAGCCAATAATTACCCTAATTGAAATAGGATCGAAGCTTTTAATTAAGTTTGTCACGTCTAACATTCCCTTTCTGCCTCAATCAACAATAAATAAGTCACAATAATTACAATCTGAAGTTACTAATGAGATTCACAACAAATATAGTGGCTGGCACCTGATTCTTGCCGATGTTACAAAAAGTGATTATGGTTGTGGGGCGGCATACTTTGACGCATGCCATATCACATCGGGTATTTTTAAAGTGAATTGTAACACAACAAAAAATTGGATTTTATTCCAATCTCAAAAGCCATTAGTCAGGGTAATTTTAACGTATAGCAGAAGTGCTTTACAATTTAGCAAATTATTTCGTTGAATAACGATAGGAAACCTTTGAGGCTGTAATGGGTGCCTTTTTATATAGGGCTTCGTGGTAATGAGAAGGCTTATGAGTTGGCAAATAAACAAGCAGATAGAGAAGGTACTGATTATAATATTAAATTACTATATTCTGATCATCTTGTCAATGTTAAAAAAGTGTTGTGATAAAATTAAAGAACATTTTGATGGAAGAAGTAGAGAAAAGGGTATTTGGTATAAAACAATTCAGCATAAGCCTTCTCGTGTACCCTGGTTCGTTAATAGCAAAGTGAACAAAAATATTATTGTTGTGGCGCATAATCTTCGCTCAGGACACTATCCGTCTGTGAAGTTTGGACATCTTATGAAGAAAGTAGATACACCGAACTGTGAGATATGTGGGACTTTTCATGATGTCCAACGCTTGCTGATGGAGTGTGTCAAGTATCGAACACAAAGGGGTGGTGCGTAGATACGATTTATATTGTTATGTTTATTAACATTTTAAGAAACCCAACTTCAAATGCTGCACTTGACTTATTTGGAATATTTACGCATCAAACGCTTTGACCTGATATTAAATATAATATAACATAGCATAAAGTACAATGGGACTAACATATTACCATGTAATAAAAGTCTCTTAATTAATAAATTCAAAAAAAAGTCACAATAATTATTATTTTAGTGAGAATTTGGTGACTTAATTATAACTATAAATAGAATATGTCAGATAATATTTTTGGGGACAATGTGTGGTGATGTAATAATGAATAAATTGTCAATTGTCAACAAGTCGTATATTAACCTGATGAAGCTGTCATTTTCTAATAATATTATAATGTAGTATTCATCTCAGACTAACGCGTTTAAACATAGTCATTAGCCTTAAATTACTTAGTAAAGATAAAGTCCATGGTACGTTTAGTATTAACGTGTAATAATTGTCATAACAATTAGTGTAAGTCCACATACATTAACATTTTTAACAATAAGTTGAGACTGCTCTTTTTATATGCAGTATAAGCAAAGGAAAAACACAAACGGCATCATTTCATCGTTTTTGATATAAAATATTTATATGGATTTCTTTATGCGTCAATCAGACGTACACTAATTAGGTTTTTTGTTATTATCGCTGTCAGAAATGTTGATTTTATGTTCAAGTCATAAACAATAGCCATATAATTATTTAATTGCATTCTCTAAAGCAGCAGAATATCATTTACCATACAGAAACTAGGCCGGATACCGAAACGCTAGACTATTTTTATGAGCGTGTGTGCGAGCAGCTTTGACGGTCCGTGACTACATAAAGAATTTAATCTCGTGCAGCTCTTTTCTTGTTATTCCATCGATATCTCATTCCGCAGATCCATCCTCGATGCGACTGCACAAGGTGCTCACGTTATAGCCTCCGCGCCATCTGAAAGCAATTCACAGAATGTATGCAAGTATATGCATTGTGTAGCAAACTTGCTTTCAATATTTATAGGTACGACATTGTAATGTAACATTTTGGAACATTCAGACCAGGCGAATGTATTGATTCTAACTGAACAAGTTTACTTTTGAGGGTTTAAATATTGAGTTTTATTGGGTTGATTTAGTTGTTGTATTGTAGTTGAGTTTTATTAATTGCCATAATAAAGCAGCTCATTTTTAATTGATATATGGACATTGAAATATGAGGAAAGAATCAAGAGGCGTGCAATTGGAGAGGCGTATGACTGATGATGACATGAACATTTTTTGTTCCATTTCATAATACGAACCACTCCAATACTGGTAAAAACAATGTCAAATGGTCGTCATCTTTGGCAAAAAATTATTTTGAACAAATTTTAATTAAAAACATAGCGAACAGTGCACAGTAACCAAACAGAGATGATGAAACATTAAGGGGATCGTTAAACCCAACCATCAAATTACTGTTACACATAGACATAGATCGTCAGGGGCACAATTCACAAAAGGGGACGTAGAATACCTTTTGTTCAGAAAAAAGTATTGCTCTCAAGGGATAGAAATATTACTTTTACCAATATTACTACAGCAGTTCTCGGTAGTATGCCTCCCCATTAAAGTCATAACTCAGTGTTAACGCTCTTCAGTAAGTATGTTATGTTAGCACCTGAAAAAGTGCTAGAAGAATTTATGTGGTTCATAACACATTTAACTTTAAAATGTGTAGCTCGCAGAGAATAAATCATGTCGCCGCGCTCATGTACGACATTATTTCTACATATTTTATTCATACACTTGCATATAATCATTACAGCGAGTGGATATTATTATAAAGGTCGATTTGCATGCATACGTCCACTTGAGTCGCGGTAATATTAGAAAGAGCTTTTAGTTGGACCGCGATACGACCGGCTATACAACGTTCATAATTGAATTTTACTGCGGAAAAACACGTCAACACAAGTTTACTTCATGTGCACACATATATAATTACATACGTGTGTGTAACTAATGATGGATGCATTTATAAAAACGTTCTCAAAATTTTAAACATACTTCTTTTTTGTTGACAGGATCAAAATGCCTTTCTATCTCCAACTCCTCGCTGACGTAGGAGCTAGGAGTATGTGGTATTGTCACTAAAACTACCCAACTGTCAACCTTTGGCGCCCTGCTCAGTGAGAACCCAGACCATGTTATATCAGGTCCTCCTCAAGTTTACTCTATGCCTTATCAGGCCCTATCGCGGAGAAAAAAAATCCTTATTTACTAAGGCAAATTTGAATAATAATAAACAAAGTATGTATACACAATTTTTTTATGTTTTATGTATATTTGAAATGATTGCATGTGCTGCCATTATTATACCCATACACTCTGCGTGGAAGACTGTGTTGTGGGCTCCTAGTTGTGTTGAGATGTGTATGTGCCTGACCTTGTTTTGGATCCATCTGTGAAGATACCTAACTCTTTTGGGTGAAGTCCTTCTTGGAGGTCCTCGTACAATTGTATCTTGTACTTTTTATCGAAGGCGAATTACCTGGGTATCGTGTCATTCACCGCTTCCATGAACGGTTCCTTACCTATGGCCACGGAGAGGATTTCGATGTGTGGTACCCTAGGCGGTCTCCAGAGATTTTGTTTCTTTAGCCGCGCTGCCGCTGCTAGAGGTGGAGTGGTGGTAATTCTACGATGGCTTCCAAAGCCGCAGTCGGTGTAGTCCTCATACAGCCCGTGGTCGCCAGACAGGCCAATCTCTGGAGTCGTTGTAGTTTAGCTTTGATTGTGGATAGCTTGGTTCGTGGCCACCATACTATCGCTCCGTAGCTTACCATAGGTCGAATTACTGTCTCGTAGAGCCACAGAATATAATGCATTTTGGGGTTTAGTCCCCAAGTTTTACCTTCTGCGGCACTGCCAGAATACGACTGTTGCTTTTTCAATCTTGTTGTTGAGGTGGGCACTCCAATTAAGTCTGTGGTCGAATACTACCCCTAGGTACTTTACCTCAAACGAGAGTTGGAGCTCTGTGTTGAACAGCCTGGTTATTCGGTAATTTCCCAGATTCCGTTTGTTGGTGAACATTACCATTTCAGTCTTCCTTGGGTTGACTGAAAGCTCGTTGTCCACTACCGCCAATGCTGAGCGTGTGACTTCTCATACTATACCTGCGTGCATACCGCTTGTTAATATCACTATGTATCAGCGTGTGCGATGGTATAATGGTGATTGTTGTTCAGAGTGGTGATGAGGTCATTCACCACTAGGTTCTATAGAAGTGGTGAAAGGACGCCTCCCTGGGGGCAGCCCTTTTTTATGTATAATATGTATTTATTTACAAAAAAAAGTATATATGTATTCATATCAGTTGTCTAGTACCCATAACACAAGCTCTTATTAGCTTGGGCCCAGAAGGCGTTGTGTGTTAGATGTTCGAAATATTTAAAACATTTTGACAGTATGGTTGGTTTTTTTTCGACTTACATAAAATCTACATTATTTTATGACATATTTATATGATACAGATTACAAATCTATACTAATATTATAAATTCGAAATTAACTCTGTATATCTGTCTGTCAAGCTTTTACGGCTAAACCGCTACACCGATTTCAATGAAATTTGACATGGAGATATTTTGGTTCTTGAGGAGGGATGGGAGGGAGGCTAATCTTAACCATAACAATTCTTAACGTTAGTACATCATATAGAAGTTGTGTTTTGATTACAAGGATTATTATCATATTATGTCAAATGAGATATACACTTAATTGATCCGGATATGATCCTGCATGCATATCCGGCACAAAGGAAATGAAGCTGACTGCTCACGGCTCTATTTCTGCCATTAAGTAATAATTCATAAGGTTTAGAATGGTTGCTTTTAATTTATTGATATGTATAACTTTTACTGTAATTATCTATAAATACTCTCTATAGGTCTTAGTGCAAAATCTATATTAGACCAGGATAGTTTTCTTGCTAATATTGTCGAAATGTTCAATATTTGGACTACAATGAAGTAGACCGTCTACCGGCTGACAACTTGTCTTTACTGTACAACATGCTTTGTGGCTGTTCGACTATTGCCAACACACGTTTTAGGGCCATACATACAAGTTTTGGCTCCATTCGTAGTTGGTACTTTGCCGATAAATATATATGCACTTTAAAGCTCTCATTCAGTTTAAATACTGGCAATTAGACGCACTCGTAGGTACTTCCCAATCGTCATAAACAATAGTTAAAAAATCGTAAAATAGTATTCACTATCTATATTTGCGATGCTTATTAGTAGAAACGTGTGTCACTGATTTCAATTAGCCTAACTCTAACTACTGTTGTATTTTTCGTCCTTTAATTTTACATCTTTAGAGTTGTTTTTTTTCCTGTTTATATGTAAATAGGACCAATTCTAATTATAAACTATTCAATCATATTGTGCCCCTGCCACCATAATAAATCAACTCATAGATCTCTTATCACCAAGAGTTTTAGTCACTGTGTTATACCAACATGCAAATGAGTCAAATAACTCCTTTTCCATATTAAGCAACTATATTTTAAATTAAAAGTACTGTATGTATATGTATTGTAATTGTTTAATCATTTAAAATTTTATTAAAAAATATTGAATTTAAATTTGAATGATATAGATAATGAAGAAGCATGGATATATTGATCTATAATTAATAGGTATTAGACAACCTGTGAATATTCACGGTACTTAGGATGCCTCATTGAATATTGCACGGCGGGGTTAATACTTAATTAGAGGTGCTCATCCCTTAGGTTAGCCTCAAGAGCCTACCTATTTAGTTCCCAATACCTTTGCTCGCTTCTTGTACCTTATGTACAAATGTACGTGAGAAATATCATATTATATACTTGAACCAAGGTAGTATATAACATCATGAAATGTTGCTATCTCGCTATGTACCGCTCGAAAGAGAACGCCGTATGGTTTTAGTGTTTAAAAACCCATAGTGGATCGACAGACCGAACGTACGTAGGTCACAAGCGTTAAAAAGTCAATCTAGATGGACGGAACTCCATTATAAATAGTTCCTTCATTTCTTAAGGAGTGCCACGAACATAACGTATCCAGCTTTGCAATCATTAGGAGCATTTACTATTTTGATAATAATCATTTTTAAAGTTTAGAGATTTTGGTGGGAGGTGCATCTCAGTAGAATCTCGTAGTGTTTATTCCATGATGAATAATTATTTTCAGTTTAGTTCACGAACGTCATTGTTTAAAAGTAAATACTGATTTTATTATGTTAAAGGTGATACAATTTTTGTGGCATATTTATTCTTTTGCGTATTATAACGGCTCCCGTACTGATGTCGGACTATTACAGACTCCGTATTAAGAACGGTCACGTGTTGGTAGTTCTAGCACGAGTTTAATTCTGAGGTCTGGTTGAGTTTGTTGTGTTTGTCGAGTTCATAATTGTTCTCAACAACTGTTCCAAACAAACGACTAACACTGAATGTAAACCGACGAAAGTCTGATAATTCAATATCACTTAAGCTTTTGAACTGAAAATGGTATTTAAAATAAGTTCTAATTTATAAATGATATGTACATGTATATATTACAAATATATATATATTATGTATAGGCATAGAGGAGAAAACCAAACGAGTGAGGTTAGTGGAAACTATTGATCTATTATACACATCCACGAGGAGATAAGATTTTATAAAAAATAGGCAACATACTTGTGTTTTGAATCGCCATGTTTTTTTTTGTCAACTCGAGTCGCGGGGGTCTTTACTTTAGCATCAACACTTGGCGCAGTAGAAAGCGGCGTGGCGACCTCTTAAACCACCATACCATAAAAATAATATTGTTAGTCTTTATATTTTAATTTTTATTTTTTTTGTATGTTTTTATACCCAATATTATATATTTCAAACCTGCTATCCATACAAAGTATGCTCTTAAACATAAATCTCCTAACGCCTTTAACAAAGAGAGCTTTGATATTTTTATCCAACCTTGGACGTAGTTGCAATCGTTGACAGTTGCAGAAATAACATACCACGTGACAACTTCTGGACAAAAACAATAAAATAAAACAGCAGTTGTATTTCGCGTCGTGTTGAACAAGACCCGAGTATAGTCGCCTCCACTCGTCTAACTATTCCAGCGGTACAGTCGCCGACAGCGCCTGATTAATGAAACTTACCGCTCAGGCTTCATTGAGCTATTATATTTGGAGTCGACCGGAGCCAGGGCTTGGCTTTAACCGCTACCGATATCCGCGGTTGTGGCGCACTTTGTATCCACCCGGCTGTTCAGTCTGATTTATCCGAAACGTATGAAAAGCAGAAAGGCTGTTGTAATTGGTATCACTCTAAACTTTTGTTCACTTTCTGTTGTTAAATATTTTATCTTCATCAGAACACAATACTATCATTTATCAGTCTTTAAAATTCTAACATATTCCCAACACGAAACTCCCGGACTTTATGTCTACCAACACCTCAGCTATCATAGATCTTTGTAAACTCCTTAAATTTGTAGACGTACCTTAAATATCATACTAACATTAAGTTAATTAATAGTAAGTTATTTAAGCACCGAAATGTGGTAGGTATAGATATCTGTACTAATATTATAAAGAGGAAAGGTTTGTATGTAAGTATGTTTGTAAAGAATTGGTTCAAAAAGTACGGGACGGATTTCAAAAATTCTTTTACCATTTGAATGCTACATTATCACTGATTAATATAGGCTATTTTAATTGTAAGGAAAAAAAAACAAAAAAAAATGTAAACTAATAACTGCAGGTAACACCGCGAGGTTCAGCTAGTTATTATATATAACACCAACAGTCTGCACCGAAGTCACGCTGTGAGAGAATTACAATTGAAGCAAACAATTCCGCGTCTCTCCTCCTTCTCCGCTAGGAATGCACTTTCGCGTGAAGCGTTGGAACAGATCGACATGAATAAACATCTTTATCGCGATCTGCAGCTACATGATTTCAATCTTTTGAGAAACGCCCGAGGAGTGTACGCTCAATACACTCGGCATAATCACGCCAGCAAAGCCCCGTAACATTTATATGTCAACTACATGCAAAGACTCTTCTTAGAGATTTAATTAAATAACCGTTTTCTTTCTGAAATAGTCAACTAATTTTGTTAAAACATTTAGAAATAATAATAAATAAATATTTCGGACGTCTAACACACAACGCCATTTAGTCCCAAGGTAAGCAGAGCCCGTTTTATGGGTTCCAGACAACTGATATAAATATATATATATATACATTTTTTGTAAATACATGCATGTTATACATAGAAAACACCCAAACTCCGGCACAAATATTTGCAGATCACAAAAACATTTGGTCTGACCCAGGATTTGAGGCCGAGACCTCAAGCACAGCAGTTACATTTACTACCACTGCGCCACCGAAGCAGTCATCAGTAATAATTAAATTGATTAAATTATCATTATATGTTTTAAGCTATTGCATAGCTTTTATCGCGGGCTTCGAGCGCGGCGACCGAATCAAGAAATTACGTAACGAAAATAAAACCTACCACCCCTCCACTCCACCTACCATGTAGCTCGGCCGAGCGTTCGCTTAATAAAGTGTATGCATATGGTACGACTGTACGAAGCTCACACGGATCGAGACGAGCTGCTCCGAAATCGGACGAATATGTAAGCAGCTGTTTGTGAGAAAGTATATAGGTGTCGTCGGACACCACGCTCAAAAACCGTAACTTGAATTAATATGAAGGAAAAAACTTGAATTAATATGAAAAAAATACTGCATAAATAAATATTTATAATTGCATAAGTTGATAAAAAATGCTATGCAATAGCTTTACCGCGGCAGTCCCCGAGTGCCACACATTTTTTTTATTAATTTATTTATCTAGATTTGTTAAATACTTATCTAAGTAAAGTAGATCCAAAATCAGATAACAGTGTATCAGCGGAACGAACCCCTCCTAATCGTAATCTGCTCGACATAGGACTGATCCCGGCCGCCTCTTTCCGCCATTGTCCTACGCGACAGAAGTTTCATCTTCATCATCTAGATGATAGGTCATCTTCTTTTTAAGAACCCACTAATCCTACAGTGGTTTAGGTAAAAGATAAGGTACGAGTCGACTCCCAGGTGTCGCAGCCTAAAACTAAATGTTGCATTAAATCTAAATAATTCAGTTGCAGTAGTTTGTTGAAGTTCGAGTCCATTAGCGGCTCGCGCCAACACCACGCTCTATAAGTGACTAAACTTTATTCAGATAATGGAACGAATGTCTTATTTATATGAGAATACATTAAGAATTTTTGAATAATATTTCCACTAAGCTCTAATATTCCCATGTGATCTACAATTCCAGAGTTACAATGGTTTTGTGCCCTCTCGTGCTGTAAAAAGAGACTATAACTATAATAGTCATTAAAATTGTAACCTACTTTATAGTAAGGAACAAATGCCAGTACAGTGATATACCTACACGTAGCTTGTTATTTGTGTTTGTTGAACGCCGCCTAATTTGTCGGCCATTAGCGCGCTCATTAGCAACTTTTATTGTTCTTTGAAGTAGTTCGCTCCCGTCGCCCGTCTGTAGCTCCGGCCGAGCGCGCGCCCGCCGAGGATCCCTTGTTTACAATACAGATAAACAACATTTTGGGTAAACTCATAGCGCTGACAATTTTATTAATTTACAAGCAAATAATCAGAAGTTTACAAGTTTCAATATATTTTTATTCTTCTTGCACGTGTAGGTACATATGAATTTACTCGCCTTCGCTGATGAATTAATTAACGGAGAGCCTGAACTTCTCAAGTTGCAAACATTAAATTTTCTTTGTTTGAAGACGACGCGCTGTATATATTTATGTCAAGAATAAAACAACATTTTGATTAGTTTACGTTCATAATACTCGTATATCAGTTAACACATGAAACACAGTCTGTGGTAGGAAGGCGCGGTGGCGCTGTGTCGCTCGCACGCGCTAATGGATTTCCGATATAAATATTATTTCAGAGCAAATCGAATTCCGGTTGATGTCGATTGATGGTTGTCGCAGTGTTCAATACGTATATAGCCGGGCACGGTTTGTTGACGACCTACTGCGCAAACAATTAATTGCTGCTGCATTCGTCATCTCAACTTATAATATAACGACATAACAATTTGTAGGCCTTCTCTTACCTATATCACTATTCATTGTTAAATTAACATAAATACCTTGATACATGTCACACACGGGCGTCAGATTCCGTGCTAACCTAACCAAACCGCTGATAAACAGACAATTATATGTTTTCAAACAAATGTCATGTCTGAATGAATGGGCCGGCTCGAGCGGAGTGATACCACGGCCTCACAAAAAACCCGTGTGAAATAGCACTTGCGCTGTGTTTCACCGAGTGAGTGAGGATACCGGAGATACTCCCCCATCCCCCAAAGGCACAAATGGTAACACAGTTAGTTAATACTCAGGCTCTACCAGGAAAGTGAATCACAACCCAAACATGGTAACAGGCCAATGAAAGTAATTGATCTGTCTCGAAACGACTCGTAAATTAATAAATGTTTCTTGTGAAAGTTACGTGAGTATGTTTGCAAATCACAATTAACGTTTTCGAATTTCGGTAAAAGGTTTCACAAAGTTAGTAATTTGTATATTTTACAAACGAATATTTTGTCATAAATTTCGTTTTACGAGGTGGTTGTGTTATTGAAAATCTAGACATATCACGCTTCATTACATGCGTGATTTTGAAAGAAGGTAATCATTTACAATATTAACTTTAAATTATGGGGCTTTTTTAAAACTAAATAGTTACTACTAAATACTGCATCGAATTCTCGCAATTTGCTACGAATATCAGTTTTGCAATTCACTGATTAATTTCGACAGTGAATTATTAACTGCCGTTGATTTTAAAAAATTCATATATTGTCGTACGTGCTATTGTCGTAAACGTATCACGTCACGTAAAGTTTAATGTGGTAGGGATGCGTGGCGCGGGCGCACCGATTTATTTGCGAGACGCGCCGCCTTGGACCCGCGCCAGACACTGAGCCACGCTGTACCTGCAGCGTACGTGGAAGGTGTACCAATAGATTTATCCTTTTCAAATTGGAACGTGTAAAGAACGGGCTCGTATCGACTACGTAACCGTTTCCAAACTTAATTGAGTTTTAGAACGATATCGACAATTTTAGTGAAACAGTTTCATATAAAAATAAAATCTTCATCTTCACTCTCGTTTACATTCTGTGCAAAGACGCATTCCTTGATGATAAGAAACTACATCCATGAATACGTGTAACGCAAAAGTTTCAATTGCGTTGTAACCGTTTGAGACCACAGTCCAGAATGAAGTGGAGATGGGCTTAAGACACCAGTACTTAACCTCTTTCATTTACTGAGAGGTACCAAAAGAACTATTTAACGGTGAATCTCAATGAGTCCGTGATAACTCTGCAGTCGAACCGACCCATACATGGTGCTCCTATGAATTCCAAGTGTACAATTCCGTCAGTTGACGATAATTCATTATTAAATCAATATAATTTTCAGACGGTACTAAAGAAAAAGATAAATCGGCGTGAGATATACTCAGAGGGGTCAGAAAACTAGATTAAAGCATAGATATTACAAGTCGAAACAGACTAAGACGCTTGCAAATAGCTTTATTAAAAATACCTCGTTCACAGTCTTACCTTTAACTACAACATAATCTTTGAATTAATATCCCTTTATACTTTAGATACAGTCGTTCGATATTACAGCGCCACATTTCGCTGTATAGAGCCAGTATAAAATCTCACGGCAGTAGTTAGGGCGGCTATTCCACAGATTTTCTTACTCCACTTGAATTTCAATTGGACGACAATTCCAGTGTGCGCTTCGAAACGATTTTCTTTATCACTGGCGATTCTGTTAACTATTAACGTTCGTTTTATTTGGCTTCGTCGGACGGCAGCGCGCCATTGTGACTTTATACTGCAGTCCTGCCGCTCCACGTGAACGGGAAATGTTGTTATTGACTGGTATTTCCATGTTAAATAAGTTTGTTACTTTACATTTGATGAACTCAATCCATTTTTATGATATTCAATCTGTACATTATCAAGTGAATAGAAAAGAACATAGGAAATTATTCATCCAAAGATTTATATTTAAGAATTAATATGCGTAAAAGTAATGGTCGAATAAAAATTACAAAATCTACATAAAGATTATGCAAAAGGCAGTATTTGTTATAAATTTTTGAGAACTCTATTTATTTATATACTAGGTACACTTATTTATTTATTAATCGGAAATTCAACAGCTCTTTTTCTAATGATTATGACATATTAACATGTAATATTGATTCTAAAGGCAAATATAGAGTTCTAAGACATGTGTACCGGAACTAGACAACATTAATCATCGCATCATTTTCATCTGATGATAATAATAAAGGCTAGGATGATTCCTAGCCTTTATTATTCCCCAGATTATTATTGGGGTTGGCTACTAGTTAAACCGTTTTTACCTAAATATCTGTTTTTCGACGGAACGACTGGCATCGGACCTCCGCAACCCTGAGGATAAACTGAACCAGACAACATTAAAAATTAATAACATTAGAACGTAAACAATTTGAAGGAAAGAAAAAGTGTAAAGCAAACTAGTAAATACAAAACATAATAAAAACAAAAAATCTAAATAATACGGTTTAAGGTGAGTCAAAATAAAAGTATGTATACCTCCCCACAAGACTTTTCTACACCACCCTAAGTTTAACAGGAAGAGAATGCCTTGGGCATTATGTCCGCCGATAATAGTTTCAGAGGTACTGACACTAGATGTATTGCAATTATTTCATAGGCTAATAAACGATCACCACACAATAGATTAAGGTAGGTATATTTGCTCACATGTATTAACTACAAAAATAATTAATTAAACTCTGTAGTTTCTCGAGCATTCTGAAAGTTAAATCTGTGAAATCAGATAGTTAATTAGCAGTTTGAAGTTTCTTCCCTGCTGCTCTTTAGCGATGTACTGCGAACCATATTAAGCTGTTAAGTTTAACAATGGTGCGCAATTCAAGCAACAAAGTATTGGTAAAGTTTAAATTTTCCTGTGGCTTGTACACTAGCACGACTTCACGAGTGTACCGATGACCGGAGACCTATCCGAACACTGCGCGCCGGCTCGTTACCGTTCTATTGTTTTATTCACTAGCTCAGTCATGGTTGTCCTCTCTATATTTCAGTAATTTGTTTTAATTTCACCAACAATTCAGAGCTTTCTAATTTAATAAATTACTTAAAGGGAGGATACTGAACTCGGTAGTTTTCCGATAAATAAATTTTATTGTCATTTGTGAACCGACATTGGGAATTGTTTTATCTGACAGAATACCCTTTTCTCATTTAAATTTGAGGAAAAATACTACACGTGACGGATAAATAAAATACATATACTTACAATTTCTTACGATATGGGTGCATCAAACTAAATAATATTCCATTAACGTGGTTCTTTTTGTCTCCAAATAAAAACAAAAATTAATCAATACACACTTACTAAAATACTGCAAACCTGTATCGATCTACAAAACTAGATAGTATATCGTGACAATGTAATTTGCGCGCCGCCGCGATGAGTTTCACTGAGGTTATTTAAAGCTGAGTCAAGGCGGTTAGTCTTCCTGTTGCAGTACAATTGGATATAAATGTTTGTGGAAACGAATTTATAGCGAAGGTGGGATGTAGTTTACGGTACAACACCCCTCCCACAGCCTTCCTTCGGCTTTTTAAGTTCGCTGAGAGTAATGTTAGGTGAGAGGCCCGCGGCTCGACGTTGATGCATGCCCGTACATATAATATGTGACGCACACCCTACCAATAATTTACGCCGTATATAGTCAATTTAAGCCTTCTAAGCAATCCCTTTGCTTTTAACTTCGGGTCGGTTCAACATATCTACAGTTTCTATTCTACTCCATTATTCACCATTTCATTTTTTAATTCTTTCCTATCCTCGTTGATGTAGTTCATTCTTCTTCGTGCAAAAGTTTCTTTAGTAGACGTCGTTACTCCTAAAAATTGTATGCAATGATTTATATAACGATTAATTTTGTAACATTAAAAGACAATTCATTTTCATCATACCTACTTACTTATATCATTCTGAACAAGAAGTATTCAAGACGCTGTAATCTCGTAACGTTCGTGTAGCAGACGCGACAACGCGGGTTGGTACAACACGTTGTGTACCCACTATTTGAAACCTACTTTAGTTTTAAACATTAAATTAATTTTGTAATGTTCTCTGTACTTTTATGTATTTTAACTGTAACTTAAACATTACCAGCTGCTGAAATTGAATTTCAAAAGAGTTAAAATCGCTGCAAAATTTTAATAAAAATCTTTGTTCATTACTTTTTATGTGTTATATGTAAAGTTTAAATAGTTGTTTTAAGTGGCGAGTGGTGCGAGTGTGCACAATGAGGCAACACAGTTTAAGCACTACAACGCAGCGTCCAAGATTAAGATAACGGCGAGATATTCCCCGACGCACGGACTGCACACTCGGCTGCACTTAGGCGTGTTCATTAAAATATATCTTGCAACGACTTAAACTATTGTGCACTGGAAACTTATATTATGTTACAGTCGTGCAAGTTCAAATGCGTGTACATAGTAGTATATTATATAACGTGTAATTTAAAACCTATTATTACACTTATCAATGATTATTAATAGACTTATTTAATTAATTTCATTTTATATAGCTTTGAATTAAATACCTACATAAATGTGTGTTATTCCTATATATGGAAATACTAAACAAAAATTATGAATACTAATAGTTTAGTACTCAAAACATCGACATAAAGTACATAGGTATTTGAAAATAATCGACTCCATTAAATATGTAAACACGTTGCAGTAATTAGTTAATAACGAAGTTGTGTGGCTCGCGGCTGTTTAACGAGCGATTAACTTAAAATCAATTGAGCGGCGCGCCACCTGCCTCCACCTGCACACACTGCATCATCTACACACATCGTTGGAAATATGTTAGGGCCACTTCTACATACACCGAAACATACTTTGTTCTAGCAGTCAGTGATCCTGACTGCTAAGAATGAAAGCGTGCATTCAAAGTCAAATTACAGATAGTTGTGTAATAATCACAAGGGTTTTGTTTTGTGTTTGTTTATAATTTATCTATAATATTTATGTATTTGATGCCTCTGCATTAAAGGTTGAAAGAAACCAATATTGTGTTTAAACAATGTTCTACTCTTTATCATCACGATGATGAGATTGATCTGTCAATTATTGTGGTCATTGAAATTTAAACCCTTTCATATTTCTTGACTTGTATGTCGAAAAAGTGTTCAGTTGTGCTGTTTATTTAGACATTTTTATCATTAATTTTGTTTACAGCTGATAAATAATTGATTTATGAAAAACAATCAATATTTTGTTAATGACTTGTTGTTCTGTAAAAGTGATCTATTCAGTAAGCCTCGGGCGAAGTGAAACATTGGCCTACAATAAAAAGGCATAAGATGAAAGTAAATTACGTAATAAAGTGTCTCAACTTTCCTCTCATCTCCGCGCTCATTCAATTTATTCATAATTTTAGTCATTACTGGTGACAATGTTTTAGTAAAATACTTAAAAAGCCTGCCTAAGGTATTAATTAAAAAGTTAGGTGCGAACAAAGCGGCCGATGTCTTCGAACAATATTTTTAATTTAATAAGATTATCTCGGAGCCTTTGTGCGGCACCTCTCTCTAAATTGAGTTGTTTGTAGATAAGTTACCTGCGTGTTCAGAAACTGTGGGCGCGGAGGTCTACCGACCCTCTATCTACCCTTACCCGTTTGTTGTACTAATTTTATCCTTTTTGTCGATAACGACATGTTCTATCACAACGCTAAACAATATCGGAAAGTACGTACAAACATGTACCAGTAGTGTTAAGTATTTGGCCAAAGTTTCAAAAATGTCATCGTTATTTAATATCTCGAGTTATTTACCGACCGTTTCAAACCGTTTCAAAATACACTTTACTATTTTCTATGCGAATACTTCTCAGAAATAATTTAACAACTTTTTGAATTTGTTAAAAACTTGACTGTGGACGACATTCGTTGCGAGTACCGTTTTGTACACAAAAAATGAATATTTAACGGCATGAGGTTTAACCGACAAAAAGAATAAAATTCTCAATACGATTGTGTTCTACTTTATTTACGTATATATTGTATGTATATTACAAGTACAGATGTTTTTATCATCTGCTTTTTATCACAAACTTATTATTAGTAAGTATGTTTGTATATATTTGAGGCACGCTCCTCAACGTCTAGTTTTTAGTGTTTGAGGTGTCGTTAAATTGTTCTTAATTGTTGAGAGTTAAGAATGAACAAAGGTTTAGTATGGATGTTGAATATGATGAAATAACGGCACATCTATGGGCTTAAACGTTAGGTGAACCTCACCACACCACACCACGCTTGTGACCACTTATTTTGCACATCAGTGACACAAAAAAAAAACAAAAAGGAATTGAAAATATGTAGTTTTAAATTAAATAAATAAAACCATTATTTCAAAAATCTGACAAGTGTCTGAAAAATATATTGCCAAATGTTTAAAAAAACAACATTACCTAACGGTCAATATGCCACATAATAAGCCACTTAAATAAATTAGTATTTATTAAATTTACCAATTTTATTTCACTAAAATCGTCAAAAATATTTTTACAAAAGGTTTTTTATAAATTGTATGTTCAAAAAGTCAAAAGCAAAGAAATTGGGAAAACTTGTCAGGTGTGGGGTTCGAACCCACGCTCCCTCTCGGGAACCAGAGCTTAAATCTGGCGCCTTAGACCACTCGGCCAACCTGACTTGATTGTGTAGCGTCTAATACAGCTTCTCATAATAGCAACCTTTAACATTAACTACTGAATAAATAAATAATAAATTCTTTATTGCAGCAAATTACATTCAACAATATAAATATAAGCCCTAATTCCCAAACTAGCGTGAGCTGTATGTTGGGAGTTGGGAGCCAGTATCTTTCCAAGTATAAATTACACAGATACATTTATGTTTGTTGCAAAGTGGTCTAAATACAAGCAGTCGATTCGTACATTAGATCTAGCATTAACAACATAATACTTATGAGTGATATGTATACCTTCTGTGTGTGTATGCGTGTGCGTGTGTGTGTGTGTGTGTGTGTGTGTTTGTGTGTGTGTGTGCGTGTGTGTGTGTGTGTTTTGTGTGTGCGTTTATAAAATCATAATAATATTTATTAATTAGTTTAATTTTATATTGAGCAATAAATCTTCCACCTCATTGTAATTGTTTCGTTTTATACTTATACAAGATTGAGTGTGTTGTACAGTCTAGGTGCAATATAATGATAATGTTGTGCTTCGGGCTCTTGGTACTGGACACTTGTCTATTCATTTACCTGAGTCGTGTAAAAAGGGTATCAGGTTTTGTGATACTTACGGATACACTGCTATATAAATAATTTTCGTACTGTCAGAATTTCATCTCGTTATAAACTAAATTTGTAGGATGCCGAAATTTTAGATGTGCACCGTTGGTTGTGCTCTTTCGAGACAATATTAGCCTCTTCCTTATAAAAAAAGGTTTAATTTCGTTTTGCGCTCTACTTATTTATTTATTTATTTATTAATCTTAGGGAAACTTACAGCAATACACTTAACATAACTTATAAAAGTAGCAACAACACGCCATTAACAAGTCTCCACAGATAGAAGCTAAATACATAAAAAAAGAAGAGATCCCTTATACTAAAGTGATAACAAATTATAGAAAAAATTAAGTTTAGTCCGTTTATAAAATATTATAAAAATATAAAAATATTACCAGCCAACCAGCAATTACATAAGCAATAATGAAGTTCAATTTTAATAAATTAAGTTACAATAAAACAGTTAGATTTCAAAACGACATTGAGTGCAGTCTCCTCCTCATAGTAGAAATACTCATAGCAAAAATGTCAAGGTCATGTTTGCGTACTAAGTCATTATACATAACAAGAAGTCGAAGTGAACGACTCTTGTGTATTTTAATTAACACTATTATGGCATGACATGGCGAATAAAAATATGTAGGTACAGAACGCTTTTTTAGTTTTTTTTGAGACTGTTTCTTCATGATTTCATATCATATAATTGCTAAGTATTTAAGTTAATAGTTTTTTACATTTTTTCTATGTTACATTATAGTAAAGATATTCGAATGTGTGTGGTGTGAATTAAGAATATGCTGTTTCAATATTCCTGTTCATTCCGAGAGTGTAAGATCCTACTGAGGGAACAAGCTTCGCAGAACAATAGAACCTTTGAAGTAAACCTTAACACAAACCTTTTACAAACAAAACCTTTCTAAGAGAGTCTTACCTATGTTCAATAGTGGTATAATGAAGGCTGTCAATGTACGTGAGTGTGTGTGTGTGAAATACTTATGTAAACATGTAACATAAATGCATTACCTGACCCAACTTCATCTGCGTCGCTTTTTAATCAAGCTCTACTACTATCTCTACTCTCTCTCTGTATAACTATCCTATTTCAGTTACGCCAGTATACCACACATTTTAAAAAGAAACACGCGAAAGCCGGTTAAATTGTGTCAGAGTATTTCAATTCGTAGTTCCCATTATTGTCATTGATTGTTAATAAACTCTTTATGTATCGATAGACATAACTGTGCAAAGGTTTGTGAAAACGGTGAACAGTATGAAAGTCTTATCCCACGAGCAAAAATTATAATCAACACTGAAGATAAAACTAATATTCAAATGTTGACACGTACAATTTACGACCAGCATTATTGAAGGCGCAAATATGCATATGTGCTTGTTTGTGAATGTTTACCGCGCAAATATATGTCGGAGAGAAACGCGTTCGTAATTATTGTACCTACCCCTATTTACAGATCTGCACATTTCGACGCTCCGCAGCAATGACATATCATAGTGTATAATTACAATACATATAAAATTACTAGCGCTGACTGATTCATCAAGGCAGAGCCTAAACCACCCTCTTATTGGAGATCAACCTAAAAAGACAGTATTTGTGCTGTCGTGTTTAGTTTATGAACGCGAGACCGGTGGCCCAGTGGTGCAAAAGTATCTCAAGAGGCCGCCATAGTGTGCAATAAGTATGGTGGCCACCACTTTTGGATCCTGCTCATGCTTTCCATCAGGCAGAGTAGAGCCACTTAAGCAGGCGCATACACAAATAAGTAAACCACAAACTTGAAATTACTTTTATTTTGTAAGCGCCCACGAAGAAAAGATGATTAAACGATATTATAAGAAGTTCTCCATTTTTAAAGTGAATGTGAAACTCACTGAATAATTGCAGACTCACTTATCTAAGTCGGTGTGTCCGTCCTATGGCTACATTACACTTTGTGTAGGTTTGATATATTCATTTATATGGTTGAGGATCGTTACTCACACAAAGTCATTGATAATTGTTCAGCTTCGGTGTAATATTTGAATTAGCGTAGGACGTGAGTGATTCTACCACTTATTTCAATGCGTTGGTGTCGTTGTAAACAAACACTACAGATTACTACGTACATTTTTATGAGCAGTGAAATGAACAAGCGGATCTCCTATTTATTAGTGGTTGAGTGTTACGGCCAATGTTCCAAATGTGTGGCAGGTTCTTTTTCGCTTATGAAATAACGCAGGTAAACGTTACATGAACTCGTGGTGAACCCAAGAGAGTTTGTTCTCTGGTTTGCAGACATCCGCATTCTGTGTATGGGCAAGGCCAGTACAATCTGATCGAAACACTTGGTGATAGGTGATAATTACGACATCACAATTAACAATAATAGCGTTAATTTCAGTAATAGAGCCGGCTATAATTGGTTCATGACGGGTCGTCGCCAGCCCCGTCAGTGACAAGTGATAATTAGCCGTCAGACGGGACGACGGCGACGGTCGCTTCGACACATCGCCGTGATTGAGTTATTCCCGACTGCTCGCTCTGTTTTTATACAAACACTAGCTGATAAATATTTTATAATATCTGAATAACTTGTTTTAGTACTTATGCTCGCCACAGCTTCCAACATGTGCAAAGACACGAACAAAAATAAATTCTGGTTATCTTTTACTTTTCTTCTATACAAACCTAGTAGTAAGAATAACGAATACATAAAAAAGGAATTATTCAATGTGGTGCAGTTGGTAGGAAGTTATGCGCGTACCTACATACATTTCGGCGATTCATTTTTATTTATAAGTTTAATAGATTTTTAGTAAAGTTTAAAAAAGCCTAAGTAAAAATGGATGCATAATTTCTTTTAAATAAATAAGGTGCCTACATGGGGATATCGTGCTGGTGATTTTTATATCAGTAGCCTAAGATTTAAATTGGCCCCTTTTCGACTTCTTCAGAGATTTCTTCTACAGTTTTATCAAATCTCGATCAATCGTATGTTTCAATGTGTACGTTTACGGTCGGAATTATCTGTTTTAATTGTGGTTTTATTGTTATTTTTGAGGTTTAGTTAAATGAGTATTATGTACTCTTTAAAGTTATACTTGAAGTACTGATCTCGGTTAAAATATATGACATTTATGTACAAAGAGACAAACACACACATACGAGTACAGGCATACCTATAGACAAGGTAATTGCTTGACGCGAGCCCTGATGGATAAGGCCTATTTGTTCACTTGTATAAAATTGCGTGCGCGATGCTCAATTATTCAGAAGCACCGTCTCTATTCGTTCGACTGCGGGCTCATTGGTGCATAATGGCATTTATTGGACAGGAAATAGCGCGTTGGACGAGGCACTATTTTTGTGAGCGAGTGTTCAGCGAAGCAGGAACAGGTTTATGTCGCTTTGTTGCAAAGTACTGCTGTGCGGCCTAGTGATCGGGCGGTACCTTTTTATATTTCTTGGCATGTTTTTGTATTACATCAAGAGCACAACAGTTTGTTCGAGTGACACCAATCAGGTTAAATACATAAATATGAACGTTTGAAGACTAAATTATTATACTGATATTTCTTCCTTTGAACCCATCGATTACAAAAATAATTTAGAAACTCCTTCCAGAACTAAGGAAAAATTTAAGTAACAAACATATAAAGGTAAATGCAATCGAATGGAGATTCTCCTCTTTTGGCAAAAGCGGTAAATATTCTACTTTTTTTCTTCGGAGCCTTTTCTCCCAAATAATTTTAAAAATTCATAATTATATAAATGTAATATGTATAATGTATGTGTATGTGTAGGTATATTAGGCTGTAAACACATATTTAACTCTTCCAGTTTATGAAGTCGCCCAACTTAGAAAAAAATAACTTATTTCTAATTCATCTGTAACGCCCCTGGCGTTGTCCGTGTCCATAGGCGGCGATAATCGCTTACCATCGGGCGATTTATGTGCCCGTTTGCTATCTACCACTATATAAAAATAACAATAATAACCTTTCGGAATACAATGCTCAGATGCAGTTCAGTTAAAGATTTGACGCACGCTTGACACAGTTTGAATAATCACAGTGTTAAAGTCAGTGTAATAAAAAATAGCTCCCTTTTCATTTGTAGCCTGTTATAAAGTGATTTTACGTGTTCTCAATACCACAGGAAATGAAAGCCAGTTGGCCGTTAGTTTAGTGCCGGTGCAAGTGTACTTATTCAATTGACGTGTAATTTATACGGTGACGTCACGGCTCGAAGGACCATACTGCTGCGTACCGATGTATAAAGTACGAATAACAATACGGTCCCCTCAGTTATATGAGATTCTAATGGACGATATATTGCGTAAAATTTTTTTTGGATAGCAAATAAAGTAAAAAAAGTGGTTTTCATTTTATTTAGGGATTGCTGGTTCCTCTAAATATTTAGTTTAAAGTTTACACAGGAATAAAGTTATTACTAAGTTATAACATATTGCAGTAATGAGATAACGTCCATTGTTGCCTGCCGTGTGGTTCAGCCTTTAGGATAATTTATTTGTTATTGTTCAGAAGCATTTATTGTTTACGGTATTCATATCAGGCAGTTTTAACTTTAGCTAAACATGGACTGAATTTACAGAAAACCGTGGGAGAGCCACGCTTCAGCATGAATGGACCGGTTCGACCGGAGTGATACCACGGCCTCACAGAAAACCGGTTTGGTTTCTAAACACAAGTGATTTAACTGTAAATAGATTCGTTTTAAGGTGGTTTATTTTAATTTAGTATCCTACTTTGATATCTTGTTTTCAAGTACTATGTTACTTGTAATTACTTATGGTGTTAAAGATTATAAATCTTTCTTACACTAAAGTGGACATAGCAGACATTTGATATATTATTAGTAGACCGAACAGAGGTAACAGCTGAACGATGTCTTTTTGTTTTAGTAGCTTGCCTGCTACCAGAAAACAAGTATTTCTTACATTTTTTATCACTTTAATATTAAATATAAAATCATTAATTCCATGGGAGAGCCACGCTTCGACATGAATGGGCCGGCTCGACATCGTCACTTGTGATGCCTTTGGTGTTGCGGGTGTCCATGGGCGGTGGTAATCGCTTACCATCAGGCAATACGTCTGCTCGCTTGCCCACCTATTTCATTAAAAAAAACGAAAATCGTAACAAAATAGTCATAACTTACGACGTAACGTAGTATGAAATGGCACAAGCACCATTGATTTCCCCACACCGATATCCTTTTGGTAATTAAACAAACGAGTGTAAAGATTTATTAATCTGTAAAGTGTTTTGTTGTGTCGAGCCGTGAGAGCGTGGAGCGCAGAGCCTACGAGCGCGATGGGAGGCTTTGTACTGACGACAGCCGGCGTGAGCCGAGCGGATCGGCTTACGTCTGTAACATCTATGAAACATATAACAATGTGCAGAAACCAGGTTCTAACTCATTGAAATTTACAACCAATTACAGAAAGATAAGTCACGTCACCCTTAAGGTTAACTAAAAACCTTCAAATACCTTTGGTACAAATTGTGCATAAAGTTTTACATCACAAAAAATATAATTGCTTATTTATTTCCCTTAAAAATAATAATCTCCATATATATTAAATCAAAAAGTTAAAAGTCGTCTCGGTCTGTTCTAAACAATAAACGTGAAATTAAATGCTATCCATGGCAGGCATTACAATGTGGAGGAGGTAAATATTTACGTTTTGGATCACGTTGGTGTTTCATTTAATTAATTGAACCTCGTAATATTTTGTGTATACAGTATAAGGGAGTTTACGATGTCTGCATATTTTTGTCGGCTTTAGGTTAACGAGGGACAAAACCAGTGAACCGAACTCAAATATTTATAAAAAAAATGTTTTATATATTATATTATAATGTGTAGTTCAAACACTTCTTTAGATTTTTAGCTTTAAACGACCTGACGAAGACTTCTAAAGACTTTGTATTCATCATATTATAGCTTATTTCAGACGGTGGTTTGGTAGGTACTACAGATTAAAATCTTTCTTAGAAATGAGTTAGAGCAATGTGGTGCTTATTAGTTTCCACATAACAGGTTTAGTTTGTTCTAGTAAAGGTTTATAAAGTAACAAATAGTTTAAAAAATGCCCAAATTATAATACTTTTTATCAAATTTATTTAAAATCGTTGCTGACACATTTCCTGGCAGATATAACTTGTTTTAAATGTATTATACAAAGCGATCTTAAACTAAAGTATTTAAGTGTATTTTTTTTTCTGTGTATTTTATGATACGCATACCGACTACCGAAAAATAATATTTATTTGACTAAAATGTAAAGACAGAATTTACGCGTAAGAGGACAGTTACACACTACACACAGTTTAATAAAGGGTTGTAGACTCGCCACACTCCGTTGCACCGAGGACTGTTCGACCGAGTAGAGGACGAACTCGGTTCCGAGAGAAAACAGGCACTCAGTATTCTGAGTGGCTGTTTTTACTCAGATTTCGCTCAATAATTTAGGACAATTTTTTTGCAAGAACAAACGAATTACGAATCTTTTTACAAAAATATATTAACTGCAAAGAAATCCTGCCCTGATTTTAATTATTATCTCTATCAATTTAAGAGCCAGGCCCTTGCACGTTGATCTAGAGTCTAGATTAACGTGCAAGGGTCAAGATTCTAGACATTCCTCGTTTTTTCTTGTTTTCAATTTTTCTTTAGTTTTTTTTTTAAAAAAACTCGTGTTCATAAAATTGTCACGTTTGAAGTGCCAATTGTAACTTTAGTAATAAATTGTGTGTTTAATTATCGTCTAACCGATTACAAACTTAAATAACTAAATTTCAACATCTTTTTAACTTACAATATACCAACATTTTAATTAACCGAAGATCGGTCCTTAATTTAAAACGGTAGTCAATTTAAATTTTGTTACTCGACAGAATATTATTTTTGTCTGTCGGATGAAGCGAGCCACTTTCGAACTTTATTTTAGATCGTGAAACAAGAGGAAACTGTAAGCCTATAATGCAAATATACTTAAGCGTTATACTTAGGCAAATTGAATTTCCCCGAGGACAAAAAAATGGAGTTCCCGAAGTTTGTGTTGTACCGAGTGTAAGCTGACCGAGACACGGGGAGGGGGGGGGCGAGGACTGCGTCTCGTTCACTCTTCAATTCCTCCAGTAAGCGAACGTGTAAATTGATACTTAATTCGTTTTTGAATTCTCTGTATATGATCTTGGTGTAGCTAATGTCTTTGTATGTACAACGAGTACGCCAAGTTGATATGAAAATAATTATAGTAATTATATTGAAATCCAAAATATATTATGTAACTAATTTATTTTAGTTATATAAGTATACGTGAGATCATAAACTACATGATTTGTAATTATGATGAGATAAGTTTATTTGCTAAAACATGTGTTAACAAGGTTTACAAGATGTTATGCAGACATGACAACACTTGGCTAGAATCAAGGCCTCAAAGTTATTTCTGAGTGAGTTTTGAATATAGTTATTTAATGCAAAATTATACCCAGGACTTCCACAAAGCCATAGTACATTGCGATAGATTTTCAACATCACCAATAGAATTTTTGACATTTGAATAAAATAGTTGAATTAAATAACTTACGCAAGAAAGAATGGACTTGGAATGGAAGTTGTTGCAGTATGCTAGGTAAATGCAGGATACGCCGCGACGCCTGAGCTGCCTGTTATATTGCCGTAAACAAAACAGCACAAGAGCATTTACTTTAGCGTCTCGTGTTTCTTAGCAAAGGAGTTCAGTTACATCTGATTAGTACAAAGTGCTATGTGACAGCGTCGTCTCTCTGCTCTTCGCATTCAATTTGGATTAGACTCTTCATGTCGTTTTTGTACAAACTCTCCAGTTAATTACACCATGGTTACTATTTATTCAATAATATTTTGTAAAAAAGAGAACCTGCAAATAACCGATACCTCACAAACAATATTATAGACTTTTAAACTGAATGTAAATTACACATGTAATAAATAAATACTCTATTGTATGAAACAAGAAAACAGACAAACAATTTAAATTCAATGTTGATATAAATAATTTTTTGGACAATGTGGCCATTATGAGTGTGGCTTCATCACCGTATACCGCGCGATGGAACTTTCCCACCTAATTAATTTACCAACATGAGCTGTCACGCGGTGTAATCTAGAAGCGAGGCTTAATTGGTTTATAGCATTTCTACATGAGTCCTAATGTTATGTTGTAATACATAAGTAACAATAATAGTTCTGATTATTTTTTCTTTTTTATGTATGGCCCTGCCAAAATGACTGTACACTGCCTGATAGAAATCATAAGCAGAATCCAAGATTCGCAACGTGTATGGTGACAACCACACAAGACCAGGCAAGGTGATCATGCCAGGCGGGCCACTGCCTAACAGTTGATGTTGGGACGTTGTACATATGATAATAAGTGCGAGAACTTCTACTGCGCGATTCAGGATTGGTAGTTTATTCGTATTGTACGTTGCTGCGTAGTTCAGTGTGTCTGCGGTGTGGCGCTATAGTATATCGCTGTTTGTGCTGTATGTGGAGGTCGTCACAATATTTGTGAATCATTGGCCCTCCACTCCACACTACTGATGTCGTCTCATATTGATTGTATTGTATGTGTTTCTTGTTCCAAAATTCATTTATTACTTATTGATTTGGTTACTCATTAGATTTATCTTTAATAAAGTACTGCTAAAAACTCACATCAATTATTTTAATTTATGTCTAAATATGGTGTTCACATCTGTTCAACTAACGCAGTCATAATATATATTAGTTTTGTATTATTATCAATAGATAGCGTTGGGAACGATTTACATCGCGCCATCGTTTGGTTACACGTCGGGGTATATCAACCTTTGTTATTTATTATTAAATTTAACTCGCTCTGAAGTACTGAAGTTTTATTTAAACGGGTATCACTGGGCTTTGGGGTATCTTGTGCCGATAGTGTAAATATGGTGTAGTGTTCCTGTATATGATATTAGATTTATTACTTATAATTACTGCAACATGGTAATTTCAGTTATTTTAAGTAATACCCATTATGAAAAATGACAGTAATACAATTAAGTATATATAAATGTGATGAATAATTTTAATACCTATAATATATGGCAAGGCTTTATATGCTTTATTTAAAGATTAGAAATATTATGATTAGGGAAAACCAATCTCCTTTGGCGGGAGGGGCGCGGCCAGACTTACACGGAGCGCGGCGGGGCGAGGATATTACGGAAATATGGAGAAGTAATCTCGCACCAGCTTCGCCGCCTATTGAATCTACTACAAAATGGAGTTTTATGAAATCTTTACCAGATCCCGCTGTGAGTTTCCAGATCCTTTTCACATAATTAACATGTTGGCAATCAAGTTAAAACCCCCTTATAGAATATAGCGAATAAAAGTCTGATGAATGTCATTAACCTTTGTTCAAAAATATTTAGTAGGTTGGTATATGTGTATACAAACAAGTATCTATTAAAATGAAGTGGGTGATAATGTCAGGCTCGGAGCCAGGCGACATTAGAAGGCTATAACAATGCGTCAGCTGCAGTGGGCCCGGGGGAGGGCGATAAAACTTAACTTTAATGGTATTGTTACGAGGCACTAAGTACAAACGTTTACTTATATCACCTTTCTAACGATGGGCTCTACTGTTTGTTGAACTTGACAATATTACTCAATTCACAATACAAATTGAGATAATTTGCAGGACAAATAACAGTATATGTATAATACTATACATAAATAAATAAATAAATATTACGGACATCTTACACACAACGCCATCTAGTCCCAAGCTAAGCAGAGCTTGTGTTATGGGTACTAAACAACTGATATAAATACTTATGTACTTTTTTTTGTAAATACATACATATTATACATAGAAAACACCCAAACTCCGAAACAAATATTTGCAGATCATACAAACATTTGGTCCGACCCGGGAATCGAACCCGAGACCTCAAGCTCAGCAGTCGCATACGCTACCACTACGCCACCGAGGCAGTCAAATAAATACCCTTATTTTTCTAACTTAACTTAATATTTACAGTATTGCACTTTATGGATGTCAAAATATGGACACTAACCCAAAGAGTAGATTGGCAGCATTCGTATTGTGTTAGATATGGATAATGGTCATCAGTTGGATGGAAAAGGAACGAACGACGAAGATTAACATAACAGAAGAAGGAAGACAACAGAAGAGGCAGAATGATGTTGGAAAACTAATATAGCTTTAGTATCATTCGAAAAAACTTAAGTTGAGCTACGTATTGATACCACTAAAATTAATCTGCATCACCGTGGGAGAGCCACGTTTCGGCTTGAATGGGCCGGATTGACCGGAGTAATACCACGGGCTCACAGAAAACCGGTGTGAAACAGCGCTTACGCTGAGTTTTAACGAGTGAGTGAGGATACCGGAGGCCCATAACCCAACCCATACTAACTTCTCAATTAAATGTAAAATTGTGAAAGTTTAACGAGCTCATGGCAGCACTAGAAAATAACTCGTGAGGCGCAAACAGAAAAGCGACGAGTCGTAGACAACTCCTGTACACAACTTTTAACTGTTACCTACTCTTAAAAAACTTCCCATTAAACGTACAAAGTATTTCAATGAAAAATGTTGTCATGTAAATACCTAAGCCATGTCGATATGTTTCTTATTTATTGTTTACTTACACAATGAACGCTCGTCACCATTCTTTGACAGTTACTTGTCATAGAGCAATTCATGACGACACTGTGTGGTGGGCCTGAGGTAGCCTGCGACAGCTGAAAGCAAATTGACGACCCTCGTCAGGTGAAGCCTCACCGCACCCTAAACTACCCTTGTTACACCCACACCCCTCACCGATAACCTTTCACACGGTTGAATTTAAACGGTTTATGTAAATACTATAACTTTAATTGTAGTTTCATGTGTTATGTGTATGTGTTTATAAAGGTGGACAATTTTATAGCAGCTACCTTCACAAAGAGTTCAATATTATGAAATAGCACGGGCTATACACACACGAAGCCTGGCCGCCTGGCGGAAAACCCTCCGTCTTTGTATTGAATATAATTGTTTTCAGACGGGATCCATTATGTAATTGGAAAAACTGCTAGGACAAGGGCCTCATTTAATGAATTATTATATTGTATATAATATGAGTCCACAATTCAAATATCGTGAAAAGTGAATCGTGCGTTAATACCAATTTGACTTTCTAATAAAATATTTATAAAGAAATACAAAAGTCTGATCCTAATTTTACACAAATATATGTGTTGAGTTGAGTTATGTGAGTAAAGCCGCGGGCGAAAGCTACTATATATATATATATATATATATATAAAAAATGTACTGATGTCAATGTCTAAAATTCAGTAAACATAATCTCAGTTTCTGATAGTATTGGTTAAACATACAAAAAGTTTTACAAAATTTAATAACAAAATGTTCAATATAATAAATTTCCTTGACTCACACATGACTGTGCCAACTCACAAACATCACTTTGTCACAAAGCTCAATATCGCCTCCGTGACATCGCACGCTCTGTTATCGCGAGCTTTCCAACCCGACACTTGTTTCTCCTTTGTTATCAGAAAGTAATTGTCTATCATTACACAACAAAGTGACTTCGCCGCCAAACAACTGTTTGTAACTGTTCACTGAGTGTGTGTATGTACATTACGTTCGCACGTTATCGCGCTATTTACGCAAAGATTAAAGGCTTTACAAACATTGAACCAGACTCGCCCCTATAGGCGGTGTGTACTTTAATTTCATGTTGGTGTTTGTGGGTTTGGTACCGAGCAGATAGAGGTACAATATATTAAGAAATAATAATAATGTTTCTGTAATCTGATTACAGTTAAAGTGTGTGACTTATTAGATTTTTCACTGATTTTTCACATAATTTGTAACTGTCCTGATGACCTGACCGTCTCAGATCCCTTTCTTACTCTATTCCTTATTGTCTCCGTGGTCCTCATCCAAACGCCCTTGTCCTATCCGCTTTGTACTTCAATTTACTTTCGTTGTACTGTCTGAAAAAAAATATTAAAATATATTTTTAAAGACAGGGCAAAGAAGCAGAAAAGTGAGAAATTTTACAATGATAATGGAATTTAATGGATGATGAATGAACAGATACCATAACCTATTGTTTCTTAGTTGCGGATTGTATAGTAGGTGTATACACCATTTATAACAGTTTATAGTATGTTTGTAGTCATATTCAACCGGCTATGTTTTATTATTCATAATTGCAATATTTTGTCCAATATAACGTTGGTGGTTCAATACGCTGCGTGAACGTAGTGTTCGGAGTAACGAGATTATATGTCGTGCACGCTGCATGCTCGTTACTACAATGTAAATTAATTTATCGCAAATGTTCTACACTCGAAATAAGCGTTTATTAAAGCAACAAATGTTAATATTTGTGACGTTGTATACTGAAACGTATCTCTAGATAGGAACGCTATGAATATTTGAAATGTAAAACCTATTTGAAGCTCACTACTCATCGATACTAATCGTACTTTACCTAATGGGGTATATTTAGTTACTAAGTCGGGTGTCACTAGTTTAAAAGTGACATTATAAGGAGTAATAGGTACCTGTTACTAACTGGGATATATCATTAAATTAAAGGTATTCACGTGTTGATTTAAACTGGGTTTATTCTCGACTGCTTTACGATGGGCGTATCCGCTTCTCAACGAAAGTATGCTTATTTACACTTAAACCATAGTGTAATATAAACATAACATATGAAAGAAAGGTAATAAGTTAAGCTCTTTGTGTCCCTACAACAAGGTAGATGTTGTTAACACCGAACTCCCAAATGGATGCTGTTCATCTCACATAAAACAACAACAACACAGAACTATCACCGCACGAGGTTTAAATTGTCTTCTATAATTTGGTGGTGGCTGACACACGAAGGAACAGTAGGTACATGTACCCCGATATAATTATAAGTTCCATTGTACATTAATCTATTCTGCATTTACAATGTCAGACAACCCACCACCACCCACAACACCGCACTCAGGCCCGGATTAGTGATGGATCTTCGCTGACGAATGTGGAATAATTAGTTTGTTTGTAAATCTGTACATATTATTATATATAAGACGAACGAAATAAAAATATACATGTACAACTGACTAACTTATGTGCTGACAGTATCTATACTCAAATAGCTTAGTCTTGCTCAAGCCGCTCTGGCTCTAAAACCTGATTTTTTTTAGGTGATCTTTTCCTGTTGTAACCAGTTGCCAAGAATAGATATTTCGAAATTGCATATGTATATGGGTAAAACATGGTAATAAAGGTTGTAAGAAAATTGTGAGGTAATCATTTTCTAAATTAGGAACACGAAATAATCACGAAAGAGAAGTTTGAGTGGGCCACAGCTAGAATTTTAGTTTCACTTCATTATTTCTTGGCGCCAATGTCACAGGTGACTACAGGCTGTGTACTTGGCCCCGCGTCGCTCGAGTCTCAAGTTGATCGATGTTTTCTGCTTCACTGACGGCTCGGCACGCACCGATGAAAGGTTTTCTATGTTCCACTGATAGATTACAAGTTTAATTTAAGAAATTCCAACCAAAGTTATATGAAAAATATCATCACGTAAACTATATTGTAAACATGTGTAAAAAGACACAAACTAATCAGAACAACAGCAGCGACTTATGAGTTTAAAAATGTCATTATTCACCTATTCTTTGAAGTATCTACTTACGAACCAAAGGAAAATTCGAATTAAGAACTTATTTTACAAAGAAGCGAGCTTTGTTCATATATTTCTTTCAACTTTGGACAATTTTCGTAGGCAAGATCGCAAGATACAAATTCAATACGACTAAGTGATCATAAATTAGCAATCACTCAGACTAATACACCGACACAGTTTTACGATCCGAGTGTAATTAACTAGTTTTAAACTTCTTTTTAAATCACGCTCTCTTCCTGCAAAAATAGTGTTGTGACAGCCACATCTATCTTTTGTTCAAAATAAATCTCTGAATAGAACTTTATCGTAGGACGTTAAACCATTTTCATGCTCGTGCATGGGAGATCAAAGTCTACTATTCCACGCGATTCGTTGCAGCGCTGTGGAGCGGAGGAATGCTTAAAAATCCTGCAGTGTAACATGGCACCTCCCCCCGTGCAAGGGGTGCGACTTGATGAATAGCTCGCATCGCGTGTTTCGTGCATCCCATCTACGGTGAGGCGGAAATTTTGTGCAGCTGAGAGCTATTGAAATGTTTAGTTGCTTCGATCGACGTCTCATTTTTCAATCACACGACAATTTTCAACATTTTTCTCTTCACTTACTTTTTTATTGAATGTGCTGAATGCTTTAATTCGGAAAATTGAAACATAAAACTACGTGCCTCGTCTCTACGTATGTTTATGATTTCAGTTTAAATTTCTACTAATAATATTAAAAAACCGCGTGATTCTTCATTTCTGCAAGATGTCCTAAAACAGTTACATTCTATGATTTTTATTTTTTAAATTTAGTGATGTCACATTTTAATCGATGCGGAGGTTAAGATTAATCGTTTTGGTTTGCAAATCGCATTTCATCGACTTGCTAAATAGTGATCATTGTCGTTATAATTAAGTTTTTTTTTTTTTTTTTTTTTTTTTTTTTTTTTTTTTTTATACCTGAGCTACCAAAATGACTCTGCCCTGCCTGATGGAAAGCACCAGCAGAATCCAAGAGTGGTGGTCACCATCCTCAATGCAAACAAGGACAGTGCAGCATGGTGACCAGAACTATGGCGGCCTAGTGAGATGTTTTTTCACGCCCCTCTTAAAGGACCCGGGATCATAGTGGGACGGAAACACGTGCGCTGGTAGTGAGTTCCAGGTCTTAACCGCTCGGCACAGGAAGGAAGAGCCAAATCGATGAGTGCGAGAGTGTATGTCTTCCACTCTGAAGCGGTGACTTCGGAGGCCAGCACGTGTCGTCCTGTAGAGGAAGGGAGAAGGGGGGACCAGTTGGAAGAGCTCTTCAGAACACTCCCCATGATATAGGCGATAGAGGACTGCCATAGAGGCGATTTCTCTACGCATTTGCAGGGGTTCAAGGGTCTCGGAGGCTTCGGGACTGCCGACAATGCGAATTGCTCGCCGTTGCAACCGGTCGAGAGCGTCAAACAAATACTGCGCGGCTCCATCGCAAAGGTGTGAACAGTACTCCACGCACGAGCGAACCTGAGTCTTATAAAGGAGACACAGATGCCCGGGCGAGAAGAACCGTCTCACCTTGTTGAGAACACCTAACTTCCGCGAGGCCGCCTTAGTGACGCTCTCAACATACTCGCGCGGGTTGAGGTCGCAGCAGATGGCCATGCCCAGGACATCGAGCCTGCCTTGTAATGGTAGTTGAGTGTTCTGAAAAGTCGGAAGGGGAAGGAATGGAGACCTTTTGGCAGAGAACGCGCACACCTGTGTTTTCTTGGCGCTAAACTCGACCAGATTCTCGCAGCCCCATTGTGAAATGCGGCCTAGAACATGGTCAAGCTCAGCGACAAGCTCCTGTCGTTTTTCCTCTACATCTACCGGCTTTGCCGCAGGGCGCCCAAAATATCGTCCATGAACTGTGCTGTCGTCTGCATAGCAATGAATGTTGCCAAGGTCTAACATGTCATTGATATGCAGAAGAAACAGCGTGGGCGACAGGACGGAACCCTGCGGTACTCCTGCGTTAATCGACTGAACGTCGGAGGCCGCGCTGTCACAAAGTACTCTGATGCGACGTTGGTGCAGGAATCCGGCAACCCAGTTGCAGAGTTTGGGGGGCAAGCCAAATGTCGGTAGCTTGGAGAGAAGCGAACGGTGCCAAACCCTATCAAAGGCCTTGTCCATGTCGAGGCTAATAGCCAAAGATTCCCCGTGCCTGTCAATAGCCTCACCCCAAAGGTGTGTGACATACGCTAGAAGATCACCCGTGGATCGGTTCGGCCTAAAACCATATTGACGATCGTTAAGTAGGGTGTGATCCTCCAGGTAGTGGACCAATTGCTTGTTTATGATCCGTTCGAACACTTTGCAGATAATGGAGGTGACAGCTATTGGGCGGTAGTTGGCCGGGTTGGAGCGGTCGCCTTTTTTGGGAATGGGCTGAACATTCGCCTCCCTCCAGGCCTCCGGAACAGTTCCCGAGGAATATGACAGGCGATACAGGCGCGTCAAAACCGGAGACAACTCTGGTGCACAGTTCTTAAGAACCACCGCTGGGATACCGTCGGGTCCACTGGCTTTCCGAACGTCGAGAGACCGAAGCTCTGAGCGGACATCACTCAGCCGGATGCGAATATCCCGCATTGTTGCATCGCAGGCCGGAATGGTAGGTGGGTGCATGCCGCGGTCTTCGACTCGGGAGTTAGCCGCAAAGAGATCTACAAGCAGTTTCGCTTTCTCCTGCGGCTGATGGGCAAGTGATCCGTCGGGATATTTAAGCGGTGGTAGCGAGGGCTGGCAGAAGTTGGACTGCACGGCTTTAGCCAATCGCCAGAACTTTCGGCTACCCGTAGGGTATGCGACGAGTTCGTGGCCAAGCCGCGCGATGCGCTGGGCATCCGCTGTGATGTAAGCCTTCTTGCATTCCCTAGTGGCTTTGTTGAACGCTGCTTTTAGTCGATCCACGTCGGGGTGGCCGTGAGCACGGGCCCTGGTCCATGCGCGGTAGGCTGATTGCTTTAGGGCGACAGCATGGGCGCATTCGCGATTGAACCAACGACGGGTCGTTGCGCCGGCGACCTCACTGTAGGGAATGTAGTATTCCATTCCGACAGTGATCTCGCCGGCCACAGCGGCCGCACATTGCGACAGATCACTGTATTTAAAGCAGCGTTGTGCCCACGGGATAGATGCGAAGTAGTCCCGCATTCCATCCCAGTCTGCAGACGAGTAGTGCCATAAGCGTCTTTTTGCTGCCACTGCTCGTGGGGGGGCAACAAGAGGCACAGTGGTGGACACCAGGCAGTGATCGGAGGATCCCAGAGGGGCGAGCACCGATACACTGTACTGCTCTGGGTGACTCGTCAGCAGAAGGTCCAGCAAGGAAGGCGCTTGACTCAGTATGTCTGGTATCCTGGTGGGCTGGAGTACCAACTGGGTGAGGTCATGCGTGAGAGCGAATGCGTGGACAGTCCGACCCGCGTGGTCAGTTCTGGAAGATCCCAACCAGGACTCATGGTGGGCGTTAAAGTCTCCCAGAAACACCAGTTCGGCGGTCGGGAACTGTTCCTGCGCTTTATCCACTGCCTGACTGAGATGTTCGAAGAGCTTAGTTGTCTCGTTGTCTCCAGAATGGGATCGATATAGGCACACATAGATTCGGCTCGAGGAGCCAGTATCCACGTGTAGCCATATAGTGGAGAAGGATGGGTCTTCAAGGCAACGTAATCGGCGACAACAAACATCCGCCCTGACGAAAAGACACACTCCAGCTTTGGCGAGGAAGCGCTCCTCAAGCACGTAGCCGGGGTAGAGAAGATATGTCGTGTCGGCAGGGCGGCGTATTTGTGTCTCCATTAGGAAAAGCATGGCCGGCCGAGCGGTCTCAAGATGTTGGTGGACGGCGTTGAGGTTTGCATGGAGTCCACGGATGTTAGTGAACTCCACCTCAAAAAGCGGGTTGGTGGGAAAATGGCGTGCCGCTGTTGAACGTTTATATTTTTTTTTCCTTACTGCCATGATAAAAAGAGATGGGGAGAAGTGGGAGCGTAAAAGGCGTGACAGTCATCGTGGCAGTGTAATACTGAGGCTCGGAATGCTGTGTCGCCATACAATAGTGAGGCCTGACGGTGACCGAACCGTCGGGCGGAAGGGCCCCCGTACCCTCCCGGAAGTGGTCGCCTGGTCCCACCGTCCGGTCACCAACCGGCACGACGAGCCACTCCGTGGATTATGCGCGACCTGACGGGGCAGCCTCCCAGGGTGGTTAGCCGTGGTTGGGCCCCTCTCTATGCCGCGGGCGGCCAGCGGCACCACCGTTTCTACGGGTCTCCCTGGCCGACGGTTCGATCCACGTCACCCTCTACATGACTTTACGAACATTCCACTGCTCACACACTTACCACGATAACTGTCACCCCTGCATCATTGGGCCTCCGGTCTCGCACTCACCAGCGAAATACGACAGTACTAAAACCGTCATTTTAGGCTTGTCTTCTGTGCGAGGGTAGTACCTCCCCGGTCGAGCCGACCCATTCATGCTGAAATCAGCATAGCTCTACTACCTATAAAAAAAAAAGCTGATACTTATTCATTGAAACTGATAGATACTTAATGAACTGATATTTATATTATAGAGGACAATTTAAATAATATTAAAAAGTTACCTAACATCTAAAAGTATATTTTTTTGTATCTGTTTCATTATTATGAACTGTTGAATCAATTCCAAAATTAAATAACTAACAAATACTCTTAAAAAGTGGCGTACGAACATAGGTTCGTATGTTTCTTGTTCTGTGCTAATGTATTAAGAATGCGTAATATTCTTACGACGGTAAAATCTATTAGAAATATATCATTTATAGGGTTATTTTTATTGTGAATACTTTAAGCCACGTTAAGTGATTGAGAAATACACCCGCGATTCATGTAACATAGTTCTTAAAAAGATAAGTAATTATTTCTATTTCAAAACTATTAACGAGGCTTTTTATATAATATTGATGATCCTTCATTTGTGATCGTAATCGAATATTCTCACTATGGCTTATAGACACCCCAGCACTAAACGTCAACTATTATAATCACCCTTTTAGTTCGGTCAGACTATACTATACTAGACTAATGTCGCATGAAAGTTGTTTGCGGTTGTCCTAATTTGCAAATTCGGTTTCGGCATGTCAACAACAACACATTTTAAATCGTATCTGTAAATTTATTCATTTGTTATCGTGTTTCGAACTGTTGAACCGAATAAATCGTGAACATAATTGTTGAATAGTTTGCTATTCGTATGTATAAACATATTGGCTCGTACGCAACAGGTGCGCTGACGCGTGGTGCCACACCTAGCAGCGCGTCCTCCACACGCGTGGCGCCACACGCACGGCGTGGCTCTACTGCCTTGAAAATCATGAAGATACAAAGAAGATTACAAAATCTTAGGAGTATAATATAACAGCAAATATAAGTACGCTATGAATGAGCTTTGAGAATTGAACTGACGAGGAAATAAAATTACACTTGGGTTGTAGCACTAGTACTACAAAGAGTCCAATGCTGTTTTACTTTAATCTCTAAACACGTCTGATAATCGAAGTATCGTTCAATATTTAAATTAATGAAGGAGCATAATTTCATTGCAGTTTATCAATTTTATAGCACTTTAGGTTGACAGGATGACTGTATAAAGACACATTATCGTAGCAAACACGGATGTTGTCACTCGTCGGTCTCAGGTCGGCTTGTTAGCATACCTGCGGCAATTATCGCGCTTAAGTCACCGGCAGACGCCGCGCCATGCGCCACTCCGCCGTACGCACGAGCTGTGTATATATATATATAATAATATAGTACCTATAGCTAGTGACGGAAACGACCTCGTTAGTTGTACGACATTTGAATTTCAAATGTATCATTTATATGCTGAGATAATATAACGGCTGTGCAACCACCGGTCGCGAATATTTAAGTAGGCTCTCTGCTTTCAAATGTCACCTGTTAGAACTCTATAAATTAATATTTTTTAGATTGTTTTAATATTAATGCGTTACGAAAATTCTTCGTTCAGCTTTTTAGAAACACTTTGTGATTTAACTTTTTTGCCATATGGAATATTAAACTTATTGTGCTATGTGATGAGAGCTTAATTTTTTAAGGAACAATATCATTAACAATTTAAAATTTGTTAAATAATAGTGTTCAGCTCAGAAACTTTAAACTAAAAGGTAAATGGAAAACTCATAATATTTTTTTTTTATTCAATTAATTAAACTCAAAATTGCTTACATTTAAATTTGAGAAGATTATTTTATTTCTAAGGATATAGCATAATGTTTATTATTTACGGCTTTTCTCTGGTGAATGTTTCTTATAATATACCAAAATGAATATTTCCGACTTTAATTAAATATCTTGAACTTCCAACAGTCATAAGTTTTCAACTATTTAGGGGTAAAATTTCCAAAATCTTTTTCTAGTTGGTGCCTACAATATAAAATAGGTTAGTTACCAAAGTTTTAGTTTGTAGTCCGTTCGTAGCACGTTCGTAGACTTCGCGTAGTCCGTCGTTCGTAGTAGTTCAGCGTCGATATATCAGTCAGTCAAGGCAAATAAAAACAAGAGATTTTATCACTACATTTTTTTTCTGTCCCTAAATGTAAGCACACGCGCATATATTTATACAGCATATGTAATCATGTTTTCACTGAGCTTTACATTGTGTGTTTGTATACGTGTGTGCGTGCGTGGGTGTGTGAGTGTGTATATTATTGTGGTTTATCTCTGTTGTTTCTTAAATATATTTGTAAACCATTTCATTTTTTTCTTGGTTATATTTACATTCCATTCATTTTAAAGTAGGTATGTATTTTAAAAATAGAGATATGAGGTGAAAATGTATCTTATCTATCACGTAAGTTGTACTACACCAATCCGTCTCTAAAGACGTCTCCGACAATAATAGACTCAGTATGAATGTTAGTTTTTCCGCCGACTAACACATCGCCAACCTCTACGTGTGGACATCAAAGTACAACTTATTTCAGGACGACGATTCACTCACAATACTTCTCATGAAATTACGTAAATTAAGTAGGCCTGGATGGTTTACATGGCCTCTTATTACGGTTTATACCTTCAAAAAACGTAACCCTTTTCATATAATGAATTATGTATAACAGTAATAGATTTCATGGACGGTGATATGCATCCTTCTATACGAGATGTTAGTTGGACTTTAGGCTGTTGTACACACACGCTGTTTCAATTTTTTTTGTTATTCAATACAATTCAATTTGGATTAAAATTACACGCTCAACAGAATGAATTACAGCAAATAACAAAACCCTTTTTACTTTTGTGATTTTCTTTTTAAGGCGAATATTTTTGCTAGTGATGATTTTAATATTATGTTATGAAGTAGGTACCTACTTCATAACATAATGGTATTGTATAAATGGTATTTTTCAATCCAGAAATTTTCTCGTTGTTTTTTATATAATATGTAATTTAGTTTAAATTGTATATTTGAAGATTTGTCAGCAGTAAATGTAGGCTGAATTGCAAATGCACCAAAATCCAAACAATTATTGTGACCGAGGCGTGTCAGCGGTACCTGCTAACGAGGCATTGTGTGGCGTCACCTGGGGGCACTGGGGAGTTATTGTCGCCGCGCCGCGCCACTTGCCAACACTTGCCAACAACCGTGCATTGGTGTAAACTGCTGATGCCACTGCTCTTTGACTATCATTGTTCATGTTGAAACTGGTGAGTAAGCACATTGATAGAACTTGTTCGGTTTGTGTCACTTTATTGAACTTTCAAGTCTAGTCTTTCTGGGTCGAAATCCGATCATATTCCTAATATTTTTTACAAAGGAATGCGTACAATTATTTTGTCCTTTTTATTTATAATTAGGAGGAAAACGATTTGAGGTTCGGTAATCTTGAGAAATAAAATTTATTAACATTAGTTTTCTGTCCCATAGCCATATCATTCCGTCCGAGTCAGCCCAGATGTGCCAAGGTATGGCTTTAACTCGGTTAAATAGGATGAAAGACTAAAACTGTTATGACAGATAAGGCTAAAGTCGCACACATTTATAGCATAATTTGTAATTGTAAAACGATATTATAACATTGATTTTACATAAATAAAAGAAAGTTGTTTTACCCCTCATCATTCCTGATGAGATTAACGTATCGTAAAATGAGGCTTAACTTTATGTATGTGATTGTCCCGCGTTCAAATAGATTACTCGGCTTAGCGGTTGTTACGTAGCAGGAGCCGTTGAGCTTTGACATAAATCACTGTCCAGTCAACTTTTGGCTCCTCCGCGCTTGAGGGTCGTGAAACTGTCAGCTTGAAAATAGTTTTTATAATACATATTGATATGTATGATGATGAATTAAGAAGACGGAGTGTCACCACCCCTGTTTATTTCGTGGGTGCCGGAAGAGAAAACTGAGGGAGCAAACCACGCAAGATAACTCCAGCGTGCTATAGTACATACAAACATACTTTAGACTCATCTTCGAGGCTTATATATCCAACAGAGGACTGTTATAGGTTTGATGGTACAAGTTATTGCGTTGTGGTAATGAGTCGACCAGAACTCATTACCACAACGCAATATTGACGATTGTATGATAGGCCGAGTAGTTTAGATAGTCACCACGACGTTTTCTACTGCATCAAGATTTCAAATCCCACATAGGACAACACTTTACATGAACCACAAATTGTTATTCTGAGTCTGGGTATTCTTTGGGTCCGTTACACGTATGTTTGTAAAGTCCTCCACGACACAGGATATATATTCCTGATAAAGGAGTAATAAAATAACTTAAATAAATAGTATATCTTCTGTAGTCCGATGATTATACTTGTGCAACCAGGTATTAATATTTCAGTCATTTATTCAGTCAGTTATTATTTATTATTATACTTAAGTCTAAGTCTACCTTATTTTTGCAACACCACAATTAAAGTTAAATTTAGCCGACATTAATATTGCGTGATGCATCGCGCGCCAACAATACCGTGCTTAAGCTTAGTACAAATATATTGTGGGTCAGCGTAATGCGAGAGTGGCGTGCGCCGCGACCCGCCCTGACAGGTGCGCGCTCTCACACTCACTATTTAAATCGTCATTTTATTGGTATTGTCTATCGCAATAAAACCAATATTGAGTAACTGAATGACTGCATGGATTCAGCCATCAGCTCAAACCAAATTATATTCTGATAATACTTTCTATAACGTTTTGTTTTGTACGGTTCATAGATATCTCTGTATATCTCAGATACTTAATAAAAGTAGACGAATAATCTAATGATAAATAATAAATGACCTTTGCGAGAGAGTACGTTCTTTACTTGAATGTTTTGAGAGAAGTACAGGGTGTCTCAAAATAAATTTTATATTTGTTTAGCTTACTGCGTGAACGCTGCGTACTTGAGGGGTGCGGGGGTTATGTCAATTGGTAGCTTGGCTCTTGGGGATTCAGTCGCTATGGAGCGTTTCTCGGGAGCAGACCGCGCGTTGTGCGTGCGAGAGTTTTAGAAGAACGGTGATTCGACAACTGTCGCGCGTAGAAAATTCTGCAGTATTCGAGGTTTTCGCCACTTAAATGATGCGCCAAGCCTTCCTCTCATTCGACATTGGGTTAAAAAGTTTGAAGAGACTGGATCAACGCTGGATAAATCAAAATCCGGGCGACCTAGGTCATCAAGAACGGTAGAAAACGTGGAGAGTGTTAATCAATCTGTACGTGACGACCCGAGCCTTTCAATTCGGAAGCGCGCGAGTGCTTTAAATGTGCATAGATCATCATTACATCGCATTATGCACAAAGATCTAAAGCTGCACCCCTACAAAATCAATTGTTGCAAGAATTAAAGCCCCAAGATGCCGGTCAGAGGCTTAATTTCGTAAATCAGATGATTGAGCGATTTTCAACGTTTACCAACATTTTGTTTTCGGATGAAGCTCATTTTCATCTTAATGGCCACGTAAATAAGCAAAACTGCCGCTACTGGAGTTCAGCCAATCCGAAACGCAAACATCAGAAACCCCTACACTCGCCTAAAGTGACCGTATGGGCTGCCATGTCGGCGCGAGGAATTATCGGCCCTTACTTTTTTGAAGACGAAATGGGGCGTACAGTTACAGTGAATTCAGAGCGTTATGTGGAGATGTTAGTCAACTTCTTGGTACCTGAACTGCAAAACTTTCCTGGCTATAACCAAAGAACATGGTTTCAACAGGACGGAGCAACTTCACACACGTCCAATATATCTCTGCCACGTGTTCGTGAAATTTTCTCAGGAAAATTGATCTCCCGGAGAGGTGACATAAATTGGCCTCCACGTAGCCCAGATTTAATCCCTATGGACTTTTTCCTATGGGGTTATCTTAAATCTAAAGTTTACGCCAATAAACCAACTTCACTGGCGCATTTGAAAGAAAATATCCGTCACGAAATGGCAGCCATCCCTCACTCCACCTGTCGAGCAGTCATAAGTAATTTTACTGTTCGATTAAATGAGTGCCAACAACGTGAGGGTTTACATTTAGACGATATTATTTTTAAGAAATGAATTCCCAAAAAGTGTATTTTAACAATAAATAAACATTTTTTCTATATACCGCTTCCTTTTTTTTTAATCAATCCACTAAATATGAAATTTCTTTTGAGACACCTTGTATCTTTTCGTACTTAATCTCAACTTATTGTGTTTTATTTAATATGATGAAGTACGCTATTAGTTAAGTTTAATGAAAAAGTATACTTGTGTGAAGGTTGGCGCTGACCCAACTCGCCGTCTCCACCTTAATCTTCGCCAGCCGCTGGCTATTCGCCAGACCCCGCTAATTGAATTATATAAAAAATATTCACATCCATTGTACACCCGAGCGCGAGACAAGCTTGCCTCACAAATCTATTTTAACTCGCCAGATATATTGTAGTTAAATGTCTTACGTCACTGAAATTCGTATAGAATTAAAATGATCAAAAATGTGGCGAATATTGCAGTTGCACTTTTGTTAGGTTGATAATAGAAAAGGCAGTTTATATGTTAAGAAAGAAAGAAATAAATTTTGTGCAATATCGCAGAGAAATGATTAATGTGATGATGTTATAATAAAATGAAGCCTTGATGATGCTTTACTTGTGAAAAAGGAAAAACTGTATCTAAAAATCAGTTTTATATCTTAAACGGGCTTAGCATATTAATTCCATATCTAAAAGGTTACAAATATATTATCGACTACTATTATGGAAAGAATGCTGATAATAATGTTTGTTGTATAATTTAAGTTTCAGTCTCTCCAACTGAAATGTGGAAAGAAGCCACCTTCTGTAATACAGCACACTTGTATAATTCAACAGCTGCATGATCGATGATCCAAGTCACAACTCACTTATTTCCCATGTAGGTACGTAACGTGTATTACCTTGAACTTGTCAAGCTCGATCCAGCTCACCTGCCTTTGACCGCACGAGTCAAGGTTGGCGTCGCGGCAGTGATTGGGGCGTGCTATTAAAGCTACCCTGAATTGAACGCGATTTATTAACAGTTAATTTAGCACGCCTTTTGAAATACCACAAGACCTAATTTGTGACAAGCAGGTATTATTAGGTAGGTAAGTCGTAGGTAAGCCAAAGTCTGTGTTACGAGCTCGATCATTTGTTCTGTATAATATAATTAGGTATAATTTATGTGTAAGTATATTTAGAAATATATGTTTATTTAAACAGTCTTGGATCATGGTACCACGTTGGAAATGTGTCATCATCATCAACAGCGTTTAACAGTCCACTGCTGGACATAAGTGCCTTCTTAATGAAATGTATGTCGTGTTATTATTATTGGAATAAATATTAATTAGAACTTATTGAATGCGATTATCGATTATCACTCTACAAAAAAAGATTCAGTCACATATATTTTAGGATGTTTACCGTGAGAGAGCCACGCTTCGGCATCCATGGGCCAGCTCAACCGGAGTAATACCACGGCCTCACAGAAAACCGGTGTGAAACATCGCCTGCGCTGTCTTTCACCTAGTGAGTGAGGATATTGGAGGCCCTACCCCAACCCCTTCCCCCATACCCTTCCTCATCTCCCTAAGGCCGGCAACGCACTTGTAGTACCTCTGGTGTTACAGGTGTCCATGGACGGCGGTAAATGCTTACTATCAGGCGATACGTCTGCTCGTTTGCCCCCTATTCCATAAAAATAAATAAAAATATATTATATGAACTAGATCAAGCTAAGAATACGTGACTAGGAGTTAGGAACGAAAAGTAATAAATATACACGAAACACTTTCGTAGATTCTAATAATGTTCATTTCATTGTAAAGTTCTGCACTGACACTGATTTCTAAGGTAATCGCCACACAACAGATTCCTGGGCAACAGGCAAAATAGCTGCCATCAATAAGATTCGTTTGCACGAAATCAGACGGATATCAGATGATTATAATTAAAAAATTGTGTATTCAGTACTTGGAGCTTGTAGGTAATAATAATAATAATAATAATGGCGCAAGCCTGTAGTACTTAGTACTAATGATCGCAGGGAAGTATGGAAGGGCAAAGTACTCCATGGTCGATTCTATCGGGCCTTAAATGGGCCTGATATAGATTTCAAAGCATCTACGTCCTGGCTACGGTATAGTGATCTCTTCGGAGAAACCGAAGGTTTTGTCTGTGCGATTATGGACGAAGTTATCATGACGAATAACTATCGGAAGTATATCCTGAAGGATGGTACGGTCGACATTTGTCGGGCATGTCACCGTCCTGGAGAATCTATCAGGCATATTATTTCTGGTTGTTCTCGTCTTGCTAACGGCGAGTATTTGCATAGGCACAACCAAGTAGCCAGGATCGTACATCAGCAACTTGCCCTTAAATACAATCTTGTGATTTCAGAGGTACCATACTACAGGTATGTGCCCGATCCAGTTCTCGAGAATGGTCGTGCTACGTTATATTGGGATCGATCTATTATTACAGACAGGACTATTGTAGCCAATAAGCCTGATATTGTGGTGGTAGATCGATTAGAGCGCCGCGCAATGATTGTCGATATCGCCGTTCCTCATGACGAGAATCTCGTGAAAGTCGAAAAAGAAAAACAAATAAAATATTTGGATTTATCTCACGAGATTGTCGATATGTGGAATGTGGATTCGGTGATCATTGTTCCGATAGTCGTATCAGCTCACGGATTGATAGCCAAGAGCCTCGACCAACACCTTAAGAGGCTCACGTTAGGGGGCTGGATCAAGGGTCTGATACAGAAGGCAGTCATTCTTGACACGGCACGTATAGTGAGGAGGTTCCTGTCTTTGGAGCCCTAACCACCGGTTTCTTGGTCCCTGTACCCGAAGTCGGTGGTCTACTATTTTTTATATTTTTAAATGTATTTGTTTTATATGTATATTTAAAAATGTAATTTATATGTATATACAAATGGAATAAAGAGAATAATAATAAATATTCCGGACATCTAACACACAACGCCATCTAGTCCCAAGCTAAGCAGTGCTTGTGTTATGGGTACTAGACAACTGATATAAATACTTATATATACTTTTTTTTTTGTAAATACATACATATTATACATAGAAAACACCCAAACTCCGAAACAAATATTTGTAGATTCCACAAACATTTGGTCCGACCCAGGATTTGAACCCGAGACCTCAAGCTTAGCAGTCGCATACGCGTACCACTACGCCACCGAGGTAGTTCTTAAGTTACAAAAAAAAGCTTCTAATTTATTCTATGTGAGCAATAAAATACATTAAATAGATGCTCAAACAAACTGCCATAATAACAATAAAATATAAGTAAGGCGCTGCCGTGAGCACAGGTAATACGAGTACGTTAACGTTAGCGCCGTAAAACAGCTGACAAACACATAGAGATTTACGACATACACACACATACGAGTACATATACACTACACACACTTGTAATTGTCATATGCTTACAACAAGTAATGGAACTGTAACTACAATATCAGCCTCGTGTTAGGCTTTAATTCTTAATAGAATGTTTAGCTCTTGATGTTGTAAATATTATTATAATTTTTCTGCTCTTTTCAAAATGTTATTAGAGGTTAGCATAATTACCTGACGCAATTTCTTTAACAACATTATAAATTAGATTCACTTCCACCCCACATCCAAATGTAATATAGAAATAAAGACAAGTTCTCAGCAGCTACCGCAGTGATGGTACGACCTTTAACTAAGGAACGGCCTGAATATTACAAAGATTAAGTTCGAGTTTTAACTTTGAAAAGTAATCAAAGTAAGAGGTATAACGTGTACCCCGCGTTGATGTGTGTTAGCAGATGTACGCTCCCCCAATCCTAAACACTTGGTCACATTACGGTAAGTGCGGCGCGTGCGTGCACTGAATGCTTTAATGCTGTTCAAAGGATAATAAACAAAATAGTCTTCTATACCAATAAACTTGCCACTTTCTCTTTTCTGCTCGTACCATCGTGCAAGAAAAAGTTTATTAATTGGTGCTTTCTCTACCAGAAGCTTCGTCTGAAGATTCATTGTTGAGGTTTCATCCAGATACTAGGTCAAGTATCGATGCTAGTTCCTAAACTATTTAATTTGTACACCTTTATTAACTTTTATGTTTGTAATAAATGTATATACCAAAAATAATATGTTTTTACTATAGCAGATTCGCAGAGTTCTAAAGTACCTACACGTACGTTTACATAAAGGATTTCGCCACTCATGTAACAAATGTAATGTATGGTTTGTGTATTAATTTCCGTGATTTAACTGTTTAACTATTCAATCGCCCACCACAATATTTTTCGTGATTATTTTCAAAGGGGCAGGAAAAGACGTCATTTATAACCAGATTTTCATACCTTCTAGTTTAAAGATACTAATCCCATCGAAAACATAAATGTGAAATAAGAGCCAAGTTCAATATTATGATACTTGGTACTTATTCGTAATGTAAAATTTAGTTTTAGTTAATCCACTGTATTTCCTACGTTTATGCCTTTCCTATCTTTTTCGTATTATTTTCTATATTTTATTGTTCCTTCGAAATGATTGAGGGAATTGCCCATTCAGTATTCGGAATAATTTTACGCATTTTCTGTTCATACCAAGTTGGCCAAGTCGGGGTGGTACGACTTGCGCAGGCGGTTATATTCTACAATATGACTATTTTGTCTTAATTTGACTTGGATCTAAATTGATAAAATGTACTCCAACTAAGGTTTCAACTCTGGATAGTCTAACGTAAGCCTGCCCTTACTAAATATAGAGGAGCCTAACTCGAGAAGAACGTTGTCAAGGCTAAGGCCTTGTGATTTGTGCAAGTGCGCTGTGGTCCGAAATACCTGTTATTTTTTTTTTATAAGTAATGATCTTACATTATTGATGAGCGCTAAATATTGTAATAATAAATAATACTAAATCCCAGTTAATGACATAATAAATGCGAAAATCGACTATAGTCTTAGTTGTAATTATGTACATAGTTATAAGTATTAAAACTGATAAATTAAAAAAGGTATTCAACTCGTTATATATTCATGTGAAGACCTTAAAATCCAGTTAAATTAAGGCTCTGATTAATTTTTATCACTGATTATATTGATACATTACAGGCTTCATAAGAAAGTGTTTCTAATAAAATCAATTAATTGAAAAATTACCCATATACAATATATTCACCCTAGTACCTATCTGGTTGCCAAATATGAACTTTCTAGGTCATTTAGAACTAAGTTAGAATTTTAATCTGAAGGTGTGTCAGTGATAAAAATAAGGATATTTAGACTTTAATATTTAAATAGCCGTTTGAGGTGTATTTATGAAATCTAGACAGCATATGTATCTAACAAGTTTTAATATATGAGCCAAGTCTGACATGTCTATGTGAAATAGTTGTTATGAGGGTGTCAAAAGTGGCTCCAAATGGTTCGTGTGCTGCTCGTCAGTTCTGTTAAATTAAACTTGGCTTGACATGCTACCGCGTGTCTAGATTCCATGGGAATCTCGAAATGATTAGTAAAATTTACGCTAGCGTACCGCAGATAAAACCTATATCAAACCTCACTAGCACGCACAATAAGCGATCGTTACTATCAGAGTGGCCGGTAAAGGTTTAAGTGTCACAGCATTTACTTAGCTCCCGGTGGATTGGTACGGTTTAGTGCACCTCATCATACGGTTATATTAACATTCTACGCTAGTAACTGCTGCAACTGAACAAAGTAACAGCTAAATTGCGCTACTGTTTCAATTGTTACACCATTAATTCTGTTTAAAAAGCGATTGAGCTGCCGATCCCGTGTTGTTTTCTGTTTATGGTTTGAAGGACTAACGAATGAATATAGTTCATGAGCTTGGGCAGCAAGCACTTAAATCGTTTTTTTTTCTTATATTATGAATAGTATGTATAATATTTCATATCATTGGTTCTGAAATACATATTTTGTAAATCATATTACAAAGCATTACAGATGCACAAAGGACGCATATATTCGCGAATAATACTTTATATCTTGGATTAAATTGTAAGGTTGAGTAAAATTTGGTAGATCTAAGAATATTTTAAAATATCGCAGCTATGAACAAGATGTCTACCTCGCGAACTGATTCAATTTGTCGTTGAAATGACAGCACTCTCAGACGGCGCAAATTGACTTGGGCTGACGACGTCTGTCGAACGCAATACAACTGTTACGACGCGCTCCAGAGCGTCAGCTACTTTCGGTAACACTCTACAGAGGCTCTTAAGTATTATTCACGCCTTAAATAACAGAGCACAACACCATAATATAAATATAGTTCCTCTAATTAGATAAAAGGGTATTTTTCATAGATTTCATAGATTGTAATATTACATATTTCATATTGGACCGTAATCCCAAAAACCGCCCTTAGAAACGTGGTAGGAAATGAAACACACGTCCAAGCGAGGATATTTTTTATTGATGTAGACGGCATTTATACAATAGTCCGTAGATCTTAACACCGCGACACAGAAAATCGATATAACGCCATCTATCGAGCTCAAACATCAACAAAGTACATTATTAATATTGAACATACCGCCCACCATGGCCAGAATGGCCATCACAAATAAATGTATCTCAGCAGCTAACCAACTACAACTAAGAAACATATGAATACAAAATCACATAAATATTTGATGGGCATGTTTAGAACGAATGGACTGTATAATTTTAACACAATTCAACTTAACATATTATGTTTCTACAAATTTCATCTTACGTGACTAGACACAACACAAAACATTTTATTCAAATTATTAAACAATTTATTCTGCGACCGGTAGCACTATCAATTTCGAAATAGGTCTCTTTATTACTGATCTTCTACAGCGCAAGGAAACAACTCGAGTGACTTTGTCCGAGCCAGTGTGTTTCTCAACAATGTGATGACCGTAAAACCATCGTGCCGGAGGTAGATCATTTTCCATCACCAAGACAACATTTCCTACTATTGGTTCTGATACCTGGCGAGACCATTTGTATCTTTGGTGGAACTGAGCAAGGGATTCATTAGACCACCGATGCCAGAAGTCCTGCACCATACGCTGTGTTAGATGCCACATCTTTAACACACAAATGGTTGATATACTAACACACACAACATACATACACGTAATGACCTCTCAACCAAGCAAGGACGACTGAAGAGTTAGTCCAAGCATGTACTTTCTCTTTGATTATACCCAAGGTGCCCGAGACTTCTAAAAGAAGTCTTGACAGCAGCACTGCGCCGCATAATTCCAAGCGTGAATGAAACCACCTTGGCTGGAGCAACCTTGGGTATGGAGGCCACCACACTAACGTGAACATTACCTTCAGAATCTCCAGACATATACACCACAGCAGCACAAACGACATTGGATGCATCACAAAAGCCCTGCAACTCTGTCTGTTCGGCTGGTTTTAAACAATAACGTTCTAGGATGGCGGCGCCTTCGTATAATAATTTGGCGTAAATCAGGTTGTAAGGTAGGGCCAACCATCAAGTCGTCATTCAACGAAACTCCATTGCATCCCGAACAAGAAGCGTCGAAGACCACCCTTTGATGTACCTTCATCGTGTCTGAGTACTGCATGATGCGGCAAATGTACCATCTCTTCCTCTTTCGAACTGAGGAACAATTTCAGCGTGCCCTAGCTGAAGGTACTCATTGATGACATCGCTATACTGCTTTTGATATTCAGGATCCTTCGCAAATCTTCTCTCCAGCATGTGAAATCGTTTACGAGCTATGATTTCTGTCTGACCATACCTAGACTTTGGGTTAGAGGATGTAAATGGCAATTTGACAATATACCTACCAGTCGAGTCTCTCTGAGTAGTTGCATTATAATACTCTTCGCATTGCCGCTCTTCTTCAGTCAACGTAACCTTGGTGTCTGAAGGTGAATAAGACTCTAACTCCCAAAATCTACGTAATAGCTCGTTAACGTCTGTGCCAACTGTAGTATGGCAACATACTGGCCTCGAAGCCAACGGTGAATTCTGGATTTCACCTGATAAAATCCAGCCCAGTTTGGTATTTTGAGCGACGGGCGTGCCCGGCGGCCCCTTAACCAAACCTTCCAACAAAACTTCGGCAACCACACCAGTACCCAAAAGTAAGTCTATCTTACCTGGAGTAGCAAAAGTTGGGTCAGCTAGTTTGAAGGATGATAACGTTGACCATACTCGAGTGATCCTTCTTTCAGGCAAACGCGATGTTAGTTTGCTGAGAACATACGAATCGACATCTAAAACAAAAGTGGGATCTAGGCGTGATTGCAATTTCATTGTGACCATCCACCTAGAGGGCATTGGCGAGCCCTCATCATCGCCTAGTCGAAATACGTCGGTGCGGGCAGGTGTTTTTCTAAGGCCAAGTAACTGTACTGCGGACTCCGTAATAAAGGAGACCTGCGAACTCTGATCCAATAGAGATCGTAAAAACACAGCAGTACCATTCCTTGACTCGACCTTTGCCAAGGCTGTGGCTAACAGACTTTGGTTGTGAACATCTGTGAAACAACAAATGTTTGTGATACACTCGCTTTGAGTCGAAGACGTAGTTGCGGTAGCAACCACGACATTCTGATCTGCTGAACCGTCACTAGGTTCAGAAGATTTTGCGATTATTTTGGGATGAATTAGTGTGTGATGTCTTTTCTTACACAATTGACATTTTGTGGATTGGCGGCAATGATAAACAGTATGATTTTTACCTAAGCAATTGAAACACAGGTTGTTGGCTCGGACAAATTCACGGCGAGCATCATAATCTTTCTTTGCGAATTGCTTACAATGACATAACTTGTGGTCTTCAGAACATAAAACACAGGGTTGTGAAGCGACATGGAATGATTTGGCAGGGTAACCACGATTACCATAACTTGTTACATTTTGTTTGAAAGGCGTATCTATGTTCTCAAGAGATCGAAACCTTGATTCTAAAAATTCTTTAAACCCTTTAAAAGTAGGCAAGTTATCACATGAACTAATTTCCCTTTCCCACAATTTACGTGATTCAACGTCCAACTTTGCACTAATCAAAAATATAACTATAACGTCCCAAGAATCTACATCAATCCCGAGCGAGCGTAAAGCATGTAAACAGTCGACCGTGGTGTCCAAAACATTTTTAATAGACAGTGATGTTTCCTTCACAGGCGGTTGATTTACAAATCTTTTTAAAATACAGGTAGATAAATATTTTTTATTATCATACCGCCTCGTAAGGATAGACCAACATTCCTTATAATTGGAAGCTGTGACAGGAGTGTGTCGCAATAATTGCTCCGCTTCGCCCGTAAGATGCGATTTCAAATAATGAAGTTTTTGGACGTCATCGATACCTTCGTTACTGTCGATAAGCGACAAAAACAAATCGCGGAAAGTATTCCATTCAGCGTATTGTCCCGAAAACGTGGTTAGAGAAATTTTAGGTAGTTTAATATTATACATTTTTGTTTCTGTCTGTCTACTAGTGCTAGGTTTAGTTTTAAGTTCCCTTAACTCACTTTTGTATATAATGTAAATATCTTCTGTTTTGTCGTACATCTCGTTTGTAAAATATGTTTTTCATATCTATCGAAGTTGCAGTTTCAATTATTCTACGATGTGTTTGTATAAACTGTTGCCATTGATCTTCTAGTGTTTCCAATTTCGTATCAATAAATGACTGAGTTAATCTATCTTTTGGAGATTTTTTAAAATTAATTCTACCTTTCTCAATAATTCTTTGAGAATCTATTTGCAATTTTACTAAAGACTCCATTATAAATTCAAAATGACACAACTACAGGTTAAATATTACAAGTTGAAACTGTTAACTTATAAGGTACTACTAAACGAAATCAAACACAAATTATTCTAAGTCTTACAAAAAGCTAAAAATTTTACAAGTGTTTGAGATAAATACGAACTCAAAATAAAATCGGGCATAGATTCCCCGTCATACCACTTTTTACTTAAATATTCTAAGTCTACAAACTACTTACTACTAAATTACACTATGTCCAAAAGATATTCTAATATTTTCTAAGTCCAAAACACTTAACAAATTTACTTTAAATTGTTCAAAGTCAAACTACTGCTATACTTGATGTCTTCTACTGCGAAACGTAACGTTAAAATAGTTCAAAAGTACTCACGATTTATAGTTGCCAAACCTCAAATAAACACGCCACTTGTCACTTCACTGATCCGTTAGCACCAGTGGCGCCCTCTTGCGTCTCACAAAGACTTCGGTGGCGAACTGTTCCGTCTATCACGAATTTCAAAGCCCGGTACTTGTTTGAGCTTGAAGTTCCTTATTCGTCGGTGCTCACGCAGCGCCCTCTGTCGGATGTCACTGCTACTACTGAATCCTTTGCAAATCACCCTAGTCGTGATGCCAACTGATCGTGTTACCCACACGATGCCTTTTCCAATACACACACTCACAACGGAGTCGTAACACAAATCGGTGTTAACGTACTGGTAAATCCGGCTCGGATAGGACCAAAATGGACCGTAATCCCAAAAACCGCCCTTAGAAACGTGGTAGGAAATGAAACACACGTCCAAGCGAGGATATTTTTTATTGATGTAGACGGCATTTATACAATAGTCCGTAGATCTTAACACCGCGACACAGAAAATCGATATAACGCCATCTATCGAGCTCAAACATCAACAAAGTACATTATTAATATTGAACACATATGTAATATTACAATGATTACGATATAAAATAGCAACTAGCAGTTTACCGAAGCTCGAAAGGCCGCAAGTACGAGTACTACAGTTATTGTATAATTTACTTTTACGTAAATGGATAGCTTATATAAGACATCAGACAGTAGTTGAAAAGGCCAACGAACAAAGTATAGAATAGAAGAAAGGTGGGTTATTTGGTTTCATTGAAATGCTTGTTTGTTTTTTATATCAAATTCAATTCATTAAATACTCATGCTTTCTATCAGATAGAGTGAGTCATTTTAGCAGCTATTCATTAAAAATTTAAAGAAAATAAAATTAAAAATTTATTGGGACTAAATTGAATTTGAAAGTAAATAGCTTCGTCACCGCCGCTATCTAAATTTGAGACCTTCCCTTCAGTGGGTGCAATTGAGACAACTGATTAAAGGGGACTTACAATTTTTAAATTAAAAGTCAGTTACTAATTACTCTCGACTTTGTCGCATCAAATTTAAGTTCGGCTATTTTAAAATGATTCGGTTAAGTAATGAACCAACAACGTGCAATAATATTATGTATACAAAAGTTATTACTGATTCGGTGGATCAGCTAGTTTACCTGTGTGTAGGTATATCAGCTAGTCAGCTGCTATTCTTTAAGTCTCCGGATGCATTCTCACATTGTTTTGTAACGCAGGTGTTGTGTTTGGTAGACACCGTGTGAGGGCCACGTTTATGAACCGGAGGGATATGGACTACAGTTTCTCAGGAAAGGGGTGTTAGGTAATTCTTTCGTTGCTTGCTTTCTTGCTCGATGAAACTGAATGACTAAGATTGCCAGTGAACTATTTTTCTTATTTTGGCTAGGGGCATTTGACTTCTGATCTGCAGGTATCTATGGGCAGCGGTAGCCACTTACCAACAGGTAGCTTATTTCATCGTTTGCCCCCCACGTACCATAAAATAAAAAACTTCAGATAACTGCGTGCTCAGTTATAATCTGTAAAAAGCTTCTTTTATCCCATAGAAAGTAATCAACGGTTAATTTAATATTCTTTTCACGTTAAATTTTAGGTTTCAAGGTGAACTTGTGTTCAGGAAGTTTTCTGTAAATAAAGAGCTCTCTGAATTATTTCACCATAAACTATCAAGACCTGAGCCGGTTCCAACAGTTTCATTGAGGTAAAGTGCAAAACGCGTTGCGAGGCGCCGCCGCTCGATACAAACTTGAAATTATAAATGCGAAATACATAGTACGTAGTTGTACTGTTATGCCATAGAAGTATAGTACTCGTAACTGAAGTAAGCAGCGCACGTGTTTCCTTCCCACTTTGATCCCGCGTCTTTTAGACTGCCACAATATTAGTCACTATGTTGCATTGTCTAGACATACGAGTATAATGAGAATAGTGACCACCACTGTTGGATTCTACTTATGCTTTCCATCAAACAGAGAGACTTGACTCATTTTGGAATGTGTTTATTTAAAAAATGTAATCTAAATAGATCCCAGCGTATCAGTGGGAGCTATGTCGGTTGGTCTATCCAGTGTGTGCTCCTATATGCTATCGCAGTGGGGCAAAAGAAAAAAAAATGGAGTATGTTATATATGTTAGCTACCACATGAAGCAGCTCGGTGATCAAAACTATACAATACCATACGAAGAAAACCTTTAAAGTTAGTAAGTTTTCAGTTGCTTTTAATCGAGTGAGGTATTCAGAGTCCTTTTTCAGAAAATGACGCTCACAGATTATAGGAGATCGAAACGAAAGATACCATATCAAATACTTTTATATTACGTATGGAATGGAGTCTTAAAGTGCGAATGTTTGAAAGCTTTTGAAAGGATATTGTTTTAATTATAAAGCCTATCTTTGAACCCTTTGTCTTGAACCTTTGACTACAGCAAGTTCTTTGTAGATAGCTTATCTACATTTTCAAACATTCCGTATAAAATCGTAATTAGGCCAACCCGCTCGCGAGCCCTACTGCCTATACACATTATACAGATAAAGTACTCGAAAAATGTTAAATTCAATGCGTTTTATTTCATACTTCAATTAAATTATAAAAGTGAACAATTTTTTTTTTTTATGTTTATCCGATCGCCACCAAACTTCACAAGATTAACCCAGGAGAATCAGGATATCGCTTAAATTTGTATCGAAATTTATACAGACATTACGAAAGTCAAAGGTAACACATTTGCATATAACTATACATACAGTACAAATTATCGACTTATTGAAAGTATAAGTTATTACTACACCATTGTCAAACCTTAACATGTTTTTATTAATATTTGAGCCTGCCAAAGTGACTCAACTCTGCCTGATGGAAAGCATGAGCAGACCTCAAGAGTATTGGTCACCGTACTCATTTCGAATGCAGACAATGGAACAATGCAGCATGGTGAGCCCGCACTAAGACGGCCTATTGAGATGATTCTGCATCACTGGGCCTCCAGTCTCACACTCACCAACGAAACGTCTTCTGAGAGAGGGTAGTAGTCCGATCGAGCCGAGCTGTTTGTGCAGAAATCAGTGTGGCTTTACTACATTGAAACATTTCTTGATTATTATATTATTATTGTGTGGATGATTTAAAGTCTGTAATTCTACTTCTTATACGAACATGTAACATATTTGCACAATCAATCGTCTGACAGTTTAACATATTACTACACTGTACCTACTAATCGTTCCTTTATTGCTGAGTATCAAAACCCCCTTCCACCATTTTTCCTTTAGTCTAACCATTGTCTGGAACTTCCACCTCTTTGTTTCTTCCCTTCTATATTTCCATATTTCCAGTCACAATATAGCATATCACAAATATTTTCTTCTGTTACATTCTGAATAAAAATAACAATATTATTACTCTTAACGAACTTCATCAAGCAAATGCGGTTGGGTGCTGTCTGGCAAGTACGACTGGCTATTTACACAGTACTATTTGCAGAAGAAAACTTTCTCAGCGCCGACAGTTGTAACAAGTAAACAAACGAGTTGGTGTGTGCAGGTAGAACGCGGGCGGTGGCGTCGCGGTGCACTCACTCGCTTCAATTGCAGCAAACTCTTTAGCTCATTACTTGCAGGATGTTTTTTGACCTGTTACTTAAATTAAATTTGAGAAACAACCTTTCTTTGGCATGTTCATTTCTGCACAATGGCGTGCTACACAATTGAGAAATGCTAACAAAATCAGGGAATCACTATCACTATATATTTTAAAACAAAGTAATCCGCCGCGTCTGTCTGTCTGTCTGTTCGCGATAAACTCAAAAGCTACTGCACGGATTTTTATGCGGTTTTCACTTATAGATAGAGTAATTCTTTAGAAAGGGTTTTGTATATAATTTGTAATTTTTTGAGTTTATTAGCTAAAATATAACGATATTTGTTGAAGACGTCGAAAATATTAAGCCGCACACCTTAGAGCATCAAAGAAGAATAATATATATAATATATTTTCCGTAATGAATCCGTGCAAAACCGGGGCGGGTTGCTAGTTGATTGTAAAATGTTGGCAACTCATAAGTAAATAATATATTTTGTGCCTTCATAGTTTTGTTGAACAGAAGTATACATCATGTGTTCAGCCGGTAGCGGTGGAGGGCTTTGGAAGGGGAGCAGCCTATGTCCAACAGTGGACATCTTTCAAATGAGCCGTTGCAGGAGCTGGCATTTTATTTAAAACTATAGTGTATGATATATATTGTATCGTGGGGGACTTTGAATATAGAAAGAACACCCGGCTCAAAAAAACAATTTGTGTCCCATGCTTACCTATAACTGTGGGGATCGATTTTTTATTAGTGAGCGTGAGTTAGCATAGGTCATTTAATATAGTCCATAAACTATCACAATAGGTTCAGGTAAGCAATAAATTAATTAAATCAATTAATCTCTACTATAAGTAGCTTGCGGTCATCAAAAATATGACCAAGGTAAATTGATACACAGTTCCACCAATATCAGGTATCTGTATATAGCAAAAATATAAAAGTGTAGGTCTTATAACCGTGGTCGGATACAGAGCATGAGCGGGCGGTCGAGCTGCAGCAATATAGGCTCATTGGACGTTAATTAAACTTTCTCGTTTTGTTCCTACGCCGAAGTCGCGTGTCGATGACAAGTGGCTGGCACTCGCCCGCCTCGCCTCCACACCTCGCCCCTGAGTCCTCGCCATCAGGACAGGATCAGTGTTAAACACCAACTATCACAAGTATGTATAGCCTGATACATAACGTTTCTGTTTACTGAGCTCTTAATACCTATATAGTCGAACCCGTGTTAACACTGATTATACGTTATGAATTATGATTGAACCGTTATTTGTTGAGCTTTGCGTTGTCGTATTGGAGTTGAGTTTTGTGATAATGAAATAGTAATTACAAATCAGTGAATGTAACTAAGCAATACATAATATTTATTTATCGTTAATGATCACAACACATTGGAAGTTATTAACGGTTGTCAGGCTTTACAATGTTTATAAATTTCATCCTCTAACATTATTAATGCGAAAGTTTGTGAGAATGGATGTATGAACATTTGATACTTTTTACATAAAAAACTACTGAAATAATTTACGTGCAAGTTGCATACATCAGAATAATGCATAGACTTCTATTACCGCGAGTATCCAAAGAAGAAGCAGGCGACGGACAGACAAATGTGTATTGAACACAAGACTTACATGTTGTTAATTAGAGGCGACTGAGAAAACAAACTACACAGAACAACATCATTGCAAAGAGAACGAAAACTTGAAATAAATTCTATACCAAACCAATCCACATCCAGCTTCTTATAGCGGGCCATAACCTCGTTGCTAAGAAGATGCCCACGACTAGTATTATGCAACTAGTAACTCTCTATGGAGGTACTTGTGTTAAATGATTACAGATAAGTTGCATTATGTTGCGCATTCTTTAAATGAAACTTGCACAGTTCAATCAATTTATTCAGAAGTTCGGTGTAACATATGTAGGTATGTGACTTCACTTTTGTGATACAAAACCTTTTCTCTTGATGACTGTATTGACTACTCAAGAATACATTGTTCCTGCGTTGAGTGCACTAAGCATCTTTAGTTTATTGGTGAAGAACAAAAGGTTTCGCTATGAGTAAGGTTTTACAATGAAAGCAAAAGGAAAGAAATACTTTATTTTGGTTCTGATAATCACACCATACGGTGAATGGAATCCACTTAATACATTAACTTCCACAATTGAATGATAATGGAGTTATGCAAAACATTACCAGTTAAATAATTACCTGAAATAGAAAATACTCAAGTTACTAATCTAGTGAACATAATTTATAAAAATGAATGCACGTAATTGTAAAACAAAACTAATTGGAGTGCTGAAGGTGAATTTTCCATAATGAATAAAACATAGCGGTGAGCTATTAACTTTGTGCTGTTACACGAATAACACGACAACTGACATGGTATACCTGTGCCACGATTAATGATACGTTTAGAAATGTCGCTCCACCTCCACCTCCACCAGTGTGCGCTTCTCAAGAAACCTTTAGACGTTATTATAACTAGTTATATCGGTGGCGCAATGTCCTTATTTCGACTAGAATGGCGAGCTTAGTTCGACATGGTGACATTAAATTGGTTAGGGCGACTACAGAGCGAGGTGCGTACCCATCTACGAACAACTTCACGATTACTGTCAATGATTGATACTTTATAGAAACAGTGGAATGGGTCTTGTTAACAACTATCTACTACGTAGGTATCTATATAAATAATTATAAAAAAATATTTAGATAAGTTATTATGGTTCATTTAAAAACAATAGTCTCTCTATCCAGATTAGTCGTGTAGGTATCGTGTCGTGTGGTATCAAAACTTGAAGTCAGTGATAAGAATCATGCATCAAGTAGACACGCGAGTGAGTACCCAAGGTAACTAGTGCAAAGCTCTCTAATAATAATTCACTTTAAAATGCACGATCGTTGACATGAGCACGCGCGTGCGGACAGTACATCATGTCAACGTAGTGTAATCGACAATATCATGTGTCGTGATGAATGATTGTGTAACCATTTATCATGGACACCGAGTGTGACGCAGGGTGGGGGTGGTCAGATCATTATAGGCTCCACGAGGAGGGTTCAGTTACCATGTCAGACAGCTAACTGTTCATAAATTAAGAAAAAATGATTTTGTTGTAGAAAACGGAATCACTCTTGCAAGACGCGACTGAAAGCTTTCAATGCTTACAGATGGACAGAAATAATCAGTTACCATAGGACCGAGTTATGTGCTTAGTGCTCTTTCTTACAAATGTCAATGCTGTTACTGTTACCTATATTATATATATATATATATATCCAGACATCCAGTAATAGAGCACCCGGCGCGGCGCACGAGTGTCACGAATAACGGTCTGCATTATGTGTTAAACTCTATTTCTCTATTGCAAGTGACGAGCAGTATTCACATTGCTTGTGTTGTACTCCCTGCTCATCATTTCATATTATCTGTATAATTAAATGTAATGTAAATAATTTAAAAAGCGAAGAAGAGAATGAGAGAAAGAATGAGAATGAAGAAATAAATGAAAGTTTTACATACTGCTTCTTGACCTACCGTTATTATGTATGCTGTGTCTGAATTGTAAACAAATCATATTGCTTCGTAGTCAGCAGAGCAAGGCGTACGAAACTGGAGCACTCAAATTTACTAAACAAGATGCCACCTCAGTGAGTCACAATAGAATTTCAGGTATATTATATATGTTCATTTCATGGAGTTTTTGTCGTCCTTCTTATTTCATTCATATTATATGCGCGACTTTACCGTTAAATTTAATTGAGGTATTTTGTGACCATAGTTCTTTGTTTAGGACTTTCCAGTTTTACCTACTTTCTTAAGATCCACTAATTCCACGAGAATACTACATTTTTTGTACCTTTGTGATATGGTAATATAGGGTTCCAGGTACATACTACAGACATGCAAAATTACTTCAGCTCTTTGAACATGAAGAAGTAACAAACATAAAAGTACTCACACTCACAAAATTCTCGCCTTTGTAAAATAGTAAATAACACAGATTTAATTATCTACATTCCAATAGCGAAAGAATAAACAGAAGTTCCTAGCATTACAACATTCACAAGAAGTTCTTCAACTAGTTAGTTTAGAAAGTCATGTTCTAGTACGGTGCCGAGTTCCTGTACACGAACACTAAACGAGCACTATTAATTAGTATATCGGGCAGATCGCACCCATAACCGCTCGAGTGAATGTAACTCGAGACTTGTCGCACAACACGCGCCGTTACTGAAACCACCACATATTTACAATATACACCTAACCAATCAAACCTATATGCAGTTTGTAAACTAATATTTTTTAGCTGATTTTCTTTCTTCAAATAGAATTTTGGTTTAGTTTATAATAAGAAAATTTGCTCTTAATAGTATCTTTGTCCTTGACTAAATTTTGGCAATTTAATCGACAAATCTGACATTACAAAGAAGGTATCGCTGACATACTGGGTGCCTAAATTAGCGTCAGTCAAATTCAACTCAGTGCCTATATTATTCGACTTTGTTTTAAAGCTGATCTAATGAAGCTAGGAGTTGGATTTGTATAATAAATACTCGACTCTCTTTCTTTTTATTCGATTTCCCCTTAAAGTGTCTTATAGTGTCATACAAAACATTAAATAACGTAATAAAACAGTAGTAAAATATTTTTCCTTTTTTTTTCGCCTGATGGTAAGCGATTACCGCCGCCCATGGACACCCGCAACACCAAAGGCGTCACAAGTGCGCTTTCTTAAAATCTACCTTTCAACCCTAACCCTCTTTTACTAATATTTTTCTTACATAAGTTATATTTATTAAAAGGTTGCTTGGTGAAGTAGGTTCAAATGGAAAATATGTATAAAACCCAGTGGTGTCCGTAAATTAAGAGCGTTGCGGATATTAAGGGGTCGCAGCGTCGCACAACTTCCGCCCCATAACCAACACGTTTCCGGCCCCTCGCCCCCTCTACAGATGAAGGCACCGTGTCTCGTCACCGGCGACTGCCTATCTCACTTAGAACCTTGTACCATTACCAGCTGGTTTACTCATATTATAATAACCAAAGACATGTGGTTAACTATGTGTAGGTTACCAATTATTCCAATAGTGTTTTATATAGTGTGTTATACACACTATTGGAATAATTTGAATGAAATGCCACAATACGGTGCTGTGCCTATGTTATCTTGGTGCATCATGTTTTAAATTAATTGTAATATGCGTTCATAATATATTTAAATCCCATGTCCAAAACGAAGACAAGCCTATTGTCTTCAACCGGGCACTTAAAATATTAAGGAAAAAGAAAAAATCACAGTATGATGAATGAAAAGGTAATTACATTGGATCCGAACTCAGGAAGACATCTCTTAGCAACAAGTAGGCGGCGGCGGCAACTGAGCCCTCTGCCAACTAAAACTGTGATATTGCTGTAATAGAATAGACCTCTTTGTTTTCAAAATTTTGCTGGCCAGTTGCAAATTTAGGTTTGTATATATATTATATGAAATGATTTATTTCACATAAATATAGTACATTTACAGGTGTTTTTACAGTTTGAACTTTAGAGACCGTCTATTAAGCCACTGGTGACATGTGAAAATATCTTTATTTGAAATTATATAAATTACATTAGTTTTAATTAATGTCAAAATATTTAAATTTGTTCAAGAAAAGTCATGTAACTAGATACTACATTACATTGCAAAATAGTCAAAATAAAATTAATAGCAAGATATTCAAATATCACATAATTCAAGTTGTATTCTCATGTACAAAAAGAAAAAAACGAGATATTGGTAATTCTATGAAACAATCAGCAATTTCATTATACAATCTTATGCACATTGAGTAACAAATATTTTGATAAAAAGTGGTATCTGGTATTTCTTGGGTACTTATATTTTGCTTTGGTGAACAGGTTTGGGCAATTTTTTTTCAAAATAAGATTTCGAAAATGTACATACAATAGAGAGTCTTTTTTTTTCTTTATTTGTTTAATGAGGGCTTAGTCACGAAGTGATTATGTCGCCCTTCAGTAATAGAGAGTTAGTATGCCTAAGTTTTTAAAATATAGTAGGCCTTTGTTGTTGGACAAGCTTTTCGGGACAGCTGAGAGGCTTGCTGACCCGTGGGGTTGTGTACTGACCCGGCCCTACACTATGCCAGCTGGCTTGAATACAGCAGATACTGGGATAGGTATATTGGCCAGCCCAGCTGATTAGCCTTCGATCCGTAGCCTTAATACCAGGGAAAGGTGATGGTAACTATTCTAACCGGCCCAGCTGTTAGCCTTCGTACCGTAGTTAGAATAGTAGTGAAACTCGAAGAGGTTACGACTTATCTAATTTATTTACACAAATGCATTTTCTTATAATTACATTTTGGCCGACAACATAGGACAGTGAAAGCGAGCTTACAAGACTACACATTCTATTCGACCAATAGAAATTTAGAAGGCTAACGTAAATATGTGCGAGCGCTGAGAATCCGTTCATAATTTTTTAGCTCTCGCGACGAGCGGTCGGCGCGGCGGGGCGGCTGGCGCGACGTGACGGCGCGGTCGCGCTGTCGCCACAAGCTTCTACAGACAAACATTCAGTTGCCGATAATTGAGATAAAGAAGAAAAGAAAAAGAATATTACTTGAACTAGGTATAAAGCATAATATAATGTATTTTTTAATAATTTTTTTGTCAGCTACGTTACGCAATCTTTTAAAAATATAAATCAATTTACGAGTTCTAGATGTAAGATGATCTAAATGTTGTCTAAAGCTCAGTAAACTATCCACCACCACACCGAGATATTTGATGGTGAAGGTACTATCCAGATGAACATAAGAGCAGGAGTGAAAGGCTTGACAGGTGTGGGCTGTGATAGAAAAAGGTTCAAGCAGATTCCGTGAAATCTTTTTCATAGTGAAAGGCATATACTTAGTTTTAGTTATATTAAGTGTTAAACCATTGTTTCTAAGCCAAGAACACACCGTATTAAATCCCGCCTGAGCAAGTGCATAGGTCTCCTCCCAAGTGTCACCATCAAAGATTAAAGCGGTGTCATCAGCGAATGTTACAATTTTGCCGTTTTTAAGTTGAAGATTGCAGAGATCGTTAATATAGGAGAGGAAGAGTGTAGGACCCAGTACGCTACCTTGCGGTACACCAATTGTCACAGGAAGATCATCACTGATCACCTCACCGACTCTTACTCTTTGGTGTCTATCATTTAGATAGTCTGCAAACAACTTATGCTGTGTATCCCGTATGCCCAATCTTTCCAGTTTATCAAGTAAGAGTGGGACAGAGACCGTGTCAAAGGCCTTAGCGAGATCCAAAAATATTGCTATAACCTTTTTCTTTTTGTCAAGTTTGTCAACTATGTGATCTATTAAATCGTGTACAGCATCAACTGTGGAAGTGCCAGATCGAAACCCATACTGCGATTTTGACAACAAGTTTTTGGCTTCAAGGTATTCAATCAGCCGTTTGTTAATCAGTCTTTCCGTTATTTTAGATAAAGTGGGCAGAATGGAAATAGGCTTATAATTGTTGACAAGGGCTCTGTCACCACTCTTGTAGATAGGAATAACTTCAGCGAGTTTTAATTCTTTCGGAAAGACACCCGTGCTGAACATTAAATTAAAGATGTGTGTTAATGGGGGCACTAGGATATGATGGTATCGTTTGAGGAAAACACCTGAGATATTGTCCCGTCCAGTTGCAGTAACCTTCCTTAAGTTTAGGATGAGGCTGCGAACTTCCATTTCGGAGGTTGGCGACAGAACAAATGAAAAAGGTTGGAAGTGAAGGCTTGAAGTAGAAGGTAAGCTGTTGGTTAAGCTACTCTCGGTCAAATTCCTTCCTATTGAAGTGAAAAAATGGTTTATATCATTGACCGAAGAAATAGGATTCGTAGGTGACAACAGTTCTGTGGCTTGGTTTGATTTTTTGTCACAGTGAGCAACTTTGTTGATGGTCTCCCATAATTTCAGCAGTAAAGTATATAAAAGTATATATGCATTTATGGGCTCTATTTACAGATTTGCAGATCATACAAACATTTATAGGCACAACAGTCGCATACACTACCACTGCGCCACCGAGTCAGTCAAGTAATCTAACATGTATCTGATTTTTATTGCTTTGTGCCAATAAATAAAATAAAATAACTGTGTGTGTGACTGTGGTTAGGACACAGTGGGCCAAAGAGCGCATTGTGTAGTTCCGACCGTCGCTCCAGTTCGAGCAGCGGTAATGAGCAAATAAGTGTAAAATACTGTCTCTAAAAAGAAAGCTAGCGAACAAATACGTAAGTTACTAATAGGAATAGAATACGTTTCTCCACGATGAGCCGTCTAGACTGTCTAAATGATTTTCCGTCCAGTATCCAGTAGTTTTACTAACTGACGGAAGAGCAGTGTAGATTAGTTTGCTTACATTTTTTGAGTAACTGGCTAATAATGTTTTCATTAGCTCTAAACATCAATGAGTTTTCAAAGTATTCTCCGTATTATCATAAATATTAATGGACTTAAACTAGAATCAAGCGGCTCTACAATTGTTAACCATAAATAAGAGCAAATCTATCGAACGACTAACGGAGGCTCAAGGCGGGATCTGATTCCCCTCGCAGCGCCGCCAGGTATTGGCGAGAGGCCAGCCGCCTTTTGTGAATCCATACAAAAATCATTTATTTACTTTAAACTTTTTACAAAAAACAATACGCTGTATGAAACCCTTGAACTGAGCATTCAAAAACTCTGGAACAAAAAATTAATGACACATAAAACACGCACACAGACATAACTTGAGGCGAGATAGATGTCTTGTTTTTTTTTGATTATTTTGAAAGAATAATAACAACATAACGAAGAACTTTTCAGATTCATTACATGGAAATAATTATGAAGTATTTGCTACATTAGTAGGTACAATGTGCAACCATACCACAAGAAGTTACTGTCATAGCATATTCTAATCAATGATATTATAACAGACACACAACACTTTTTACAGCTCGACCTTGATATTTTGTCGTTGCAGAAATCGATGGAGGGATAGTTGTCTGGATTGGCGGCGACCCTTTCCATAGAAAACGTCGCCGCCAGCCAAGGGCAGACCGCGATGGCAACACGCAAAAGTTTAATCTACATTAGAGTAAAGTAATAACGTTCATCCTTTCGTAGTCTACTAATTTCTATTTACTCAGCTGCCTCTGAAGAAGGATTATGTTCTTTGAGTGTAAAAGTCATCTTAAGAGGTGGATTTTTTCTTGTATTGCAAATTCACCAATAGCAAAGTTTACACGTACTGCACATAATAAAAATACCATAGTAAATTTTGAATCTTCTTTTTTTGAAGTCGGTTAAAACACACAAAAAATTGAGTAAAGTTTAATGATAATTCTATTCGAGCCGAACAACCACGATTCTCCTCCAATTTACTGAACAAATGAGATGCTAATTTATGTTTTTATTCTCTGCTCAATAACTTGTACTAGGAACTACAAGTATATGAATTGTTTTCATTGGTTCATTTAGTGAACTGCCTCGTTGGTCTAGCGGTTGGCATACACGACTGATGATCAAAAGGTCACGGATTCAATTACCGGGTGGGACCAAAAGTATTGTTAGGTTTGACTTATTGTCTTAGAGCCTGTAAGGACTAACAACCAGATGAGACGTGTTTTATAAATTTTATTAATGAATGCACACACCTATGGTAGCTTATTTTAATGAGGTGCACGAGTGAGGGGATTGATTCCAACTACAGTATCAACTGTTCTCCGAAAGCATAAACATATTACCTGTAACGTCAATACAAAGTGTAACAAAACAAAGGTTTGCTCGGTCTTGCCAAAAACCACTTTTGATTTGATTAATAAAGGAAGAAGTGGTTGTTAGCGAACAATCTCATTTAGTGTTCAAGTTTGTATATTGTTGTAGCCTACATGATGAAGGGAATGTTGCAGGTCGCGGCTAGTTTATATTTCATATACTCCTTTCTATATTCAAATTACTTCAAGTTGCAAAAGGACCTAGCTAACAATTTTGTTGTTTTTAATGTGCACATCATTTCCCTTTTCCTTCTTTCGGTGGAGTTTCCTGTATTGTTAACATAAAATACACACTGAATTTGTTTCATTAAATTATTATAATAATTTATGTTACTACTCACCATGAAAAAACTCCTCATTATTAAATCATCATTATAATAATATCGCAATAGTTAAAAAACTATTCTTTAAAGACTAAAGTTGCATTCACAGTTTGGCACTGTTGTTCCTCCATTAGCGTCTAGTGACACAAAGCGTGTAAATTTCAAGTTGGGATTTTCTTCGCAGTACGCCCCGCAAGGCAAGGTACTAGTGCAACTGGGTCCTTGCACCAGTACCTTGCCTTGAACAGGTGAATAATGATACTAGCCATTCAACTTGATTAAGCTTAATTATATTGTGTAATAAATGTGGTCTTGTTAACTATCATTGTAATGTGTAAAGGACCACAAAAGGAACTACAAAAAGTAGTAGGTTGTCAAAAAACCAAGAATGTATAATTAAAAATATATTATTATTATAATATATTACATTTAACAGATAATTATGTTTAAACATTAGTTGGTAGTCATTCGATTTCATTAATCGTAATTGAGACTCGTACTTGCGACAACTTGTTACGGGTATAATAATATATTCAAGAACCTGTGCCGACAACTTGAAAGGTTCAACGGAACATGTTATGGAGCATGAATTAGATATAAAATACAGAAATAAGGAGATTTATATAATTGTATACACGTCAAGCGTAGACATAGAGAGTCCACGTAGGCTTCGGAAGTACGTGCCCCCTACATTTTACCTATTCTTCAGTACAAATGATTCAGCTTTATTGTATAGCCACTCAAAAACATTCTGTCATAAGCAACAATACAATAAATTCCTTTAACTGAAGGAGCCACCAGCCTCTTCGATTTGCATTTATTTTATTTTAAATGCATAATCAAGCAGTGAACCGCTTCGGAGAATTATACCATTGAGGCTACTCCTAACAACCATTAACACCAAGCTAATCTCCTGAATAGTATACTCATATATTATAGTATATTTAAGAGTAAAACTAGTCGTATGCGAATTGAATAAGCTCTAAATGAGCACTTTCATCCTTAAACTATTTACATTTTAGGTTTAATAGGTTGGTCACCAGAGACACTACTCTAATAATCTATCCAACTATCGTCAGTAAAGCATTGTGTTCGGTTCTTACTGCAACTGACAATTGCATAGAACAGTTCTAACCTCTTGCGGTAAATCCCTTAATTTATAACGTTTTTAATCCCTGACAGTCGCATAGTTAAACCAGGGACATAGTTAAGTTTCAGTTTTAGGTTTTCGTATGTGTAAATAAGTTTAGGAATTGCATATAGTAGTGAAATGTTTAACTGCTATTTACTGTTTAGTAACATAATAATATTACTTAAAAGAGAGAGTGTTTTTGCATCCAAGACATGCACTACAATTCAATTTAATTATTTTATTGTACAACATTAGGTAGATAACGATTTTTTATTGTTGACAATTAAGTTGTATGTTTTTTTTAAATATATTTCAAGATTTATTTAATTTATAAAAATATTTTATGATCACTTACACACATTACGCAGGTACGGGACGAAATTATTATTTTACTATAACTCTATAACAATATCTTGTTTCCATGAGGTTCAGTTAAACCTAAGAGCATACTTATACTCGTATTCGTATGATATTAACGTTTCATAATAACGCTCAGATCTGACATTACACTCTCTTGTTACGAGTGTATTATGTTCTCGCACTCGATTATCTTGCTAAACATAACAATTTGAACTTAAAATATGTGTGTTAATAGAATATTTTCGATGTGTTCATTTTTTAAAAAACTTACGCGTTTTCCACAGTTTGCACACACAAACATAACGATTTGTATTAACAATGAGTATGGTGACCTTATTTGAACTTCGCTTACGAATAAAAGTTTGCCTACGCTTTGTTATTTTTATCATTTGCGTTTATTTCCATTACAGATACAGTTTTTTATAGAATGAGAAAGAAACTGTCTCAAATATTGTTATTAGGGAATAAAATTTAATCGTTAGAAGCCTTTAAGGCTACGAAACCCCTGTACCTCTGTTCGTCGGTGGCGTGTTATGACGAGCGCGGAGTAGCCCGGGGCTTCACTCCAAAAAAAATTATATCTCACCATAATATTATGCATCATGCTAGCGGGCTGTGGAGTTAGTGAAGAGGGGAGACCAACAAAAACGTATATGATTATCGTATATGTGAAAAATCTGTTCATACATATGTATGAAATTAGATATATTTGCGTAGCTCATACTCGGTACCTCATTTTATATTTAAATGGCGGGTGGCTGTGCCGCTGCGGTTTTTAAAATAATTTACATTCGTTGAGAGCTCATCCCGAGGCCACCATACCTCACTTACACAGTTGACTACACGCCAGTTGATGTATTATGTACGTGGTCACACTGGGCGACTTTGGAGAAGTGTCAATCGCTATGGGAGTGTTAAATGCGATATTGTATAGATGTGATATTCACTTGTTTTCTGGTGTATAAGGGTAATCAAATACCAACAAGTTATTAATTAAAGAATTTGCCATCCTAGTTGTTAATTTTATCGTTCAGCTATGAATATTTATTAGGGTTATTAATTTGAATCATTTTTTTTTTACCTCTGGAAACCCCTCGGCCCGTAACACCACCGGGGTTTTGCGGTGGGGCGGTGTATCGGAATTGAACCGACTTAAACCACACAGTGTGCCGGTAGCGAGAGATCTCCTCCGATGACTGCAGTGAGGGCCCGACGTCGCGACACCCAAGCGGGGCAGATCGCCAGCTTGTGCTGGGCCGATTCCTCACTGCAGTTGCAGTGGTGGCAGGCGGGACTTTATTCCCTCCTAGCGTCCGAGTGCAGGTACTTCCCGAAGCAACCGTGCCCGGAAAGCACCTGCGTCAGTCGAAAGGAAAGGGTCCCGTGCTGCCGCCCTGCCCACTCGAGGATGACTGGCTGGAGCGCCTCCACGGTGGCAAAACCAGCGCGTGGAACCTCCAGCCAGGCTCGACGAGTGGCTACACGCCACTTGCGTACCTCTTCGGGTGGAGGACGAAAGCCGTTCTCCGCCCGGTATTCAGCCGCTCGTCGATAAACTTCGGCGAACACTTCCGCCTCCAAAACCCACGGGGGTGTTCCCGCCAAGGCGCACGCCGCCTCGGTCGACACGGTGCGGTAACCGCGTATGGCTCTGACCGCCAATACCCTCTGAGGGCGCCAAAGGCGCGCCTTATTCTGGTCGGTCAGAGCCGCCACCCACACCGGTGCACCATACAGCGCCATCGACCGGATAACCGCCGTGTAGAGGTTTCTCGTTGCGACCCTGGCTCCACACAAATCGAGCAAGAGTCGCCCAAGGGCAGATGCAGCGTAGACCAGCTTAGGAGCAAGCTGTCGGAAGTGCTCATCGAAGAGCCATACATAGACCATAACAACGGGGCCCATGGAATAATAGGGCCTCCGTCTTATACAGGACCACCCGTAAGCCCAACGCCTCGATGCGCACAGCTACCAGAGAGACGCCCCTGATAGCCAGGCGTGCCGCCTCCTGGAAGTTTGCCCCCCGAGCTGTGACTAGGGTGTCATCGGCGTAACAAATTACGCCCAGTCCGGGGGCAAAACGACTTCCAAGGACCCAGTCGTACCCCACGTTCCACAGAAGTGGTCCAAGGACAGATCCTTGCGGAACGCTGCACGACATGGGTCGCCGTCTCCGGACGTCCTCTCGGTCCTCGTACACGACGGTACGCTCCTCTAGATAGTCTGTCACTAGCCGCCCCAGATACTCTGGCACCCCGTGATACTGGAGTGCTTCCCCGATGCAGCTAAATAGCATACTATTGAAGGCGTTGGCGATATCCAACGACACCGCCAACACCACGCCGCCGCAGCTCACTGCCTCTTCAGTCACGGCCCTAAGGCCCATCACACCCCTCTCAATTAATTTGAATCACTGTGTTAACCTTTTATCAACTTTACATTATTCGGTTTACGTAAATAAATAACGACATCTTTGTTTATACAAGCCATCTATTAATACTTTATTTGCTTTTAAACTCTAACTACAATAGAAATATTAAGACAATAATAGTAGAAATAGCATAGACCTGTCCCATCCGTGAGCGCTCAAGAAGATTAATGAGTAATTACTTAATGCTAAAAGCGAACATAGAAACTTCGCTATGTGATGTCTATTGTGCAATTGTAAAAATGGCGTGGAAGTCTGTTTCACTGTCCAACCATCCACGCCCGAGAGTCACCTGCAACATGCAACTTAGGAACTAAACATAAACATGCTGTATTATATCCATTTATATATTATGTATAAATTAACGTGCATGTTGAGAACAAACCCGATAAATATTCACAGCACATGGCAATGTTAAGCAATACTATTTAAGGCAGTCTACACACCCCTCCGTACCTCATAGAGGCTATGTCGCCTAGTTTTTTTTTTATTATTATAGATTGATATAATATGACATACGAAAGGTTAATAAACATTTTAATATAAAAGAAACTAAAGAAACTTTATTTTTATTCTTCTTCTTCTTCGTCCGGCCTTTTCCCGTTTCTAATCGGGGTCGGCTCTCCTTATCCTTTTTCTCCAGAGACATCTGTTCTGGGTCGTCGTAGGGTCCACCTTATCTTCCTCGAGGTCTTTTTTAATAGTCGACATCCATGTAGATCGGGGTCTGCCACGTCCTCTTGGTCCCGACTCCAGTTGCAGCACCTTTTTGGTCATGTGTTCGTCAGATCGACGCATGACGTGACCGTACCACCTCAAACGCATCTCTTTGAGCTTCTCCGATATTGGTCTCACTTTGAAGCTGCCTCTGATATACACATTCGGCACTTTATCTAGAAGTGAGACGCCTGCGGACCATCTAAGCATTCGCATTTCGTTAACATGCACTTTGTTTACCTGCGCTTTTGTCATTGGCCAACACTCTGCACCATAGGTCATTGCTGGCCGTACTGCGGTTTTATAGACCTTGCCTTTGATTTTTATTGGCATTTGTGAATCGCAGAGTACACCCGTAAGGTCTCTCCACTTTTGCCAGCCCGTGTTGGTGCGATGCGTAAGGTCAGCGTCTATGTTGCCATCGCTAGAGATTAAACTGCCGAGGTATTTGAAGTGGTCAACGGTCTTTAGAGTGGCGTTTTGGAGAGTGATGGTTTGGCTGACGTCGCTGCCTGAGAAATTGCAGTGCATGTGTTCTGTTGCAGTGCATGTGTTCTGTATTTTTATTCTACAAACATTAATTTTCTAAAAGCGTGAGGTACCGTGTTGTTGTGTCTACGCCGTAGCTAAATCGTAGCAAACGTGTAGAAAGTACTCTACTCAATAATTTGCGTTGTAGTTGCCTGAGTAATATGTTATTCACCGCTGGCATCACAAGAAAGTTTGTGTGTTTAACCGAACTAGCGAAGTTTCTACAACAAAGTGGGTTCACAAGAGCCGCGGAGCTCAGCGCGACAACGGTGGATCAAATGATGTTGTTGTAATTAGTTCTGCGCGAACACACTCTCCGTGTGACATCCGCTCTTATGTCGTTAAACGTAAGATTTACTATGGAATATCAAATGTTTAATTTAAGACACTTTAATTCTAAAGTCGTGTTTGTACACAAAATATTCTTTAAAAGTACTAAACGTGAGGATCTATAATTGGCTTAGTTACGCAATCTTCTATGTTAAAGCTGTTAGTCCTCCAAGTTATAATCTATACATCTACATTTATACAATCTGTACATAGAAATAAATAAAATTGGAGTGTCTGTTTGTAATATTAAAATAAATGCTTTACTAAATGCATTTGTATATTTTTTTCAAATTTGGTGTGTCTGTCGGTCTCTCTGTCTGGTTCACACTTGGCACGCCACCACAAGATGCTCGTCAGACAACTATTGTCTCGTACATCTGATAACACATTATTGAGTGGTTACGTCCCCTGGGCTGACAGATTAGGAATAACGCGTGTCTCCACACCTATTCCTGTGCTGTGTTCCCCTATATTATCCCGTTTGAAGAATTAGAAGGAATGGAGGTTTAGTAACCTTATTCACAGGCTAAATAGCAATGAAATAGTAACTTAGCCCTGGTTATCTGTGTGGCTGTAGGATCTTTAATCAGCCCATTTGTGCTGGTATCTGTATTAAACAATTAAAGCCGGTTGCTATCGTATCGGTTTTTTGGTCGTTGTTATAAAAAGTTAAGTCGTTATGCTTCGTCACATATATACAGGGTGTCTCAAAAGAAATTTTATATTTGTTTAGCTTACTGCGTGAACGCTGCGTACTTGAGGGGTGCGGGGGTTATGTCAATTGGTAGCTTGGCTCTTGGGGATTCAGTCGCTATGGAGCGTTTCTCGGGAGCAGACCGCGCGTTGTGCGTGCGAGAGTTTTACAAGAACGGTGATTCGACAACTGTCGCGCGTAGAAAATTCTGCAGTATTCGAGGTTTTCGCCACTTAAATGATGCGCCAAGCCTTCCTCTCATTCGACATTGGGTTAAAAAGTTTGAAGAGACTGGATCAACGCTGGATAAATCAAAATCCGGGCGACCTAGGTCATCAAGAACGGTAGAAAACGTGGAGAGTGTTAATCAATCTGTACGTGACGACCCGAGCCTTTCAATTCGGAAGCGCGCGAGTGCTTTAAATGTGCATAGATCATCATTACATCGCATTATGCACAAAGATCTAAAGCTGCACCCCTACAAAATTCAATTGGTGCAAGAATTAAAGCCCCAAGATGCCGGTCAGAGGCTTAATTTCGTAAATCAGATGATTGAGCGATTTTCAACGTTCACCAACATTTTGTTTTCGGATGAAGCTCATTTTCATCTTAATGGCCACGTAAATAAGCAAAACTGCCGCTACTGGAGTTCAGCCAATCCGAAACGCAAACATCAGAAACCCCTACACTCGCCTAAAGTGACCGTATGGGCTGCCATGTCGGCGCGAGGAATTATCGGCCCTTACTTTTTTGAAGACGAAATGGGGCGTACAGTTACAGTGAATTCAGAGCGTTATGTGGAGATGTTAGACAACTTCTTGGTACCTGAACTGCAAAACTTTCCTGGCTATAACCAAAGAACATGGTTTCAACAGGACGGAGCAACTTCACACACGTCCAATATATCTCTGCCACGTGTTCGTGAAATTTTCTCAGGAAAATTGATCTCCCGGAGAGGTGACATAAATTGGCCTCCACGTAGCCCAGATTTAACCCCTATGGACTTTTTCCTATGGGGTTATCTTAAATCTAAAGTTTACGCCAATAAACCAACTTCACTGGCGCATTTGAAAGAAAATATCCGTCACGAAATGGCAGCCATCCCTCACTCCACCTGTCGAGCAGTCATAAGTAATTTTACTGTTCGATTAAATGAGTGCCAACAACGTGAGGGTTTACATTTAGACGATATTATTTTTAAGAAATGAATTCCCAAAAAGTGTATTTTAACAATAAATAAACATTTTTTCTATATACCGCTTCCTTTTTTTTTAATCAATCCACTAAATTGAAATTTCTTTTGAGACACCTTTTATAATAGCGACATCACGGGAGTGGGACGTTGGGACACGCACCGCATTACAAACAGTCGCTGTTATTGCCTACACGTCCCCATAGCGATATTACACTGTATTTATATTAAATTTCCTCCTGGGTGCACACCATGGTTTCATGTGAACATTATAGAAGCTCGAATCAGCTCAAAATAAATTATATGGGTAGACACTACATTATTGCTGATGAAGTAATGGCCGCAGACATTGCATGAAGATCTACAGGAACTAAAACTTACCAGAAGTAGGTGTGTTCGAAGAGTTTCGTGATGAAATATGTGCTCAGTTGAATTCCGTGTACCGTACACTCAAATAAAACAAACTTCAGTTTATTGCGTAACCTTTATTAACTTCGTTTAACTTCCAAAGGGTAGTAAAACACATTGTTACTCATAAGCATTATCACCCCTATTATATTTACTAGAGCCTCCCTCACCCTGCAGAACCTTTGGGGCAATGTTTTAGAGACACTTACACAATTTATTCAACCCTCGTTTGAATGTTTAATAAAGAGAAGTGCCGCGTGGTCGTGCACCATCGCGTCGCGTGTAATGCGTGAGCAGCAATCGAGCTACAATTATTTGGGCCCGCTCACAATTAGCTTCGATGGATTCATTTGTTAAAGCAATTTGTTCAATAACTAGTTGTAGGCGGCCATTTTATTACCTTGTCTGGCGTGTTTTTGTAACATGTCGCCGCTGTAATGGCCACGTACTTATAATAAATGTACACACATTTGTTAACAACCAGCGTCCATGTGAAACTATACCTACATCATAAATGCGTGGACATGTACAATTTGTAATTCTTGTTAACATCACTTTTATCAATATTATTATTTATCAGATACAGGTAGAATATTTTCATATAAATAGATAATATGAACTATTAAAAAATCGATTTCAATGCTACCAGCATCACAGTTGCTATAAACAGCAGTTAATGAGTTGTAATAAACTATTTTTAATTATTAGATTTTTTACCATTAATATTTATCTTTCATATTTGAATGGGTCCAAACGGGAAGATTGAAAAACATAAATATCGGAAAAATAACCTCTTAAAAATATACAAATTATTAACTGTCAAAATTAAAAATGTAGATTTTACTTAAATTTTCTATAAGAAATGGTTCGGGGCCACCATATACCCAGTATACGCCTTAGGTACGAGTATTTGTTGATGAATCTCGCATCCGTATAAGAGAATCGAGCTTTGTTTATTCGTGGTTCAACGTCAGCTTTCGCATCTTCCAAAGAATCCCCCACGCTTCCCAAGTATGTGAACTTTTGCACTTTTGCACTTGCTCGACTGCCTCATTATTCACATAAATGGGTGCTACATCTGAGGTGTTTAGGCGCACTTCTTTTCTTTTTATGCAGTTTATGCGCAAGCCTTCCCCAGCTGCAGAATGGATGAGGTCGTCGGTCTTAGATTGGAGCTTGTCTCGTAAGGTAGCCAGTAGGCAAAAGTCGATTGCGAAGTCTATGTCTTCTAAGGCATTTACGTTGGCTCAAGGTAAACCCCGTTATTCCTTCCATGTTCCACCTCTCGCATCATCCGGCTGCCAATCCAAGAGACTAGAACAAGCATCTCTGGTCAGCAAAAGACCCAGTTCAGTTTCTCCTTCGGTCCCGAGTACAGTAGTTTGTTCTCTTCGAAATCTTTCCATCTCGTTTCAGCGAAGTATATTTTGTAGTCTCTCATATATTTGATAACACTCAACTCTCTTCTCTCATCGTGCGAACATTCCAGCAGCCCATCAGTGTCCTTAATTTTCCTCCAAAAGTCGTCGCATTCACATCGATCCGTTTGTTCCTTCTTTGTGTTTCAGTAATATATAGTTTCAGAAATACAGGTTCTTAGTCCATAGTACCCTAGACGGCTAGTAGGGCTGCTACTTCAAAGCACCACGGCGTAGTGGTCGCCACGTCGCTACTCTTCGACACGAGCAGGTGAAGTTGACATTAGCATCGAATAAGATATAATGTTCCGTTCTCCCCTTACTCCCCGGGGTACACATTACACTATACGAAAATAAATACATATTAGTTTAAGTTGTTTAAAACTTAGTTATAATATACTTAACGATGCAAACAGTCTCTCAAACCTTGACCAAAATATTAAACATCAAATTAACCGTAGTGTACAATTACAGCCGCTAACAAGTTCGGTATTTGTAACTAGTAATTATGCGCAGTAACAGTTTCGATAACTGAGTCATTAGCGCGAACGAACACCACCAACTTAATGAACAATACGTTAATAGAACAAACCTTGCTCATTAAACAGAGATATTTTATTTATTATTTTGAAACTACCCATTGACGTATATTACTCGAATGTGATCAAAATACAGGTGACAAATTTACTAAAGTTCAAAATGCCTTTCTAATTAGCTACTATATGCTTTAGTTACGTACCTTGGTAGTTGTAAATCTGTAAATATAAATGAGGTCTGTGAAGTTAGGACCCTAGGCTCGGCGCACCGTCATCGCGCTCGTTACAACTGTGAAGTACAGTTCGGAAGCTCGCCGCCGCGCCTCGCCGCTGTAAAACTAAATACAACCACAAAAACCGAGTGCCAAGTAGCAATCAGTTTTAGTGCTAGGCAAGTATTGAAGCCTGATGATTGATGTTTGTCTATACAGAACGTAGGCTTTTGTGGTTGTTTGAAACAAAGACTCATCGTTGGACTGTAAGACGGAAAAATATTGAAAACTAGTTATTTAATTATGAGAACATTGATATCGAAACATTAATCATAAAAAGAGGTGTTACAACTACAAAATTAAGGTAAAACTGACATAGGAAACAATAAAAAGTCCAGTGCAACACGGCTTAAAGCATCATAGTTAATGTTAATGTTATAATACATTTGGCCCGTCCGTCCGATTGCACTTTTTAAACAAAAAATAATTGCATCTAATTACTTTTTACAAAGAATTTATTTCAACAACAAAAAAAATGTCATAAGCCGATCAATTTTTATGTATTATTCGTTTAGAGCCTTGAGGGCGCTGCTACGCGACGTTTCGTATCAACTACGTGGTTTTAACGAACAAAATATATATTTAGGACATGTTGTGGCGGTGCCTCTTTGAGCACGGCAAACGTTATGACTAACTTTCCACCGAGGCCTATTGAAGTCAGCAATGTAGTACTAAAACTCTTGTACATACAAGAGTATGTATATTTGGGTAGTTTATATTCATTTAAAAGTAATAGACATCAGGATCAACTAAACAGGCGAATTAGTAATTAGTGCAGTAAGTTATGCCGCCACAAAGAAATATTAAAATTAAATCTCCCCATTAAACTAAAGAAGTTGGTTCTGAACAGCTGTATCCTACCATGTCTCACATATAGTTGCCAAACTTGGATATATAACATGTATACATAACGGAAAATAAACTACAAGTATGTTAAAGGTCAATGAAACGCAGCATTTTATATATAAAACGGGGAGACAAGATCAGATGTACAAATATGAACTTCAACAAATGATATAGACGCCTTAAAATATTATAAAAAAGTAAAGTGGAAGGAGGCAGGTCACATAATCGGATGAACAAACAAAATTAAACTTTTGCAGTTGCACGGTTTGGACTGGACCAGTTGCTAAGAGAAGTAGGAACAAGGCGGCGGGAATGGACTGGTTTACTGAAGCAAAAGATAGAGAATATTGAAAAGAACTGGAGGAGACCTTTACTCGTTAAGAGGTCCTTAATTAATAAACATTTCATTAAATAAAATCAATCTAACACATTTAATTTTTTTTTTTTGAAATAATAATCTAGCATAAAAATTATATAATACAAGGTGTCTCAAAAAAAATTTCATATTTAGTGGATTGATTAAAAAAAAAGGAAGCGGTATATAGAAAAAATGTTTATTTATTGTTAAAATACACTTTTTGGGAATTCATTTCTTAAAAATAATATCGTCTAAATGTAAACCCTCACGTTGTTGGCACTCATTTAATCGAACAGTAAAATTACTTATGACTGCTCGACAGGTGGAGTGAGGGATGGCTGCCATTTCGTGACGGATATTTTCTTTCAAATGCGCCAGTGAAGTTGGTTTATTGGCGTAAACTTTAGATTTAAGATAACCCCATAGGAAAAAGTCCATAGGGGTTAAATCTGGGCTACGTGGAGGCCAATTTATGTCACCTCTCCGGGAGATCAATTTTCCTGAGAAAATTTCACGAACACGTGGCAGAGATATATTGGACGTGTGTGAAGTTGCTCCGTCCTGTTGAAACCATGTTCTTTGGTTATAGCCAGGAAAGTTTTGCAGTTCAGGTACCAAGAAGTTGTCTAACATCTCCACATAACGCTCTGAATTCACTGTAACTGTACGCCCCATTTCGTCTTCAAAAAAGTAAGGGCCGATAATTCCTCGCGCCGACATAGCAACCCATACGGTCACTTTAGGCGAGTGTAGGGGTTTCTGATGTTTGCGTTTCGGATTGGCTGAACTCCAGTAGCGGCAGTTTTGCTTATTTACGTGGCCATTAAGATGAAAATGAGCTTCATCCGAAAACAAAATGTTGGTAAACGTTGAAAATCGCTCAATCATCTGATTTACGAAATTAAGCCTCTGACCGGCATCTTGGGGCTTTAATTCTTGCACCAATTGAATTTTGTAGGGGTGCAGCTTTAGATCTTTGTGCATAATGCGATGTAATGATGATCTATGCACATTTAAAGCACTCGCGCGCTTCCGAATTGAAAGGCTCGGGTCGTCACGTACAGATTGATTAACACTCTCCACGTTTTCTACCGTTCTTGATGACCTAGGTCGCCCGGATTTTGATTTATCCAGCGTTGATCCAGTCTCTTCAAACTTTTTAACCCAATGTCGAATGAGAGGAAGGCTTGGCACATCATTTAAGTGGCGAAAACCTCGAATACTGCAGAATTTTCTACGCGCGACAGTTGTCGAATCACCGTTCTTGTAAAACTCTCGCACGCACAACGCGCGGTCTGCTCCCAAGAAACGCTCCATAGCGACTGAATCCCCAAGAGCCAAGCTACCAATTGACATAACCCCCGCACCCCTCAAGTACGCAGCGTTCACGCAGTAAGCTAAACAAATATAAAATTTCTTTTGAGACACCCTGTATTTCTAGTTTTAAATTAAGTAATTTTTTGAATGTATAATTTAATTTTTGTATTGTATGATTTTTTTGTAATTAAAGGGATTGACTTTATGACGTATTAACAAAATATAAAATTCGTTAGAGCAACAGCATATAGATTCGCATAAATGTATTTATTTCTGTGTAGAATATATAAACAAAGAAACGAAGTGCGCTTAAAGAATAAACATTTAGTTATTGTGAAGCTACAAAGCGCGGTGCATAATCTCTGCTCTCGCTGCACAGCGGCATTAGGAGCTCTGCGAGTAGCGAATGGTAAACAGACATTAGTACAGTAGCAGGAAGGATTGTGTTGGTGACCGTTTACCATTTCTTTCGGCACGCATTTACTTTATAGTTTCATCATTGTTGCGAATATTTATCTATCTTATTGAACATATTTATGTCTGAGGATCATTGCATCTAGACTAGATGACCTCCTCCAAGGGTTGCCGTCCAGCGACAGGACTTGAGGCACGATGGATCTTTTACGTAGTTGGTTCATTTTCTTGGTGCACGACTGAGTTTTCTTTATCCATTAGTGTTTCTTAGCCAAAAAAATCAAGAATTAAAACATGAAAGTCGTATGTGATTGGATTATCATCACCAGTTCTAGCTCGGTGCGCTCGGAAATCGCACGCCGACAACATGTTTGCTCAGCGGAATCGCTCACATATTCCCCGAACTCATTAAACCCGGCCAATTTCTAGATATGTTACAATATTCCAGAGTGCTCCCCGCACGGTGAGCTTGCCAGAGCAACGCGTCCCTGTAGATTGTACGTACTATCACGAAATTTGAAACACAAGATAAAAATCATAAACAATTTTTATTTTACTTGATTTTACAAACTCACTAATTTCACCAGCAGTCATTATAAAATAACAACTTAACACATCTGCCTAATCCAAAACTAGGCTATGATAAACATAAGTTTTAAAAGTATATAGATGTGTACTGCATCCAGACACATAATGTATTATCTCCCATTATAATATTAGTATCATTTGCCCTGAGTGGGAAAGGCACCCACTCTTTCAGACTTTAAATGCTAATTTGAAAGATTATTTTAATTCTAATTAGAAGAAGAAGAAAATAAGAATATGGTATGGTAATTCCATACTGTGATAGTGTAAAAATTCTCGGACTATGTATGGACACAACTCTTTGCTAGCGTACACAAATTGCAACTGTGTGCCAGAAAGTTATAGGCTCATTACGCTCCCTCTATAGGCTTAAAAACATTCTGCCACTGAAAACTAAAGTAATGCTTATTCAGACTCTAATATGCCCCATACTTGACTATGGTGATGTGTGCTACTTTAACCTGAATGCAGATCTGTTCAATAAGCTAGACCATCTTCTCAATAATTGCATTCGATTCATTTTCAATTACGTAAATATCCTACTGAAGTGGCTTCCAATTTGCCAACGCAGAGAGATACGAGCATTAACTACCTTATATTATTTACGCTACTCACCAAGCTCGCCATCTTACTCAACTTACCAACTTCAATATTTAGGTGCTAACCACGTAAATAACCTTAGATCGTCAAACAACTCACTTCTTCATTGTCCCACTCACCACTCGGGTTTTGTACATTCTTCTTACCTGGTTTAATCTGTTCTGTTATGGCATGCGCTCCCTCTCGAAATCAGCCCCCCTAGCCAAGTTCTAAGCGTTTTTCTTTCTGCAATCGTTAACGCCTTAATTCTCGTGTGTCATTGGCTAGTTTTAAACAAAGTAATCTTAGACAAAGCATTAGTAAAATACGGTTTAATGTTATATTCTTCTGTTGAATGTAAACTATTATAAATTGTTCTTATTTATGTACGATTAGAAGCTAGCGCCAATATTTGTTGAGCAGAAGTCATATTTTCAGAGCGAATTGACATTCAGCAAATATATTTATAGTTCATGTTTGCAATTTCCGCCAACTTGCCCATATTTCACTGAACATATTTCATGAGTTTCTTATATATCACAGTTACGAGCGCCCTGTTCACGCCATGATGTAATTGCCTGCCGTAAAATACATGGAAATTAAATAATTGAAAAGGATTGCGAATATGACTGATATAACAACAAAACACAACACAACCAAACAAAGTACTTCAAAAATAAACGATCTTTCGAAAAGAAAATACCATCATTTTGTTCCTGCATTGCTTTTAAGGTTCGTAAGGTTTATTTGGTTTCTTCGTAAACCAGAACTGAATCAAATTAACCGTACGAGGCGGACGTGTTTGTTTAGTTAATCTACGAGTGATTTTTAACGTCAGTGGCATGACGCGCAGATGCGACCATTTGAATCCGAATACATTATAAGAATACTACACAAAAACACAAATCGTACGTAAATGTTGTTTTAACATTGTATATTATTTGGACGCGTTTCATTTACAAATAGTTTATACATAACATGATAAACTATAATAATAATAATAATAATAATAATATCTTTATTAATTTAAAAGAAAGCAAGTACATTGGCATTTGTTACAATTACAACATCGAATATTGACAGTAAATATGTTATATGACCGTTATAAGACAAGGATTAATCAATGAATAAGTGCCAACGTTATAAACTCTGTCTCTTAAACTAGGGCGACCTGTACTATAAGAGACAGTGTTCGTCCAAAAATACTATAAAAAAGATTTGTTATTAGGGTCAGTGTGATCAACTCAAATTACATTTTAGTAACAGCTTTCTCACTTAAATGCCTGTTACAAACACTTTCTGCTTTACTTTTGTTAATGTATTGTTCCTTGCGACACAGAGCATATTCCTAGTGCTGGAGATAACTAAGAAAACTAAAAGAAAGGTTAAGAATTCCAGAGTATATAGACTATATAGTTACAGCTGTCACTGTTGCAGGTAAAGTGTAAAGTAAAACTTTAGAACCTATTACTTCAATGACAATAACTAAATGATTACTGTCGTAAAAATATTATGTATAACAAGTACATAATATACGTGTATATTTTGGAAACCTCTGTTGAATTTTCAGACAGCCTTTGAATTTTGAATTTCATGAAATTAATGTATGCGAGAATGTAGACTGCCCAAAGTAGTAAATAATGCGTGAATTTGAAGTGCGTTTGATTTTGTTTCCTCCTTATCGTGGAGCAGTTTGTTGAAGCGGTTCGTCGACAGCGAGGTGCAGCGCAAAGCGAGTGCGGCCCATCCCTGGCGCGCTGCCAGCACAGGCAGGCCGCTCACGCCTCCCTATGACATTACCATGCAATGTCTTTTCAATTTCGCTGAATGTGCTTTCTGCCTCCACACACTATATCATTTATTTTCTGAAAATGAGTGTGGCGTTATAGTTCGTCTCAAAAATGTAGTTGTTAAATCTATAAAACATAATGTAGTAGACATTAGGCGGTGGTTCATCATTTGTCGTGACTGCGCCGTGCCACTGCGTGCCGCACACAAAGCTCAACGATGCGGAGGCTAATGCGGCTGTACTTCGTTGTCGTTTCAACCTATGAATCATCTTTAAAATAGCGAATGTCTGAAGGAGTCCTAACGCGATTGCAGAAACGCGTACGGACGCAAGGACAATGAATGTTGCGTTTGATTTATCGTTTCCGTTAATGCCGTGGAGCAAATGATAGAAATCAAAATTAGAGCGAAACGATCGAACTAAAAACACCCCGCTAAGCATCCCTGCTTAATTCTCTGAGGGATTTACCTTCATTTTTTGTCCACACTATGTCGTTAAGGGATCTTTTTGGATTAAGTTCTATTTAGATAACCTGGAAATTATCAAATTAGGATATTTTTTTAATTAATATAAATTGATAAGCAGGAATCCTAGTGGATGTTATGTTTACAAAAACTTCGAAATAAATCGCTTATGGGATCTAAATAGGGGATTCAAGTGGAAGGAGCCAGAATGAACGTCTAATGTTATAAATACAAAATACTTTAAATGTTCTGCAGCCTTCCAGTGACCAGTGACTTCCGTTGCATTACTGATTGAGACGAACTAGTTCAAAGTAAACCGTTGTATGTTTCATGTTAAAATAAGAGATAATAACAATAAAATAGTTTAGAAAGTTATATATATAATAATAATATAATAATAGTTTATTAACAAAAAGCCATACAACATTTTCTCTATCTCAGTCATACATATAAGCACATCACTAAGAACATATATGCTATGCCCAAATATAATCCTGTTAATTTTTTGTGTAACAAAAGTGTCATAGTACATATAGGTATATGTATTCCGTTTTCAGCTACTAGTTTATGTTAATTAAAGTATTAAGGTATATTTCAAAGGATGATTGTGTTTCACAGAACTCATTTCCACACACAATACCCCTCTCCCCTTCGCCCCCGTGCCGTGCTGCTCCGGGTGTCCGGCGCCACTCATTGTTCACGGTTTTATATTTATCTGACTTTGAAAGAGTAGGCTCGCCGCCGGCAACTACATTCATTAAGGGCTATTACGCACTGTCGACTAGTCGCCGGCGACTCAGTCCCTCGGCGACCGAAACATGGGAAACTAGGGCCGGAGACCGAGCCGAGCGACAGTATCCAAGTACATTAAAATTTAAATTTATCCGTGTCAAAACTCATTGTGCGCGGCCGTCCGGTCGTTACGACAGTTGCTCGCAGTGTGAATGCTTTCATTTGAAACCGTGCTCCTATTGGTCGCCGGCGACCGGCAGTTGCCTGTGCGTCGCCACTGCGCGGCGAGTCGCCGAGTCGCCCGGGCAACCGGTGACTAGTGCGTAAACACCTATTTAAACTATACAATATTACAGTCGTCGACAACTGAGTCGCCGGCGACTAGTCGACAGTGCGTAATAGCCCTAACGACCGGATCGTTTGGACTCAAAGTTAGTCGCATAACACACCTAATTTGTATTATTATAGGTTTACTGAAATACATATCACTGAAAATATTTAATGTATAGGAGTATATCAGTACAACAGTAATAAGGAATAATTAATTCCGTTGTCAAAACAGTGGTTGTGCAATTGACCAATCACTTTTGAATGCTTTTGATATCTCATCATCACTGCTTATGATCCTTCAGGTAAAATATTTACACTACAGCTATTTGTAAAAGTTTTGGCGTAGTTGTTAGTACTTTAAATATTAAAAATATCAATGTGCTATAGACGGATATGCACGCGGTATACTAAACTCCTAAACTTAAATTAAGGAAAAATACGGTCGGTTTGGTCGTAGTGTTGTGTTTCGTTTATGTGACTGTTATTTGTTAGTTTATGTGAACAACGAAGCGCCGGATCCTGGTTAAGATATACAGGTAGGACTCCTTGGCCTAACGCAGTCTGTTAATATATATTCACATACAAGTCATTTGGATAAGAAACATTTACACACCATAAACAAACAGTGCCAAACAGAAGACACACCAGCGTCACTGATAAGTGACTAATTTCTTCTTTTGTGCAACTGAAAGGACGTAGAGAAGGTTCGAAAATTGCTTGGTTACAATTTTATTTCAGAGATTAATCTAAAAAACAGTTATAATCATTGATTACTCTACAATCCATTCACACTCACTGTTTAGGTTCAGAACATAACATTTGAAAAAGAAAACACAAAGGAAAATAGTACACTCGCATTACTACATTACCAGTAAAGTTAGTGTATGTAGTGTAATAGCTATCGATTCCATAATACTTGGTGTATATGAAGGTGCGTTTACCTGCATAATTTATAAAGGCTCCACCCAGTCTCAGTTGAGCCTCCGGGGCTGCGTTACGGTCGCCGGGGACCAAGCTTATTTCCAAATGCATAGAATTTTACGTGGCTTTACATCCTGCAGATAGTAGACGCCTATATTTATACTTTGGTTAAGATAATTCTAGTTCCAATTCTTATATTTTATTTTCCCAGTTTGTAGAATGTAATAATAAACCAATTCGTTCCGTAGTCATGAGGAGGTCTTATATAATAGGAACTCTTATCTGTATCTTTAACTGTTTCATGGTTATATAAGTTATCCGTGGCCGTATAAATCCACAAAGTGTATTAAAGGGACGGTCTTATAATATTTTTGTGCGGATAAAATTAATAATAGGCCTGTGGTTATTGGATTTCCGGCACATTTCCGGCCGCACGAGCCCGGCGCGCCGGTCTGCTCGCTACACAATTGAGCCATGCGCATTTTAAATGTTTATGTGTAAAAACACACACCTATACATTTTACACATACAAAATACTCACAGATGTACATCCGCCGTCAACCACGAGCTAAATGTACATATCCTGGATACCTCACAAGAGCAGGTACCGGCCTATACACGCGCTAAGAGCCAGCCAATCCTAAAAGTCATAAACTCCTTTTGCCTTTGTGAGTGAGACACATCAATTACTAATTTTCTATTTCTAGACGAGCCGCCTAGTGAAAAGTGACTACCGCGATTCACGAATATAAACTGTAGGTTATTGGAGTGCTCATTTCTTACAGTATACAGAGTTTTGGGCTCTTGAACAGATTACTGATTCAATCGGTGAAAAGTTAAAAGAAATAATCAAAAACATTTTATCCTTAGTTACGTGTGCAGAAGCATAATTTTCCCACTGCCCCAAAAACCACACCAAAATAATAATTGAGATAAGAGTTTTCGTATCATTCTTGGTTGTGTGTTACTTACGATCTTACCGTCTTATAAGCTAATATTTAAGTGAAATATAAAACGAGAGGAATGAAATATTCTGTTTCTATCCCTTACTCTGTATAGTAAAAAGTCTACTCAGTAATACTGACTGACTTTAGTTAATACTTATGTAGGTACAGAGCATGTAGGATAAGCGAACTTTAGAAAGTCGAAAGAAAAATTCAATCTTATAATACTGTTTAAGCCCTCTTAAATGAAACTCTTAAAATTCTCTTTTATTCGCTCTTTACGAGCTTGTGTAAAGTTTAATGCGTCTCGTTACTTTCTATCCCGAGGATAAAATATATTCCTGCGGATAATGGACTTTATATTGACAGTCATTTAAAACTATAACACGGCCGGCCCCACTTTATTGAACGGCCCGGCGACTATAAATTAAGCCAGTCTGCACGATTGCCACGATCCAAGCGGACCACCGGCTCACACACTATTTTTTGTTCCAATAAACTTTTTAATACAATTACAATTATTTTATAACCTAAAAAATGGAACCCCTTGTTCGTGGTATGTGATTGTAGAGGAAAGGGTTGTGATGTCCTTCCAACACAAAGGGAAGATCCTCCGACCAGGCGAGGTAATCCTGCCTGGCGGGCCCCTCAGTCTCAGTCTGGTTTTTACCAAATTTACTTTTGTGCCAATATATCGGTAAAATGTATACAAAATCTAACTAGGCAATTGAAAACTATTCGTTTTTAATCCAAACGTTTTCTAGTATTTCATAGTACAAAAATTTCAACTGACGTTCAACTGTAAATGAAAATAAGATTATTTCTAAAATTACCCTACGGTACTTGAGTTTACTTTTTTTTTGTTTTATAGGTAGAGGCGGCAGGTATCCGTCCGAACACGCAAATGTGTTTGTTTGTGGGATTGAATTGAACTAATTTACGACTATCTCAATCTGAGACCTTTACTCACAGTATTCACCGTATTTCACCATTCGGTGGGATAATGAAAGAGAATTCGCTTTGAATTTTTTTAGCAATATTTAACTACCTCGGTGGCGTAGTTGTAAAGTATGCTACTGCTGTGATTGATGTCTTGGGTTTGATTCCCAAGTCGGATCAAATATTTGTAAGATCTACAAATGTTTATTTCGGAGTTTGGTTGTTTTCTTTGTATAATATGTATGTATTTACAAAAAATATATATATCAGTTGTCTAGTACCCATAACACAAGCTCTGCTTAACTTGGGACTAGATGGCGTTGTGTGTTAGATGTCCGAAAATGTTTATTTATTTATCAACTTTAATATGTCATACATGCTTGGTACATAAATCTGTAAAACTGAAATAGATTTGTAGACATAAGGAAACAATATCAAGAATCAGATGTTGTAACACCTGTTTTATTTGACACTTAGGGAGAGTGTTCTTCAATCTGTCAGTTCTGTCATACGGTACCTGTTAGATTAGATGTACTATAAATACTAATATTATTTACAACAAAAACTTCGTCGGCGTCGGCTAGTTGGAGTATACTATGGTGTTACTGACTTCGAAAGTGTCTACAGACCCTCCGTGCTATTAGTAACCAGTACGATATCCCTTGAAATATTCATTAAGGAAAGTTAAGACAAGTGCACGAATCTCTAAATGATAAGAAACTGCTCCCACCCATGGACAAATGTAACTCAAGAGAGGCAAGTGTGTTGCGCTGTATGCGACTTCATTTAAAACCTAATTTTAATGATGACTTGCGCACTCATCGTATTCTAGTTTCGTAGTGTTATGTTGATATTTATATTCAAACAAAGACTAATGAATTTCATGTGTCTCAAATTCATTGTTGGTATGTAGGCAAGGTGAACGGCCATGCGGCGCAGTGCAGCACGTCGATCCGGCACCGCCTGCGCTCACACAACACTCATTGTCTATCGTCACGCGAGTTACGATTTCCACTGCTATGCAAGATTGCTCACATAGATAACCAAAGCTCATTCCATTAGGCTTCGAGCCAAACGACTATTAAAATAACGAGGAACATTATGTGAACCAGCCGCATTTGTAACAGCACGATTTACTAACACGGGGCGTCAGTACCGTCTGTGCCGAAACAAACTGTTTTACGTTACAACACAGTCCTACACAAATATTTTAATTGTAACACCGTGTTAACAGATTTTAAATGCATACCTTCGAACATTGTAATGTATCTTATTTTTACCCGACTGCATTAGAAGGAGGGTCGAGAGTATCTCGTAGTATGGTGTGGTAGCCAGTTGCTGCAGATGTCAAATAATAGACAACATTACTTAAACGCAGGGTGATAACACCACGCAAGTTGTATAAGTTAGTAAACGAGTAGGTTTATTAGAAATAATCATAAATGCTCTATATTCGAAGTAAATTAAATATTACTCTAACGAATAACGACTAGAGTTTGAAAGCACAGCACTAGCTTTGCTTGGGTTTGAGTGTAGCAGGGGTGCGAGCCACGCTGAGCACGGCTCGGGCCGCGCACACGAGCAGCACCAGCGCCAGCGCCGCCGCGGCCGCCAGCACGGCGACGACGTCGGCCATGAGGTACTCGCTCCAGCTGACGCCGGCGGAGGCGGCGCGTAGGTGCGCGCCGCCGTGGCGCAGCACGTGCTCCGTCCACCACACGCCGCGCTCCAGGGGCGTGTCCTTCTGGTCTCTCATCACATCGCGCAGCCGCTCCACGTTCTTCTTGTAACTGCACACACACGCAAATGGTGACTCATAACACGTATTTCAAACGTAGATGCACAATATAGATGGCATTTCGGCGAGTTGCCGTCTGACTGTGAGCACGGCCATTGCAACCGGCTGAAACACCTGAACACTAACGCACCTGTCGTTTGCGATAACTTTGTTGACTGCGTTGACCAAGTCGTCTGCCGTCATGGTGTACGAATCGAGCTCCTCGCCGATGCCGAGCTCGACGTACTTGTTGACGTTGTACCATTGGTCGCCCAACATTGGTATGCCGACGAGAGGCACCGCCGAGTCTATCGCCTCGTCCGTGGATTGCAGACCTCCTTGCGTTACGAACACTTTTATCTTAGGATGAACTGAAATATGTAATATGTGTAATTAGAATGCTTTATTGTAGAGAAATTAACTATGTGTTCCTCTGACATAAAGAGGGGGTCCTCCAATCAAGTGGACCATGCCTGGCAGATCACGACTACTCGGTCCAAGTTAATGATAGTAGTACATGTTACATATGTTATGAGTATAATCATTACTCTCATATTACCATTAAATCTGAACTGAAACTGAAAGCTTTAGCACGGAGATTAATAATTAAAGTAACCCAATAAGTTCGATTAAATAACGTTTGTATCCAAAATTGAATGCTCCATTGTCCGTATTAAGCTTATCTGTAATAAATTTCTGTGAGTGATAAGACCGTCAATTGTTACATTTACATATTTGTAATTCATCTGTTGTTATGTGTCGTATGTATACAACAACAAGAAAAAGTTTCAAAATCCATAACCTGACTACGTAATATATTTTGCTAAAATGTATTTAGTCTACTAGCAACCGGCTCCGGCTTCACTCGCGCTCTTTACGAAAAATATAATGTAACCTATGCTAACCCGAGAAGATGTGCGGCATAATTTTTTCCGACGCCTTACATTCGCTATATTTTAGCCAATATACTCAAAAATTTAACTTACTGGTAAAAACAGCATCAAAATCCGTGCAGCAGCAACAGACAGACGCATCGCAGGACTTTGTTTATAATATGTAGTGATTTCACTCGGGCCGTATTTACGAAACTATGGACAACTACCGTGGACTAGCTTAACATCTTACGTCAAATTACTAGAGCGAGCCAAGTGAAGGAGTTAACTAATGTCTAATATAGTGAAGAGTAAAATGGCCTTCTTTAAACACACACAAAGGGGTCCTCAATATGAATTCCATAGGCTTCTTTAGGAGGAAAAATATCTGGCAGGAAGACACCATGTCGACCACGAAGGAAGTGGATAGATGACATCAGGGCCTGGACTGGACTACAATGTCACCAACTAAAAGAGGCCGCTCAAGATCGCGAGGGATACTGTCTGTTGCCCTTAAAATTTTAGCACTAAAATGGCACCCCATGGTGATGATTGACAACTCATTCACTCGGTTCACAAAATCGATTCAGGTGCTTAGGTGTAACATACAAACATACATACACTGCCAAAAATACAATCCTGTATAATCTGTATATAAACCCTGTATACATATATAAAGATATAAATTCAATAATTGTTTAAGAATCATGTGTGTTTTACGACTACCGTGCGTTATCTTTAAATATATGATAGCATAATAAATCATTGATAACTTGATAATTAAGTGATCACAATGACGCTGCACTCTCCTACTCCTAATACGAAAAGTGACGATTCAAAGCCGAGCCACGTGCTACAGCTGTTACCTGTGTGCTATCCATTAGAGTGAATTTGGAAACAGCATCGCACTCACACGCAAATTTAAGTTCATTATATACATATCTTTTGTGTGTCAAAAATATATATTTCATGCTTCTCATTTCCGTATACAGTTTACACTTTTTTTAAAATTGTGTAGTGAAACATAATATGTAGTACGTAGAATAAATACGTGTACGTACCTAATAAGTCTCTCTGAGTACGCACGTATGTGTCAGTGTGCTGTAGCTACTCGTTGATAAATATAATACGTGTACGTACCTAATAAGTCTCTCTGAGTACGCACGTATGTGTCGGTGTGCTGTAGCTACTCGTTGATAAATATAATACGTGTACATACCTAATAAGTCTCTCTGAGTACGCACGTATGTGTCGGTGTGCTGTAGCTACTCGTTGATAAATATAATACGTGTATGTACCTAATAAGTCTCTCTGAGTACGCACGTATGTGTCAGTGTGCTGTAGCTACTCGTTGATAAATATAATACGTGTGCGTAACTAATAAGTCTCTCTGAGTAGGTACGCACGTATGTGTCAGTGTGCTGTAGCTACTCGTTGATAAATATAATACGTACACGTACCTAATAAGTCTCTCTGAGGAAACCATTTCTGTACTTTGACATTTTTCGACAATTTGGGCAGATCTTCGCCGTCAAACTTCCACAGAATGTTGTAGGGTAAAGCGGCAAAAGCATTCAAAAAGGCATCTAGAAATTCCGGATCCATCATTGAGGGACGTACATTACTCCCTAGACTCACATACACCACCCCGCGAGAAGAGCTGTCTAAATATGTCTTCAGGTCCTACAAATTGATTAATCAAATTAGTTGTTATATCCTTTCTCCGTTTGACTAAGATAAACAAACAAGCCTTAATCGACAAGTAATAATTAAACCAAACAGTTTTTGAGAATATTTTCTCCATCCATAGAGATCTGTTCGAAAGAGATTAGTAACGAAAGTTATTGTGAACCAAGTGGCGTCTAAGAGAGAAACCAAACAAAACAGATTAACAAAATATCCATGTTATAAATTGCGCTTTCATCTTCTGACGGTCTTATAGGTTCTTAGATGTTCAAGGTTCAAGTTCCAGCACGCTTCCCTAAGGCATTCCAGAAATAAAATCACTGAAGCACAAACTATTAGCTAAGTAGTTAATAACTTGCATATTCCACAAATGTGAGTTATTTGTATTCCCTCATTAAACGTCGCACTCTCTCTCACTTTGTAAATATACAATTTGTCTTAAAAGAAAATTGTGTCATAATAGAGACTAATCTATAAATATATTTTTTATAATAGTTATATAATAAAAACTTGCGAGGTGTCAAGGGACACCCGGATGGAACGAAGTTCGAAATAGAAAGACGAAACGAAAATATCTGGCTTGCTTTCTATAAGAGAGATAGAGAGACAGACAGAGAAACATGCGCACGCCGCACGGCTTACAATAGCTTACTGTAACAAAAAATGTCGTTACCAGCCTATCGCAGTTCACTGCTAAACTTATTTATTGATATATTTTGTATTTATATTTGATATACATAATTTTAAAAATCATTAATTTACAGCGTCATCTATATTATTAATATTAAACTACTGGCAACGACAACTAAACACGTAAATGTAAGTTCAGTTTCTATTCAAAAGATGGCGCTATATATAAAATTGAAAAATGTTTTTCACCAATTCTTTAAAAAATAATAACAAAACAATATTTTCTTAATAAAAAAATATTTAGACTTCGTTCCCATAACAAAAAAAAATAGTGAATCAAGCAATGAAAAATAAACTAATAACAAATATAATTTAAAATAGCAAAAAGTGTCGTGACAACAAAAAGTGTCGTGACAACTTTTTCGTATGAATTTTTTCCGTCTAGCCCCCTTTCACAACGCGCGATAAGGAACTTCGTTCCAATAATATTGACGATATGTATCACTAAGAACTTTTGCTGGACATCTTCCTATGCTTAGAAAGTAAGCATTGGAAACCAACCCGTGTGGCCAGCGTAGTGTAGTAGCACGCTGGCCACACGATATGTCAGTATCGATAATATATATTATATCGCTACATCCATTCGATTATGTAATGTACGAGTATAACTGATTTTAGATAATTGTAAACTAATCAACGACCTTTTAAAATATTTCCGTCAGGATATGAAGTAACTACTACTGTTGTTGTTAGAAATTTAGTTATTACTGAACGAAAGTAGTATTATTTAATAGTAGTTTTGAGTAGCAAGTTATAGTTAGACAATTATGGATATTTAGAGTTTAATAGAAAAGCACACCATGGAAGACATTTTATGAGAATTTATTCTGGTTTACACGACTACAAACAGAAAAACTGCGTGCAATTGGAGAGGTCTTTGGGCAGCAGTGGACGGCGATAAGCTGAAGATGATGATGAAAGAAAAACTGTTATTTAGTTTCATTGCTTAATTTTTGTACCCCTTATTGCACAAAAATAATACCCTCCTACGTTTAAATTTCATCAGTAAATACACTTCCCTCACATGAATTTATAGATCACATAGCGTACTACAACTACAGCTACGTATAATGAAACTATGCGTGATACGTAAGTGACCATGACTGAAATATTTAGATAAGTTGTTTATAATTAATCCGTGTATTAGGTACTGAGTTTCTTAACTTCAGACAACGTAGCAATCTATTAATAACTTGATAAGGGATCGGCCGTAGAAAATAGGAAAAATCTCAGACTCTGTTGTTTAATGGACTGATGCAAAACATTTAAGAACTTTCTCAAACGGTTTGGTTGGACAGTTGTATTGTACGCTATGTGTATCCCACAAATTGAAGCGTAAGGGCAAACAAATAGCACAGATCTGTATAATACGCGTATTTGCATATGCCAATACGCTTAATTAAATAAAATAAATAAATGAAACAACGATATTGTTTGTGAAAAAAAATAAACGATACGTAATATCAAAACCTGAAGATCTTACCTGCGGTAGTTCTTTTACTGGTTGAAGATGCAGGGCCCCCAGGAACACCACACTGGGAGGTATGGGCCGGTTGTTGGCAAATATTGGATGAGCGTTCAAAAACAGCATCTGTACATTTTTCTGCATTTCTTCTAGACTGGGAATGTCAGGACCAAATCTCTCCCTTAGTGCTTCGTTTTCTTTTTGCTGCCGTAGCCTTTCGATGTGATATATTTTACTTTCCAAATATATTTGCCTCATCTTTTCCAAAAAAGAAAGGTTTCTAAATTTATTTCTATAAAAACTTGGATAGTATAAGGGATGAATACTGACAGCTCCCATAGCTTCTAAATGCTCCTGGCATCCATAGAACGAGGAAAACAAAATTACTGGAGCATTTAATATATGAGATGCTACCAAGGCGTAGTTGCCTATGGCTTCCACGAACACGAGGTCGAACTTTTGTGATTTGTCCTTCAACAATTTCTGAACTTCTGGTTGATCGAATACGTATAACACCATATCCAGCATATTAGTTAATGCTTTATCATTGAGTGTGGCATCCATGTCCATAATAGCTCCTCGCTTAAGAATATTTCCAAGGTCTTTAAAAAACCGATCGATCCCTTGATATGCTGCCGAAGTATCGATTTCAGTAATGTTGTCTGGGGGCCTGTTTTTGGGCAGCGCGGGATTCGGTGTGATAATAACCAGTTCGTGACCACGTTTAGCTAGCTCCAACATCAACGCTCTAAACACTACCTGATGACTTATAGATGGCATGGGGAATATACCCAATATTCTTGCAGGCGCTACTTGCGGCGCCAACTGCAAGCAGAGCAAAATCAATAAAGTGGCACGGAACATGCTGATCGAGTGTTTAATGCTAAATGAAGGCAACATTCGTATTGACAACTATTTAAAGATAACATTTGATTGAACGCATATACACTCAGTAATCAGATAACTCGTGTATTAGTGTCGTCGTCGTTCTGTCTCGAATACCAACATTACGTGCGCCGCACTACAGTGTTGTACTCACATTAACGATTTTGGGTGCGATACATGACCTAGAAAAATGAAACAATGAATACTACATCCCCACATGATCACTAACAAGCGTTGTATTTTGTGCTTTGTATATGCAATTGTGGCGACCTCCACATACAGCGCCATCTACCGAAGATGCACTGAACTACGAAGTAACGCACTGTACCTACAAACTACACTACACGGAGTAACTACCAATCCTGAATCGCGCAAATAAAGTTCCCGCGCCGATTATCATATATACAACATCCCAACATTAACTGTTGGGCAGTAGCCCGCCAGGCATGATCACCTCGCCTGGTCGGAGGATCCTCCCTTTGGGTTGGGTGGAACATTACACCCGTTCCCCCACAGTGGTGACCCCGACGTGATTGGAAGCAGCCTTCAAGCCGCAGCACCATCATGTTCACTCCCACAGCAAGTCTCAAGCCAGCCAGCAACCTCGGCCTCAACTGGGATATACCACACGCAGGACGCGACCGCTCCAGCCTAGTAACCCCTACGGCCTCTACAGCGTCTAGGCACAGCACACTGCACCTACGGTCCATGTAAGCAGAGCACATCTCTCCCGTCTACGCAGCAGCCAGCCACTACGCAGCAATCGCCTCGACTCACTGGGGACCTCACCGCAGCACCGCGCACCGCATGCGATCCCGACTCACTGGGATCAGCGGACTTCAGCCCCGACTCACTGGGACTAGCGGCATTCAGTTCCGACTCACTGGAACTTGCGGCATTCAGTTCCGACTCACTGGAACTACTCACTCCTGGCACTGGCAAGCTCCGCATCAGAGCACAGACAGCTGACTCAACATATATCGACCTCCAGTCTTGGAGGGGAGTGATGTGGCGACCTCCACATACAGCGCCATCTACCGAAGATGCACTGAACTACGAAGTAACGCACTGTACCTACAAACTACACTACACGGAGTAACTACCAATCCTGAATCGCGCAAATAAAGTTCCCGCGCCGATTATCATATATACAACATCCCAACATCAACTGTTGGGCAGTAGCCCGCCAGGCATGATCACCTCGCCTGGTCGGAGGATCCTCCCTTTGTGTTGGGTGGAACATGATACCCGTTCCCCCACACAATTAATTAAAGAATAAGGGCAAACAACTATCACAGATCTGTACAATATGCATATTTGCACATACCAAGGCGCCAGATAGCCTACCCGTCAGACCTACGACATAAAAAAATTGACAATTAAAATTTATTTCGTGATTTATTCTTTCTGATATGACAATCCCATTGTATATTTTGTTGGTATATTTTTAGCTAATGTTGCTTATGTTATGAAGTCTATTGCGTCGTTGTTGCGTCTGAACACGTTAGAGAAGATCGGAACATAGTAAAAAAAGTGCAATCTCCGGGCAAAGCAGACGTTGAGTTACTTCGAGTCTGACGTTTACTAAACGTCACGTGGAACGTCGATATAAAAGACACAATTGTTGACTACGAATACACGTCACCTAACAACGCGAGTACGCTGTAGCCCGATGTTGCAACTCACAATGTTGTTGTAATCTATATCAACATTCATCGTTCATTGATTGTATATGTAAATAATTATTTCTTATAAACCTAATGTCTTGGCGCTGGGATTATCACATCAACAGCCTTGAATAGCCCACTGCTGGGCACTGGCCACTCTTAACAAAGGAGGTAGGGCCTACTACAGCGCGATCGCCGAACTAGTTGATATAGAATTTATTTAATGTTTGCCTTCTCTTTGTAGTGATATTGTCCTACATAATTTGCTCTTGAAATGAACACTTCGTATTCTTAATCCTTTAACACACGGGTAAGTTAGGAAATAATGATAATTACTCTATATTCGAAATAAATAAATCGCTGGATCAAGTGTATCGAGCTAAAAAGAGACCATGTTGAGAAATAAATCGCCAGTTTTCCAAAATGTTCGTTTTTGTTTTGTAGACTTAGTACTTATCGTACTGTTCTCGTATATAATGACGGGGTACTGATGTTAAAATTGCTTACTTACAATTGTTACTCCGTATATAAGTATACAATAAAATATAAAAATAAATTTAACAACTCGTTATGAGCCTTGCATGATTTACGAAACTACTGTGCGTTATCTTTAAATATATGATAACGTATATAGATAATTAATAATTGAGTGATCACAATGACACGGCTATTCTTCTACTTCTGAAAGGAAAAAGGCGCGGTTCAAAGGCGAGACAGTTGTGACGTGTGGTGTGTCCACGTGATGAGAGTTAACTGTGTTTACATGTTTCTATGTAATGTCTAATCTCAAAGTGGAGCACTGATGTCAAAAATACAGATAATTCTATCTAGTTCCGACACAGATAATCTTAAAAAATCTGCATAAACTTTAGTATCGTTAAACCACATTGTGTTTTATAGTATGCAGTATATTTGTGTCTGTTTGTTAATAAATGTTAATTATTACATAATATTAATGCGAATTGTTATGATAGTAGTACATTATGTTCGAATAGTAGTAGATTACTACATCATAAACTTAATTCATTCATTCATTAAAGTTTTCAAGAAATACATTTTTTCTTTTTTTATATAATATGGGGCAAACAAGCAGACGTATTGCCTGATGGTAAGCAATTACCGCCGATCACCAAGACCGTCACAAGAGCTTTGCTGACTTTTGGGGGATGGGGAGAGGGGTTATGGTATGGACCACTTTAATACACTTACATACATAACATATTCAAAATACAGAAAAATAGCCAAATAATAATAATGAATACTAAGAGGCATATAAGCAATATATATCTCGGTCGCCATTACCAGACAAGAGGTCACTTCTTAGAAAAAGATTTTAGATTTCGTTTTTTTTTTGAGATATTTTTTTTATTTATTTATTTAGTTTATTGTTGATCAAATATCAAAGGAATTATTATTATTTTTTGTGTATTTTGTATGTTATGTCATCATCTTCCTAGTCTTTGCTGTCCCCAAGATTGTTCAAAAAGGAAGGAGGTTAAGGTTAAGGAGCGACTTGCGTCGAACTCTGAACCACAACCCTGAGGGCGAACTGAATTCGAAACTTGAACACTGACACTGACTTTCCGATAACGAGTGCAATAGTGGTTATGAAAACTGGGAAGGACGGCTTAACGTGCTCTCCGAGGCACAGGCGTAAAAACCGTCAAATTTTCATACTATTAAGAAGTTACTTCTTGTAACAAATAATCCATAAACATTTTTGGTCCGACTCGAAAATCAAGAAAAAACCTATTAATTAACAATCGCATACGCAAATTGTTAGAACAACGAGGGAGTTCAGGCGTCGGTCTTAAACATTTTGTGTAAATAAAATTGAAACAAGAACATAAAATGTTTGTTACTTTAAATATTGTTATCATAATCAAACATAGGGTGAAAACAATATTTAAAGTTACTATTTATTAATATTTAAACGCAACAAGCTCAGTGGTAAAACGAGTAGGTTTATAAGAAATAATCAGAAATGCTCTATATTCGAAGTAAATTTGATATAACTATAACAACGAACGACTAGAGTTTCTAAGCACAGCGCTAGCTTTGCTTGGGTTTGAGTGTAGCGGTGGTGCGAGCCGCGCTGTACATTGTATGTACATTGTACATATTCAAAATAAATTATGATAACATTTAAATACATAAAGCAAGATCTCTTGTATTATCTAAACACCCCAGCGAAACTGGTATGTGATGGTGGCCAGTAGCTGCAGATGTCTTTCGTGATACATTATTCAATAATGTATCACGAATGTAATGTAACAATAATAACAATAATGTACCATTCAAGTTATATATTTCAGTAGAAGAGTAGGTTAATCAAAATAATCATAAACGGTCTATATTCGAAGTAAATTTAATATGACTATAACGAATAACGACTAGAGTTTGAAAGCACAGCACTAGCTTTGCTTGGGTTTGAGTGTAGCGGGGGTGCGAGCCGCGCTGAGCACGGCTCGGGCCGCGCACACGAGCAGCACCAGCGCCAGCGCCGCCGCGGCCGCCAGCACGGCGACGACGTCGGCCATGAGGTACTCGCTCCAGCTGACGCCGGCGGAGGCGGCGCGTAGGTGCGCGCCGCCGTGGCGCAGCACGTGCTCCGTCCACCACACGCCGCGCTCCAGGGGCGTGTCCTTCTGGTCTCTCATCACATCGCGCAGCCGCTCCACGTTCTTCTTGTAACTGCACACACACGCAAATGGCGACTAATAACACGTATTTCAAACGTAGATGCACAATATAGATGGCATTTCGGTGAGTTGCCGTCTGCCTGTGAGCACGGCTGGTGCAATCGGGCGGAACACCTGAACACTAACGCACCTTTCGTTTGCGATGACTTTGTTGACTGCGTTGACCAAATCGTCTGCCGTCATAGTGTATGAGTCGAGCTCCTCGCCGATGCCGAGCTCGACGTACTTGTTCACGTTGTACCATTGGTCGCCCAACATTGGTATGCCGACAAGAGGCACCGCCGAGTCTATGGCCTCGTCCGTGGATTGCAGACCTCCTTGCGTTACGAACACTTTTATCTTAGGATGAACTGAAATATATAAACCCGTATAACTATTATATATATAACTTAATTTCTACTGCGGAAGAACTAATGTACTCGTCTATTTCACTATCAGAAACTCTGCGAATATATCGTTGATCCACTAGATTATTAAACAAGCCACCCCAGGATCGGCAATCAAATATCACTGATTCTAATATTTTTGTATTATTGTGTATATTATTATACTTATAACTATCCTTAAAGAGTGAAACTAACATATAGAACCGTGTGTGAGATTATTATTACTATCTGTAAGCCTAACTGATGCCATAAATTTTCATTGATGGTGAGTGTCAATGTCGCTGCCTTTCTTCACTCAGAAACCCGATGCACAAACAGATCACGAACTCTCTCTGAGCAAAATAGCCGTAATCTGTGTGCGTGCGCTAAACTCTAGCAATATATAATATCAAAATAAAACAGTTGCCTGCACCGTTGACATAGTGACTTAAACGGTCGCTACGCTGCCGCTTCTATTGCGCCAGGTGTAGTCGGTTCAATCCTACATGTGTGATCCACAAAATGATGTTCTGAGTCTAGGTGTTCTTTATGTCCGTTTCATGTATGTTTGTAAAGTCCCGTATTCTGTAAATTCCTAATGAGGGAGTCGTCTTAAAAATACAAACGAGAAAAATGCATTAAATATTGGACGGTAGCTCACAATTCTTTGTTACTTATACTCGTACAGTTTCAAGGTAGTACAGCCACGTTGATTTCAGTACGCACGAGCCGGCTTAAACGGAGCGGTGCTACCTCTCGCAGAAAGTGTACGTAAAGTTGTGGTCACCATATAGAGTTGTGGCCAGTATGGTGACCACAAGTCTGGGATTCTGCTCATGCTTTCCACCAGGCAAAGTGGAATCAGTTTGTTAGACTCGATAATAATACATAACAATGTTAATGTGTGCATCTCATCTTCATTATCTCAGTCGGAAGACGTCCACTGCTGGACATAGGCTTTCCACAACAATCGGTGCTTTTTGCTGACCCTCTCCAACGACTTTCACCAGATCGTAGGATCACATTCAGGTTATAATATTGGATAGAAGAATAAATATTTATTGAAAAAGACTCGGATGGGTGGTTGGTGCTCTTTGGAGAAGGCCTTCGTTTAGCAGTAGACGGCAGTAGGCTGACGGAGACAAGAGAGAAAAAGACTCATTGCACTCTTGAGTACGCACGTATGTGTCAGTGTGCTGTAGCTACTCGTTGATAAATGTAATACGTGTACGTACCTAATAAGTCTCTCTGAGTACGCACGTATGTGTCAGTGTGCTGTAGCTACTCGTTGATAAATATAATACGTGTACGTACCTAATGAGTCTCTCTGAGTACGCACGTATGTGTCAGTGTGCTGTAGCTACTCGTTGATAAATATAATACGTGTACGTACCTAATAAGTCTCTCTGAGTACGCACGTATGTGTCAGTGTGCTGTAGCTACTCGTTGATAAATGTAATACGTGTACGTACCTAATAAGTCTCTCTGAGTACGCACGTATGTGTCAGTGTGCTGTAGCTACTCGTTGATAAATATAATACGTGTACGTACCTAATAAGTCTCTCTGAGGAAACCATTTCTGTACTTTGACATTTTTCGGCAATTTGGGCAGATCTTCGCCGTCAAACTTCCACAGAATGTCGTAGGGTAAAGCGGCAAAAGCATTCAAAAAGGCATCTAGAAATTCTGGATCCATCATTGAGGGACGTACATTACTCCCTAGACTCACATACACCACCCCGCGAGAAGAGCTGTCTAAATATGTCTTCAGGTCCTACAAATTAATTAATTAAAAAGCTCAATTTTAGAAGAGCAAAATTTAATGCGACCAAGATAAACAAGCCTTAACCTTGAAGTAAGAAGTCAATCAATCAGATTATAAGAGTATTTCCACCAAGATCTGTCTCGAAAAGATTTCATTCGTTACGAGCATTTAGGTTAACTAAGCGGCGGCCATGAAAGGAATCAGATAAAATTAACAGAAATAAAAGATATTTATAAATATTGCACTTTCATCTGCCAAATGTTTTACAGGTTATTGACTGTTGGTCATTGGTCTGAATTTGGTCTAAAAACAATATCACTGTTCTGACGCGCATCCTATTAGTTTTTTGATAAATTTAAATTTGTATTCCTTCAAAAGGAGGGCGCTGGTATGCAACGCTCAACATCGGCTCCGTGCTTTTCTTATCAAATAAGTATAAAAACGCGTAATTAAAGTGTAGTTTTCCACCTAAAAGTTAGTCAAATACTTAATAGTCAAGAACAAAGTTAAGTACATAACAACAAACAATAAATCAGTGCAAAAAATCAGTGACAAAACTTTCATAACTGTGGTGGTTGTTAACCGAATAGGCAAGCAATTAACGAGTGACAGGACTTTGAGTGACTTTAACACCGTCAATCAACCGAGAAGTAATAAAAGACATATAGTTATATAGCTAGTATACCCATAAATTTTACTATAGACTATTTTGTGAAAAATATTTTTTGCGGTATACCCTCAATAGAATACCCGTACGTTCCGAAAAACGCCACAAGAGGACACTATTTTTTGATAAACAAACAATTCATCTACAACTTTCTGATTTATTGTATAATTCCTACATCACAATGGAAGAGGTAATTACAGCACTTCGTACTATTCAAAAAGAGCTTGATGTTCAGAAAACAATGATTCTTAAAAGCGGGGAAAATGTGACAGAAAACGTCACATTAAAGATAAACCGATTATTTGAAGAGAAATTTGCGATTTTAGAAGGAAAATACGAAAATCTGAAGTCAAGAGTGGATAATCAAGAACAAAGGTTGTACTATTTAGAGAAACAAGCAAGAGAACGTAACCTTGTATTTTTCGGATTAGAAGAACAGGAAAAATCTTATTCTAATCTAGAAAGTAACCTTATCGACTTTATTTACAAATATTTTCAAGTTAAAATGGCATGCAAAGACTTACAAGTTATAAAAATAATAGGAAAGAAAAATGACAAGCCCCGACCTGTTATTATTACCTTTACCATACTCGGGACGAAGATTAGTATCCTTAAACATAAAAATTTTATATTTATTATTCCTTCACATACAATTGTATTTTCTCTCACCTTTTATTGTGACATTTTATTATAAAATTATACATACAATAAAATGTCGAAAAATAATTGTGTGATCGAAATGGGTCTTTACTTTTATTATCTACAATAGTTAAAATATTAAGATATTAGTATATCGCTACATCAATTGAATTATGTAACAACTGATTCCAAATAACCGTAATCTTATCAACGACCTTTCGGAATGTTTTCGTCGCTATAGGAAGTAACTAGTGTTAAGGCGAGTTTACATCGGACACACTTCGTGGAAGACAATAGTTAATAGACTTATAAGAATATTTACATTTATTTTCACCTTCATCTTCCTAGTCTTTATTATTTCAAAGATTATTTGGGTCGGCTACTAGTTCCACCGGTTTTACATGAACATCAGTTTTTCCCAGGGCAACTGACACTAAACCTTCAAATAGACTTAATATATTTAAAAAAAAAAATTACTTCCTTTTCTGCACAAAAATAATATCTAGGTGCCTGCGTTTAAATCTCGCGAACACACTTCACGCACATGAACATTTAGATTAGATTAGATTACATGCACATTTCGTGGTAAATAATAAAAGTAATCATTAAATCCTTCATCTTTTTTATCTGAGTCATTTTATGGTGAAGTGAGTTTTGTACCGTGATAGACGAGTGATCATGACCAATATTTGAAATGATAGGTCTCAAGCGTCTTTATGTTTGTTTTAAATGAAACAGTGTATTAAATGATGAATACCTCAATATCAGGTGACATCCAGTGACGCGATCCATTACTATCGTGATAGGGAACAGTTGCAGAAAATGTTAAGCATTTAAGAACTTTGTTCAACGTTTTGGTTGGACAGTGGTATTGTATACGTGTGTGCAATAAATTAAATATTTATCTATTTGAAGTAAGGCCAAATAAATAGCACAGATCTGTACAATATGACCACCAAGTACCAGGACGCAGTACAAAATAGACATTTTGCAATACAGAATAATAAAGCTTTGTACCTTACCTGTGGTAATTCCTTAACAGGCCGGAGGTGCAAGGCCCCCAGGAACACCACGCTAGGAGGAACGGGCCGGTTGTTGGCGAATAGTGGGTGCGAGTTCAAAAAAAGCATCTGTACATTTTTCTGCATCTCTTCAATGCTAGGAATGTCTGTACCAAATCTTTCTCTTAGTGCTTCGTTTTCTTTTTGCCGTTTTAATCTTTCGATGTGATATATTTTATATTCGAAATATGTTTGCCTTATCTTTTCCCAGAAAGAAAGGTTTCTTATTTTATTTCTATAAAAAGTTGGGTAGTATAATGGATGAATACTGACAGCACCCATCGTTTCTAAATGTTCCTGGTACCCATAAAACGAGGAAAAGAGAATCACCGGAGCATTAAAAATATAAGAAGCTATCATGTGGTAGTTACCCATCGCTTCCAAGAACACGAGGTCAAACTTTTGTGATTTGTCCTTCAACAATTTCTGAACTTCTGGTTGATCGAATATGTATAACACCATATCCAGCATGCCTGTTATTGCTTCTTCATGGAGCAACACATCCATATCCATAATAGCTCCTCTCTTAAAAAGATATCCATACTCTTTAAACATTTCACCGAACTTCAGATATGCTTTTGAAGTATCGATTTCGGTAATGTTGTCCGAAGGCCTGTTTTTGGGCAGCGCGGGATCTGGGGTGATAATAACCAGTTCGTGACCACGTTTAGCTAGCTCTAACATCAACGCTCTGAACACCACCTGGTGACTGATAGAGGGCATAGGGAATATGCCCAATATTCTTGCAGGCGCTACTTGCGGCGCCAACTGGACACAGAGCAAAATCAATAAAGTGGCACGTAGCATGCTGATCGAGTGTTTAATGCTAAATGACGGCGACATTCGTATTGACAACTATTTAAAGATAAATAATCTATATTTAAATAAACAGCTGTCTGCAGATAACCCCAATAATCAGATAACTCGTTGATTAGTGTTGTTCTCGTGCTAGCTCCAGTATTGTATCCTACTAATATCATAAATTCGGAAGTTTGTAAGGATGTGTCTGTTGTGGCTACTGAACGGATTTTCATAACACTTTGCAGTAACATAGCTTAAACATCGGAATAACATAATAAGTTTTAACTTACAGAGATTTTTTATCATTTGGTTATAATGTAACAATATCTGTCAAGTAAATCGGAAAAACATCAGCTCTCTGAGAGCTATCTCCGCGTGCGCTGCCGTGCTAACCACACCGTGTTGGAGTCACACCAAGATAATTACTGTATGTCATTATTCGTCTTAAATAGTTCTAAATAAAAGTCCGCGACAGCAAACATCTACCTTTTATGTGGAAGTCACTCTGACTAAAATAGTGAAACATAAATGCAATTAAATTGGATTTTAAAAATACACATTTTACAATATTATCGAACTCTAATCAAAATTGATACTTTTTTCACTTTAAGTATTAAATCTAGATAAACTTTGTCTCTTACACAAGTTACTTGAAAAAGTTTTAGTATATTTTCGTTACGTTTGCTGTACACCAAACAGGATGGGTTCCATATTTGAGACAAATACTCCAAATGACGCGTTACATACGTGCAGTATACTGCACCTATGGGGGGTTTTGCTTCAATAAAACGTTTGACTACACGCATTGTAAACTCAAACGATTTCGATGCCCTTTTAACAGTTATGTCAATGAGCATGTCAAAAAGCAACTTAGAGAGTCATGGTACACTCCCAGGTCTCGTGTGGAACAGTTTCTTTAGAGAGTGTTACCCCTCAAAATATATCAGGTATGCAAGACGTTATGCTTTGTAGTTTATATTGCAAATTAACATTTTGCAGGGTAGAAATCAAGTTTATATTAATTGTCATTCGAATATTTAGCGCCCATCAATAAGTGTAAGATCTTTTTTTTTTAATTATAATAGGTATTTCGGACCACAAAAAAAAATTACTTCTTTTTCTGCACAAAAATAATATCTAGGTGCCTGCGTTTAAATCTCGCGAACACACTTCACGCACATGAACATTTAGATTAGATTAGATTACACGCACATTTCGTAGTAAATAATAAAAGTAATCATTAAATCCTTCATCTTTTTTTTCCTGAGTCATTTATGGTGAAGTGAGTTTTGTACCGTGATAGGCGAGTGGAGTGATCATTACCAATATTTGAAATTATTATTTTTAAAAAATTATAATAGGTCTTTCGAAACACAGCGCACTTGCACAAATCACAAGGCTTTAGCCTTGACAGCGCTCTTCTAGACTTAGCCTCCTCTATATTTAGTAAAGGGCAGACTTACGTTTGACTTCCAGAGTTAAAACCTCAGATGAATTACATTTTATCAATTTAGATCCAAATCAAATCCAGGCACAAGAGAGCTCTGTAGAATACAATCGCCTGCGTACGTCAAACCGCCCCGACTTAGTCAAATTAAGTATGAACAGAAAACGCGTCGAATAAAATCCGGATACTAAATAATCAATTCACTCAACATCACAACAACACATCACATTTCAAAGACAAGAAAATTTAGAAAAGAATACAAACAAAGAAAGTTAACAAATACGTAAACCTAGGAACATACTCGTACAGTCGATTAACAACAAATATTTTTTATTCATTTTATAAGAAACACCTTAGGATAATATATTGAAGCCTAAAGTCTTACTTGGCTAGCTTTCATATACGAATCATATTATAGCCTTCGCAAGTTCTAAAACTGAAAGTTCTTATTTTATTCATCCGAAAATTTGTCTTGCTGGTAGAAACTAGCAATCGGACATAGAGCTCTGCCATGACCATTTTAGTATGTAGTGAAAATACAATCTCTGCACAATTTAAATGTGATTTCGTTTTTAGTGAGTTTTTAGTTATCGTGTCTTGCTTATGTTACCAAGTCTCTTTCAAACCAATACAATATCATCATTGGAAAGGATTGGCAGTTGAACGTACTGCTGGTGAACTTTGAGCAATATAAAAAAGGCAAACTTGAGCTTCTTCTAGCTAGGAGAACTGGTGTAAAATTTAAACGCAAAATTAGATCTGATTATGTGAATGCATACACTCCGTGTAAACTAAATGAATGTTTGTGAATGGCGCTAAACTGTTCGTACGTCCTTCTTTTTTATTGAAACCTTCTTTTTATGAATAGGTGGCAAAAACTTTTTTATTTGCATGAAAATAACAAATATTATAAAGGACTAAGACTATATGCATTTGCTGATTAACGTATTTTGTATCAAATTCTTGATTGAAAAGGAGTGTGTTCCTTAGTTATAACGTCACCAGTGGCTTGTGATGCTCAGATGTGAGAAGTAAATTATTTCGAGTCTAGCGTTTACTAAACTTGCAAAAACATGGAACGTCCCACAAAAAGGACACTGACTGTTGACTACGAATACATGTCACCTAACAACACGAGAACACTGTAGCAGTACTTGCACTCGGTCGCTAGGAGGGAACTGAGTCCCGTCTGCCACCACTGCGACTGCAGTGTGGACTCGGTCCAGCACACGCTGGCGATCTGCCCCGCTTGGGCATTGGAGCGTCAGGCCCTCACTGCAGTCATCGGAGGAAATCTGTTGCTACCGGCCGTCATACACTCCATGGCCGGTAGCGACAGCAGTTTTACCGTGGTCGCGAAGGAGGCGGCGGAGAAGCCCCGGGAGGACGACCTGCCCTCGGACCCAGTATGTGTACCGGACTATTTTGGTAATTGCGAAGATCTTAGTGGTACCGATTCTATTTTGTACTGTGCGGCTATTGCAGTTTGTCGTGTAGCTGGTGTTAGATTTGTTGAAAAAATCACTAATCGACCGAAAAATGCTGTGTCGACTTGGTAGTATAGAATAGAACGTTGTATCGCTGAAACTAGCTCCCCTAGCCAAGTCGAAGGCGTTATTGTTTCTGCAATCATTAACGCCTAAATTATCGTGTCTAATTTTAGAAAAATAAAGTTATGACAACAACAGAATCACCTACGGCGGTTTCTACCTAGTCTGGTACCTAACAATTCAGGTATGTACATTGTACATATTCAAAATAAATTATGATAACATTTAAATACATAAAGCAAGCTCTCTTGTATTATCTAAATACCCCAGCGAAACTGGTATGTGATGGTGGCCAGTAGCTGCAGATGTCTTTCGTGATACATTATTCAATAATGTATCACGAATGTAATGTAACAATAATAACAATAATGTACCATTTAAGTTATATATTTCAGTAGAAGAGTAGGTTAATAAAAATAATCATAAACGGTCTATATTCGAAGTAAATTAAATATGACTATAACGAATAACGACTAGAGTTTGAAAGCACAGCACTAGCTTTGCTTGGGTTTGAGTGTAGCGGGGGTGCGAGCCGCGCTGAGCACGGCTCGGGCCGCGCACACGAGCAGCACCAGCGCCAGCGCCGCCGCGGCCGCCAGCACGGCGACGACGTCGGCCATGAGGTACTCGCCCCAGCTGACGCCGGCGGAGGCGGCGCGTAGGTGCGCGCCGCCGTGGCGCAGCACGTGCTCCGTCCACCACACGCCGCGCTCCAGGGGCGTGTCCTTCTGGTCTCTCATCACATCGCGCAGCCGCTCCACGTTCTTCTTGTAACTGCACACACACGCAAATGGCGACTAATAACACGTATTTCAAACGTAGATGCACAATATAGATGGCATTTCGGTGAGTTGCCGTCTGCCTGTGAGCACGGCTGGTGCAATCGGGCGGAACACCTGAACACTAACGCACCTTTCGTTTGCGATGACTTTGTTGACTGCGTTGACCAAATCGTCTGCCGTCATAGTGTATGAGTCGAGCTCCTCGCCGATGCCGAGCTCGACGTACTTGTTCACGTTGTACCATTGGTCGCCCAGCATTGGTATGCCGACAAGAGGCACCGCCGAGTCTATGGCCTCGTCAGTGGACTGCAGACCTCCTTGCGTTACGAATACCTTTATCTTAGGATGAACTGTAATGTGTAAATGTTATCTGTGTACTAAAAGCGCCTTCGCCACTAAAGTTAATTTTTAATGTAATTGTTGCCAAAGGAACGGGCGCGCCACCTTGTGGTAGGTGAATACCGGGGTCAAGGACACTTGCAACTCAAGAGATACAAGAGCTTTTTTAGGCTTTGTGTGCAAATATTAAGAGGGGAATACTCACTCGGCAAAAAGCGCAAAAGATAAGAAATAAGAGACTCATTATGTGTGTTATCATTAAATCCATGATAGTTGATAACACATTTCCGCATTGATAAATATTAAGTGATCAGAATGACGCTGCACTTCTACACCTTACAAACTTGATATAATATGTTTATATCTCGGACAAAATGGCTATAACACGACACTTAACGGTTCACAGGCTACATCTAGAGCTTGTGTACGTTTGTCAATTAGTGGGACTCGGCGGCATTTTTGCGCCTCGGCACGACAATATTGTAATCAATCATTATGATTTAAGACCCTAACATATTTCAATAGTGGTTTTATTTTGTATAGTTTATCTTCTTTAATTAGACACAAATTTGAATGTAGGATAGATAAGTCAAGCGAATAAACTTGTCGGTTAGTTGTATAGCTACTTGCTTATTGACATTATACACACATACGTACCTAACAAGTCTCTCTGAGGAAACCATTTCTGCACCTTGACATTTTTTGGTAAATTGGACAGGTCTTCGCCGTCAAACTTCCACAGAATGTCATAGGGTAGGACTTCAAAAGCATTCAAAAAAGCATCCAAAAAGTCACGATCCATCATCGAGGGACGAACGTTTGTACCAAGGCTCACATACACCACCCCGCGAGAAGAACTGTCTAAATAAGACTTCAGATCCTGCAAGTTAGTCAGTAAACCATTGTTAAGCAATTAAGATAGCGACGAATATTGGGTGTATTAACTAGCTGAGCCCCGCGGTGTTACTCGCGACTGTAGTTGCAGCTTTACAACAACGAACGCGGGTGGCTTTACCACGGGCAAGCTAATTTTAAAAAGTAATTTAAACCTAATTTTCTTCTTATACCACCAGCTAGTAAAAGTTCCGTCAAAACTGGTCCAGCCGTTCCAGATACAAACAGACTGGCGGACAGACACACAGACATAAAAATTTAAAGTTGTTTTTTTTTATGTAAATATTGTAATACAGTTGCATATGCATTTAGTGAAAATCACAAACAATCATAGGTACAAGGAATAAATTGATTGGGTTGAACACTACCTGCGGTAATTGTTTAATAGGCTGAAGGTGCAGAGCCCCCAGGAACACCACGCTGGGAGGCACGGGCCGGTTGTTGGCGAATATTGGGTGCGAGTTCAGAAATAGCATCTGTACATTTTTCTGCATCTCTTCTATGCTGGGAACGTCAGACCCAAATTTTTCTCTTAAAACTTGATTTTCTTTTTGTCGCTTCAACCTCTCAATGTAATACGCTTTATATTCCAAATATGTTTCCTGTATCTTTTCCAGGAACGACAAATTTCTAAATTTGTTTCTAAAGAAATTGGGATAGTATAAAGGATGAACACTGACAGAGCCCATGGCTTCAAATTGCTCCGCGAACCCATAGAAGGAGGAGAAAAGTATAACTGGTGCATCAAATATATGAGATGCCACTAAGTGATAGTTGCCAATCGCTTCCAAGAACACGAGGTCAAACTTTTGTGTTTTGTCCTTTAAGAGATTTTGTACTTGTGGCAGATCGAATTCGTAAATCAATAAATCTTGCATACCTGTTATTAATTTGTCATGAAGAAAAACATCTATATCCATAATAGTTCCTCTTTTTAAAAGTCTTCCTAGCCCGGTTAATGTCTGACCGAGCAATTCATATGCTTCCGAAGTATCGATTTCAGTAATGTTATCTGGGGGCCTGTTTTTGGGCAGCGCGGGATTCGGAGTGATAATAACCAGTTCGTGACCACGTTTAGCTAGCTCCAACATCAACGCTCTGAACACCACCTGGTGGCTGATAGACGGTACGTGGAATATGCCCAATATTCTTGCAGGTTCCACTTGCGGCAAGGACTGCGCACAGAGCAGAATCAATAAACCGACACGTAACATTCTGACCGAGTGCTTAATGTCGTATGGCGGGGACATTTATATACTACCAACGATGTATTTATAATGTAATTAATCAATATAATTAATTGAACTGCGAAATCTAGATAAGCTCAATAATCAGATTACTCGTTTAGTAGCCGTTGTCGTTCTCAATCAAACTTCTGCACACGGAGAGTGCGGGCAGGTCCTCGAGCCAACCCTACTCAATATATCAAATATTAAATACTGTTTACATAGGTAGTTCAATCATGGGCGTATCCAGCAATAACTTAATGGTTGAGGATAATTAAGAAAACTATACAAGTTATGTGAATTGAATAAACTACTAGCTTGTGCCATCGGCTCAACCCACCAGTATCTTGTTTATCGATATATCCTTCCTCCAAAATTCATTAAATCGGTCCAGCGCTTTAGCTATGAAAACATAACAGACAGATGGAGTTAGTTTTGCGTCCATATAAGTTTCATAAACTTTGTACGGATCGCCCGGGGCCCCTGCACCTCCGCGACGCGCTCACACCTTGTGTGTAATACACTCTCAGCATGTTCTGGACACGTTACGCTGCTGGTTCCCACTGGACTATCAAAGAGCTGGACAGATTCGCTGGATAACTTTCAGTTTCACCTACGCACCGTCCATTCTCATTTCCAGATGTGAACAAGGACCTTTTAAATCCACGAGTAATTTGTGAGGTGATAGAACACAAAATTTATTGATATCATTTGATTAAAAAAAGGGCTAAGTGGGTGTCGAACCACGCCCAATGTAGGGTTCTGTAGTGAGGGCGTTTTGTTATTTAATGTTATAGAAATTTGACATTAACAGTTTCGCTAACCAATTACCTACGTTCAATTAGAGATGATCCACTAGTACTTGTTCAGTAATAAACCCTACTTAGCTCTGATGGTTTTCTTTCTAATTTCATTGAATATGTTGTTACCTTTTCTTTTTTTTTGATCATAAAATTATATCTATGTGTACCAAGGGTTTTTGATATTTCTAAATACTATCGTTTGTCTTGTTTATCTGATATAAAAATCAACCCTTTAACGCTTAATCCTTATATCTTCTATAATTCTAAATATGAATATAAGTTTGTTTGTAACGCTTTCACGCGAATACTACTTTACGGATCATCATGAAACTTTGTACATATATATATCCTTGAAAGCCGCGGCGAATGATAATATCTCATAAATACATATTTAAATAAAAAACCACACCTCCACAAGATGTTAATACATATGTATGTTCGTATAGATATACCTAGTGCGGGCACACACACAAAATGAAAGACTGTTTTAAAAATATATGTTATATCTCTTTTATGGTGCAGTGCTGTGTAACGAAACATGAACATGAACCGTATTGCGGTATTGACATGGTTCGACAAGACACCAGGTAGGTACACGCGACTGACTCGCGCCCAGCGCCTTGTCTAGACAGTGTTCGTTGATCGTGACTCATCACGTCGTTGGAGAGACATCGGTCTCCCTTGTCTTAAACCAAAATGCCGTCTTGCGATACGTGCAAGTAATCGCTACACACGTATAGGTTTACAAATAGCGTCAGCACCACAAAATAGTATAAAAAACATACGTAACTATGAATTAAAATATGTCCTAGATATTTACACGCTTCTCTTTTCACACAGTTCAACAGTAATGTTGTTTGCATAGAGTTTCGTCAAGAATCCTCTCACGTTTATCACTATACATACAATCTATAGCTATAACTTCAAAAAACGCTAAGAAAATAGTCAAGTAATGGCGTTTACAAGTTTGCACTAGCTAAGCAAGTACAGTAACACGAGCCACAAGAGCGGGGGAGGTCCCGGTGGCGATTGTGTGCAGCGCGCGGCTCGTCCGGACAAGGCGCTGGCGTGACATTGGGCCTCGTCGGAGTCCAGCCCTAGGAGCGGCAGTGCAGTGCGGTAGCCCGCGCCCGCCCGACACGTGCTGCGGCGCGCCGCACTGCGCGCCTGGGCCGCGCCGCCGCCCACCTCCGTGCACCAGCGCCGCAACCACGCGCCTATCCACTGCACACCACACCCACACCGCAGAGGGTTACCTGAGATGACCAGTCCACCTGCCGACAATATTCACGTAGCTAGACCATTAGTCAGCTCCGGTGCACAAGGCCTCGACAAAATAACGGTTAAATTATGACTCACCCGGGAGAAGCTTGGTTGCGAACCGATTCCAGCCGGTCATATTGGGGTAGAGTATACTCGGTGCAAAAGTATCTAGTTGATTATCACTAAGGTCAAGCGCAAGATGAGGCACGCGCGCAAGCGGATGCAGCAACCCCGCCGGCAACGTGGTGACCCCGGTGCCACTGAGCCTCAGTGATAACGCGCGTTGTCGTCCCAGCGCAGCGAACGCAGTCGCCACTACGCTTCTAATTTTTGCACCCCGTATGTCCAATATGCGAAGTTTGGGTACGTGCAGTGCCCTTAGCTGCAAGTCCAATACGTGTCCACGAATGTGCACCTCGAGGGACTCCAAGCCCAACACGTAGGCTGCTATGTCACCTATCGTTACTTCACTTCGACCGGAGAAGGCTGGTGACTCAAGCGTGACTACACGCAGTGACGTTAGGGCCCTAAACGCACGAGGCTCTATTGCTTCCAAGTGATGCAGATTATCTATTCGCAGTCGCAACAAATGAGGAAGCCCTTTGAAAGAGCTGCTGGAAATGCGCACTATAGGATTATTTGAGACATCGAGCGAAGTGAGTTTCGGTAACATCGCCCACATCGCCGGTTGCAGTGACGTGAACCTATTCTTCGCAAGCACGAGTTTGCGTACATTAGCAAGACGCCGCACCTCATTCTCGCGATAGGAAGCAATATGGTTGCTGCTCAGATCAAGCTCAGTGAGATTGGTGAGCGGCAGGTGCGGCACCGCCCTGAGACCGGCGGACGCGAGCGCAAGGCTTCGTAGACGCGGGACGTTGTGGAACAGCTCCTTGAAGTTGGTCTTAATGGTATTATGCGATAGGTCGAGGCGCTGCAGACGCGATAATCCCGCAAACGAGTTATCAGAAAGTACGGTGAGTGCGTTATGCGCTAAGTTTAGTTCATGTAGGAAAGCTATGGCATTGAACATAGCCGCGTCCAGGTACTCTATGTGATTATATGAAAGCTGCAAGCACCTCAAAGTAAACCCGATCTGCGCCAGTGAACTACTAGGAAAGATGTATAGCTGATTGTGACTCAAGTCTAGGTGCTCTAGTACAGTATTTTTGAAACAGTCGCGCGGTAGCGACCGCAGCAGATTTTCGTCGAGTCGCAGGTGACGCAACCGCCGCATGTTGTGGAACTGCTCCACAGACAGTTGTTCCAGTCTATTACGCGATAGGTCTAGGAACTGTAGCGCACCAAGTTCTGTAAAAGCACGTCGCTTCATTGCGCTGACATTGTTGTTGTGCAGACTTAATATCTCCAAGTAAGAAAGAGCACTAAATGTTAAATTATCTATGTGAGTCAGCTTATTGTTCGATAGAATCAGTTGTCGTACGTACATTCCTAAAGAATCAAAAAAATCTTTTGATAAGCTCGTCAAAAGGTTATATGACAAGTCTAAAATATTAATGTGCACATATTGCCCGCCGCCTGCGAGTGTCGACACTCTGTTGTAGCTCGCATTCACTGATAATGTTGTATCCTTGCTTGACACATTTCTGAAAAACTCGGTGGAGAATTCTATTAAGTAATTGTCCTGGAGATCTAGAACCTCTAACTTGGGCAGATTGTAGAAAGCGTGCTGGCCAATATACTCGAGGGCGTTTCCGGCTAAGTTAATATAAACCACATTAAGTAAACTTGCAAAACTATGCTCGGACAGGTTGTGCACGCGGTTATACGACAAGTCGACACTTTGTAACTCTCTCAACTGTGTCAGAAATTCAAAGTTTATCTTAGCTATGTAATTGTACGATAGTCGTAGTTCTTTTAGTACACTCGAGCAGTTTTTATCAGATATTTCAATGGGAAACTCAATAATTTTGTTAAAGTCCAAGTTGAGATATTCCAGCGACGGAAAGTTACATATGTCGTTGGATAACACATTATGAATATTGTTGTTGTCAAGTGTGAGCCACGTGAGCGACTCTAAAGGGGCGGAGAGCTGGAACTCACCACTGAACAACGCAGATGAAAACTCGAGAACGCGGAGCACTCGGAGGTCGGAGAATGCCCTCGCCTCCACGTGGTACAACTCGTTGAAACTCATCGCAAGTTCGCGTAGAGGTAAAGTTGCGGGGAAAGCATCACCTGATAGTTGCGAAATACGATTGCCTTTGAGATTAAGTGTCGTCAGGGCGGCCGACCATTCGCCAAACGTTGTCGAAATCACAGAGGTGAGCTGATTGTAACTGAGATCGAGGTATACTAGTGTAGCTGGCACCAGTGCATGCAGACCCGTGGGAAAGGTTGACAAGTAGTTCCCGGCGAGGGAGAGCGTATGCAACCGGGGTGGCAATACCGAAGCCTCCGTGAGGTGATTATATGCAGCGGATAGGTGTCTAAGGCGGACCAGCACACGCACGCCTGGCGGCAGTTTCACTAATTCGTTGTGATCCAGTTCTAGGCGCTCGAGATCATGTCGTAGAGCATGCAGAGTCGCATCCGACACGTGACTCAGACTGTTGTATGCTATGGACAACTTCTCCAGGTGACTGTTATCTGTGACGAACGTTGGTATGGATGTGAAATCATTAAAATCAAGAACGAGCTGCCGCAGTTGGTGATGCGTCTTCTCTAAACTGAATGTATCATCTAGCTCGTTATGACTCAGATCGAGCGAGTCTATGCGTGAGTGTTCGGTGCGGCACGTGTGGTTATTCAGCGGTCGCAGCACGTTGTTGCGCAGGTGCAGGTGACGCAGACGTGGCAACTTCGCTAATGCAGCGCACGGTAGCTGTTGGAGTAAGTTGTCAGACAGACGCAGGATCGCAAGCGCCGGTGGCAACGCTCCACTCGACAACGCGTGCAACCTGTTGCCATCCAAGTCTAGCTGGGCGAGTCGCCGAAGCGCCGACAATGCACCCTCGCTAACGGCGTACAATTGGTTGTTGCTCAACGACAAGCTAGTCAGCGACTCCCCTAGAAAACCCCAGTCCATGCCATCTAGGACGTTTATGTGATTGCTGAAAAAATTAAAAAATATAAGTTCATAATTTAGACACGAAAGGAGCGAGATTAATATGCTTACTTTTGCAAGTTCAGCCAATTTAATACTTTTAATTCACGAAGCGAAGACAGTGGCACTTCAGTGAATTCGTTATAGCCTAGATCCAGCGATGCCAACGTCGACACCATGGACCTGTAACCACAACACTGTCAAATATGTAGACATTTACCAGCTGATTACTGTGTATCCTAGTAACGATACTGACTGGCGAGTGTAAAACTTCATTTAATTATTATAACAAAATGAACAAAATATTTGTACCTACTTAATATACTTAGTTTCATATTGTTTGTTTGTTTAACGAAATCTTAAAATGTTTGTGTTATATGTTTATAATAATTAGTTCACCTCTTTTTATGTTGTAATTAGTAGTTGTATTGTAATTAGTACCTACCTACATGCATGCTTCATCAGAACATGATACTAAGTGTTGCTTATAACAAATTGTATTACATTTAAGTGAAATATATATTTTTCTTATGAGAATAAAGATTGTGTAAACCTTGATGCCGTATACAATACATACGCAAGCGCTCCCGACTCAATGTGGTGCAGGCTGGAGGCGACGAGTACGAGCGTCCGCAGACGTCGTCCGTCCAGTGCCGTCTCACTGAGCGAGCCCAGCCGGGCCGCCATTACCGATACGTGCCACACATCAGTCTCTACAAACACACGCTGAGTGAGTGCGTGAGTCACTCGCACCTGTGAGCGGTCAGGGAAGCATCGCCATGTACCTGTCTCGGGAAACCTGTAGAAGGGCACGTAGCTACAAGTGAAGTGGTCGGTGCGGCAGTAGCACAGGCCGTTGGCCGCGCAGGGCGCGGGGCCCTGGAGCCGCGGAGCGCCGCCCGCGAGCTGCAGCAGCGCCGCGACGAGCAGCACCGCGCGCGCCGACCATCGCATCGCTCACCCTCACCGCCGCGGTGATCGCCGCCTCACATCTCTTTGCCGTCGAACACCTGGGTCAAAGAAACAAATTAATGCAATGATGTCCGCTGACCAGAACCTAGCATGCTTAACTACCAAGTCGAGTACCCAGGCGAGCACTCGTAAATGCCGGTTTGTTGCATCAGCCGTATGCCAGTACCATACAAAGCTGTCGTCCAAAAAAAATATGTTTTGAGACTGTTGAAACATTGGTTTTTAGTATCAATTGTATTTGAAGTTATATCAATTTATCTCCTTGAATTTGTTTGAAAATTTAATTCTTTATTTCCTTTTTCCCATTTCATTTAGTTTTTATGTATGTATTTTTCTAATTTACAGTTGTTACAATTGGTACATGTTGTGAATTTTTAAAATGTGCATTGCAACAAGTTATAAGTGACTTTACTTACTGTTTTCTATTGTAATATTTATTGTAACAGCGACTGGTTGTCCTAATAAATAAATACATAATCATAACATTCGAAGCGTTTTACATACCTACACTACACCTACACCTACACGTACATTACGTCTGCGCTATAATCATAATATAATACTCCCTGTCTGGATTGGCTTCTCCTGGAGGACCACGTCCAACTGTAGTAACTTTCAAAATCTATCAATGAACAAATTAATAAATATATTACAATAGATTTTCCAACCCGGTCGGTCACCGTGGAAGTATATGACCCAAACCCTCCAATGAGTACACCAACAGAGAAGAACAGTCTCTAATATGAGAGTAATGCAGATTTTTCCGACTATTATTTGAACTTCAACAACGTATCCAACAGACAAGTCTATTGTCTTATTATCAGTTGTCTAGTATCCATAACACAAGCTCTGCTTAGCTTGGGACTAGATGGCGTTGTGTGTTAGATGTCCGGAATATTTATTTATTTTATTTATTTATTTATTGCCGTTAAACGGGCAATCTGGACATCAGGTGGTGACTTTAAACAAATGGTAACTTTATGGAGGCAAAACAATGGAATATTGTTTATAAGAATGTGTCGGGGAGTGTGAGCAATAGCTCCAGCAAGTCGGGGACGCCTGCCTGTTGCTCAGTGTGACTGTTGTCAGAGTCCGCGCCCTCCGCCCTCTGTCTGAGTAGTAAACTGCAATTCACGTGTTTACTTTCGTAAACGTGTTTGCAACAATGGACGTTTCGCGGGAAGCTTTTCGTGTTATGATTATAAACGAGGGTTAAACTTCAAGGAATCTCAAGAAAATTTACAAACTGCTTTTGGGGAGTCTGCTCCTGCGTTAGCAATAATTACTTATTGTTTTTGTGAATTGAAACTTAAACGATGACCCCAGACCCGGCCGACCACCATCAACTACAGTAACTCATGAAAACGTCATCAGGGTAGAGTGGCTATAGCGAGACAATAGACATATAACACATCGAGAGATACAGGCTGAACTTAACATGGGATCACAGTTTCCACCACCCTGCACGAACAGCTTAAAGTTAGAAAGCTTACTTCGCGATGAATACCTCATTCTATCACCGACTAGCAAGAATGCCTTCGTGTTGATTGGTGCAAATTTATGTTAGAAAAGTTCGAAGGAGGAACTTCGCAAAACGTATCCTACATTCTTAAAACTGACGAATCATTGATACACAGCTACGATCCTCTCACAAAACAGTAATCCACGTAATGGGTGTTTGCAGATGACGATTTACCCACAAAAGTTGTTCGCGGTCGGAGCGTTAATAAAAAAATTATAGCGGTTTTTTTTTTGACGCAGTGGACCAGTAGCAGTAATTCTACTAGAGGATCGTAGAACAGGTACCAGTGAATGTTATAGCGAAGTTTGTCTGTTCTCAAACTTTCGGAGAGTTGGATAGCGAGCGCCCAAGGAGCGGAGTCAGTGGCATTTCACCAAGATGACACGCCCACTCACACAGCTGCTCGAACTATGGACTTTTTGACAACTTCGGGGGTACGAATGTTACCCAATCCTACGTATAACCCAGATTTAGATTTAACCACATGTGATTTTTTTTATTCCCGCGGTAAAAAAAATGTTTCGTGGGCGAAATTTTAGCACTACAGACGAGGCCGCCGAAAAATTTCGGATGTTATTTATCGACACGTTTTTCTAATGTTTTGAAAGCTGGTTCACCCGAATGCTTTGGGGAGTGCATTGGGATAGCATGTGATAGTTTCTCCAAATATACCCCATATTTGGAAAAACTGTAAATAAACTTTTTACTAACTGTTTTTAGAACAGCCCATGAAATAAAAACGAAAATTGTTTGATAACAAACTTAATTGACAACATTAAAATAAATGAGCTACTCAATTTAATAGATAACATTACAAATGCAACAACTAGCTCCGGGTCTGGATTAAGTCGGTGCTGGAAATAATTTGTTCCTAGGCATAGGAGCTGACTTATTGTGACAATGACCTATATTTTTTTTTGTACTATTGTTAATATTTTTCTACAATTATGTCTTAGATATGTAGGTACACTATTCTGCATTGTTCATTGACACTTACCCTTCAAAATTTTATTGAATGCATATTTAATCATATTAATCGATATATTTAGCTCAATTATAAACGACAACAGTTAAAAAACGAAGATAGCGGTTAGATGTACAATGAAGAAATGGTAGGTATATAAAAAGATTTAGGAATAATTACATTGACTTCATTTGTTTTTTTTTATTCGTTTTTTAGACAGGAGAGTGAGTGAAGAGTCGCATTACATGTCTCAATAGGTATGTAAATTGTAAAGTAATACAAGTCGGCTCACGAAGTAAACATAATAAATTAAATGTTTGAACGAAACCGCTGAACTTAATTCTCTTCGGGTGTGCAAGTAGCTCAACCCCACGCACGACTGCCAAGCTTTCACCTAAACCACAAACTCTTCCACGCCAAAAAAGTTGTTGTTATAATAATAATAATAAATCTCTTTATTGCACACCAGATAAGTAACAAAATGAACTTATTTACGAAAACTTAACTAGGGTAATTGTACTAATTGGCGGCCTTATCGCCCGGAGGCAATCTCTTACAGGCAACCATTATTTCATGTAAATATATATAATAATGATATACATATATATATATAATGATATAGACATCATTAACCTTTGTTTATACATAGGTCTTGAGGAGAATAAAATACACGGCAAGAAACAACAAACGCACCAAAACATTTAGAGCATTTACAATACTAGGTATATAATAATAGTGGCACATCATAATTTAGGTACCATCGTCTCGAAAGTAGTATAGGTAGTGCACGAGTACCTACAAAACTTAACGGAAGCTTTAAAGTATCACAAGTCCACAACACTTCTCCTTTACGGGCCGTTCTACAAGCCGACAAGGCACTCACTAACTAGTATCACTGTTAGGAGTCGCTAACTAAGAGTCGATCAGCATTCGTGCTTTTATACCAACAATTAATACCAACAAACAAAAACTAAGCATAGACCCTGTGTGTTTGCATTTTAACAGCTACTTGGCTTTACCTGACTTTGACTTTGACTTTGCCTGAGCTGCAGGAGACCGCGCTCTACAACATATTACTAGCAGATTGCTTGTGTGTAGACCACATTTGCTGCCATTAATAACATAGACTGTATTTACCAATTTAGTTGTCATCATAAACGAACAGCAACAGCTGGTCTATAAAAATGACCTGGTAGCTCCTGCAATTATCTAGTTCATAATCTAGCTTATAAACTTATTACGAAATGGCAGCATGTAACAAAAACTGCCGAATTAAATTGTGGTTAACCTCACTTTAAAATGTAAAACAGCGATACGAACTGAAGTGGAGTATTAGATCTACGAGTATAATTTATAAGTCTCCTAATTCTGCTCAAGTTAAAGAACCAAACATCAAGCACCGGAGTTCGAATTTCAGTCAACTTCATTTTCTACGACTTGACTTTACCGATTTGTAAATCTACATTTTTTGAAGTGAGCTGTAATTTTGCAAACCGAACGTTACAAACTTACTTCAAGACTTATTACAACTGTGGAATATAGCACTTTCCGTAATAAATACGTGAGACACCGTGTCGCAGTAGCAGCCCATACAAGTCTCACACGAAGCACAGCTCCGAACTTTTGTGTGGAACATATTAAGATATGAGAAACTTTGTTTAGTTCTGTTTAGAGCGCGCAGCGAGCCACGTGCCGGTCGGGCGGTTCCTACGTCGCGTTTGCCGGCAGCACCGGCCGAGCACCGAGCGCCGACTGCCGCCGAGGCCGAGCACCGCCGCAACCACCGCGACATTTGCACTACTCGCGGACACCGGACATCGGACACGGCTGCTACGAGGCTTCATATCGTGCCCGGCTCATTGAATTAATCACTTCATGATGTGGTCCAACATCTAGTCTCTTAATTAATTATCTATTCACGTTAGCCCAGTTCAAAAGGCTAGCTGACCCTTGCAACTTTCATCTGCGTCTCTCAAAAGGACTTTATCCGCTTTTACACCGTTTTTCATTGATGTGCAGCTCTTGTTGGTAACAGCGTAATGTTATGCTTGTATAGCCTATAGCCTGTCTGGGTAAATGAATCATTCAACACTGAGATAATTGTTAAATTCAAACCACTATTTCTTGCGATAAGCGTGTTCAACCTAACAAACAAATGAGCTCTTAGCTGTATATAATAGCTGCTCTTAGCTGTAATAGGTATTAGTAAGTAGGTATTGATTCTACATAAACAAATAACTTATAAACTACTCCACTCTCCACCGGTTGTTTCTTTCTTTGCCTACAAAGGAATTACGATAGCCGCGTTCGGAGGATCCAAAATAAGGCAATTTATAATATTTAATAAATTTAATTAATTGCTAATTTTACAATGTAATAACTTAGAGCTAATTATATTAGTGATTCCACCTCGAAGTGTGAAGCCAGAATTCACCTTATAAACTAATGTTACAAATTAAAACCTATGGCTAACTAGACTAGTGATTCCACCTCGAAATGTGAAGCCAGAATTCAACTTATAAACTAATGTTACAAATTAAAACCTAAAGCTAACTAGCCTAGTGATTCCGCCTCGAAGTGAGAAGCAAGAATGAATTTAAATTACGTTTCTTAAATTCGGTTGAGGTCCAACGTCGCCATTCTTATCTTAGCATATTCCGCAGATGTCAAGTGCCGTGTGAGACGTTTATGGATACGTAACATCGTCCTTATAAAAAACACATTCCACAGACCTTAAGTGCTGTGTGACATGTTTAGGGATACGTAACAAAGGGACCATGAAAATACTGATGTAAATAATAAACATACACTAAGTAGAACGTTTATTAATGTAAATACCCGATCAGGAAACAGAAAGGTATTAAAAAAGTTGAAAACAACTAAGATTCTACGTAAAAATATTTCAGATAGAAATCAAAAAGTAAAAAAAGGTCAAGGTAGAGTTGCGGTCGCCTCCAGATCTTACTGCGGAAATGAGGGTACGAGGAACACCTCCATTAAACAGATATTGTCCAAGCCGCCTTGAAAGCTTGCACGATTTGGACAAGACGCCGCTCCTTTTCAAATCATCGGGTACTATAGCGTCCAAATAACAAAAGCTTTTAGCCGTTATTTTTTAAAGCTGAATGTTTATCAGATGCCCCAACGCAGGTAAGAGACGATCAACTATGGAGTTTGATTAAAATAATAATACCAAATAATATCCGTACCTATATTATCTATTACCAATTTATATATGTTAGGTAATAGATATATAAAAAATCGGCCAAGTACGTGTAAGACTCGCGCACGAAAAAATAATAATTGCGGATATTTGGCACGGAACGCCATCTAACTTCAAACTCTTGCGGCCCGTATTGCTCTATGTTAGCAGTCTCGTGATCTATTGCCAGACATGTCAGGGGGTTGCAGCCTCCTGCTAGACAACCCTTAACCTTAATAAATTAAGATTATAAACGTTAAGGTATAAAAACTTTATTAGTACCTTTAATACTTAGGTTTCTCGGTGTCTAACGGAATATGAACGCTCGGGTCACACAAGATTCAATTTCGCGTGCAATGTGACAAGGTAAAAACTATTTAAGTCTAAACTTGACTTTTGTTCGAGAGTGAAACTTCTGTCGTTAGTACCTATTATTAGTTCGGAGGCATATCGTCACGCCCGTTCGCGGTCCCGTACTAGTTCGCTACAATATCACCACCGAAAGCCTGCAGCGACGACTCATATAGGTACATGCAGTCAAGTCTATTCGCTACACACTTCATAATATCGGGGCTGGACCGCACACGGCGCACCAGAGACGTGCATCGCATCGAGGTCTAAAAATAATTCGCGTTGGCATCCGCAAACATCCCCGATGCGCTGCAATACCGGGGCAGTCCCACTAAGACCCGTAACGCGTTATTGTATTGAACACGAAGAGCGCAGTACGCCGTTTGAGTATAGTTAGCCCAAAGGCTGCGCCTGTAAAAAGAGGTGCAGTATGCACGGAACAAGGTTATTTTAACCGATAAGGCAAAACGTGCATACCTGCCAGCCAACATGTTACCTCTGACCGATAGCGTCCTCCGCTCCCGTTTAATGTTCTCATTATTCCTAAGATCGGCGGTCGATATTTAAAGGTATTTAAATTTGTATGTTCTAATTAATAACGTCTCATTAAATTTGACTGAAGGAATAACTCTCGGACATCGATCGCTGGCTTCATAAAGTCGATCTTCACATTATAAATTAATCCGTGACGCTCTGCAAATTCTTGACAGATGGTAATCAGTCATCTAAGACCACAGACCGAAGCATTCAGCAGAGCCATATCATCAGAATAGCTGATGTTATTAATACATACTTCGTCAATGTAACAGAAAAGCTTAGTATCACTCGCCATCAATTTATTTCATTATGTGGCGACCTCCACATATAACATAACATACTACAGCGCCATCTAACGAAGTTACACTGAACTACGGAGTAACATACCATACGAAGAAACTGCCAATCCTGAATCGCGCAATAAAAAATCTCGCACCGATTATCAGAAGTACAACATCCCAACATCAACTGTGGGGCAGTGGCCCGCCAGGCATGATCACCTCGCCTCGGTCGGAGACTCCCTTTGTTTTGGTGGGACATGTCACCCGTTCCCCCACAGTGGTGACCCCGACGTAATTGGAAGCAGCCTTCGAGGAAGGAGATCAGCAAGGACTATCTTGTTCACTCCCACAGATCGTCAACCAAGTCTCAGCCAGCCAACAACTTCGGCCACAACAAGGATACACCACACGCAGGAAGCGAGCGCTCCAGCCTGGTTACCCCTACGGTCTCATGAGCGTCTAGGCACAGCACACTGCACCTACGGTCCATAAAAGTAGAGAATTTCTCTCCCGTCTACGCAGCAGTCAGCCACTATGCAGCAACCGCCTCAACTCACTGGAGACCTCACCGCAGCACTGCGCACCGCTTGCAATCCCTACTCACTGGGATCAGCGGACTTCCGCTCCGACTCACTGGGACTAGCAGCACATAGTTCCGACTCACTGGAACTACTCACTCCTGGCATTGGCAAGCTTCACGACGGAGCACAGACAGCTAACTTAACTATACGAATATATCAACCTCCGGTCTTAGAGGAGAGTGATGTAGCGTAGAGAGGTTATGCTAAGTTTCACTGAACTACGGAGTAACGTACCATACGAAGACACTGCCAATCCTGAATCGCGCAATAGAAGTTCTCGCGCCGATTATCAGAAGTACAACATCCCAACATCAACTGTTGGGCAGTGGCCCGCCAGGCATGATCACCTCGCCTGGTCGGAGGATCCTTCCTTTCTGTTGGTGGGACATGTCACCCGTTCCCCCACAGTGGATGACCCTCCAACACAAAGGGACCATTAGAGGTGAGTGGTGCGGCGACTTCCACATACATCACATGTCACCCGTTCCCCCAGTGGTGACCCCGACGTGATTGGAAGCAGCCTTCAAGGAAGCGGATCAACAGCACCATCTTGTTCACTCTTACAGCGATGATCGTCAACCAAGTCTCAGCCAGCCCGCAACAGAGCACAGACAGCTGACTCATCATATATCGACTTCCGGTCTTGGAAGGGAGTAATGTGGTGACCTCTACATACAACACAACAGTAACCTACTACAGTGCCATCTACCGAAGATACACTGAACTACGAAGTAACACACTACACGGAGTAACTACCAATCCTGAATGACAGTGGCCCGCCAGGCATGATCACCTCGCCTGGACGTAGGATCCTCCCTTTGTGTTGGTTGGTTGGTGAAGTCGCCACAATTGCTTCAAATAAGGTTGTATTCTGAATAACTTAAGGTTGTGGACCGTAATCTCAAAAATCACCTTAGAAACGTGCTCAATAAATTAATCATACGCCCGAACGAGAAATGAAATTTATTCGCATAGAACATAGGTTAGTACCAGCTGTAACATTGGTGGTTTTTGATCATACCATATTCTAAGTACCTTGTTATGGCATGCAAATGTTTGTAACGATATTATGATCTAAAAATTAATTATATTAATAAAACAATCTGTTACAGTCTAAAGCGTCATATTAACATTTTAAATATATTTAAAAAAAAGTAAAAACTAAAACCCAACTACGCCAAAAAAACAACGATGAAACAAGTTTGAAAAGCCGTAGTCACGCGTTGTTAAAGTGTTATGGTGCGTTTCTTTGTAATTTGTTTTGTAATTGGGATTGTATTTCTTCACAAATATTGATTACATTACCTATAGGTGATTTAGGCTATTATATTTTAGTAGGTAATAAATTGTATTACAATGCAAAAATTATGTTAATGTATAAAAATACTTTTTTACAACCACCTTCTCCTGTAACTTAATTCTAAAATATTTGTCGTATATTTTTAGATAAAACACATTTGAAATTAAAATCCCAAACAAAACTATTATAAATTATTAAAATTTAACAGGTTCGATTTAAATTGTTAGTGAATGACTGACCTTACGTCATGGGGTACAAAAATCTATCTATATATCTCCAGTTTGTTTCTGTTAGGATTTCACATCAAAAAAAATATAAACCTTAAATTGCACCCTTCTACAACCAACCGCTACTTTCAATGGCGCAATTAGTATCTTTACATAGTTCACCAAAACATTCTATAAGTACGAATAAATTATTCGGCTGTAAACAAAATCGGTGAAGGCCAGCGCCTTAAGTTTCTATGACGGGATTAAGGTTGGTAGTTATTTACCTACATATGAAAAATATGAACCATAAAGATAGTTACAGAATTGGAAATAAAGCAAATCATTAATTACTAATTTTGTATATAAAAACTAAATGAACATGTATTCGTGTAACCACAATTTAATTAAATAAAAATTGGTTACACAAAGAGCAATAAAGGCACACAATTTAATTTATATTTAAACAATAAGTTAATATTAAAATACAGAAAACTATTCCGACTTACGAGTGATCCATGTCACAATTAAGATGTGCGGACAGAGAGATCTGAAGAGAAACTATCTTTATCTGGGGTCAGCCTGAATATTTTTAATTAAAACTCAGTAAAAGTATACATTCTTTTGTTATATTTTCCACTATTCGGTATTCGGCAGAATATTGCTAACTACTTTGCCGAATACCGAATAGTCGTGCCATCCCTAGTTTTTTTAAGTGTAAACCTCAAGTGCAAACCTCAACAGTAGGAATAAACATTAAATTATGAATAAAACGCGATAAATATGGTTCTGTACTCATAGCATACTGGTGTGTGAATTTAGTGCATCATTAAATAATAAAACAATGTGTTGGTTTTAGATGTTTTTAATTTTTAAATCTAGTCTTCACTTAACTTCCTTCACTTGGAGACCTGCAACAAGCAAACAATTTCAAATCAATAAATTATTACTTACTGAAAATACAACAATTTCAGTGATAAAGAGTTCATTTTTACTTGAATAAAATAAACACAATAATTAAATACTCTTGTTAAGAGTGTGCACAAACTATATAACAAGTTAGCTAATAAAACATGTTTGGCAATGCATGTCAACAAGTGCATCATTGTGAATGCAGCCACCAGAAAACTTAATATAATGATCGATATCAACAAACAACAGCATCTGTAGAATCAGATCTGAAAGAGACAAAATGCAGGAATGACTGCCCACATTATGAAGGAGACCAAAGGATTAGCCCATTACAAGATAAAGTTCTTTCCAGATACAAGACCACTTCAAGAAGCCTACAAAAGCACCAGACTTTTATGCTCCTTAGAACAATCTACGATGACTTGCCTTGACTAGCTAACCACACTTTTATGTGTTCGTTTTATCAAAAACCATAAGATAATATACATATTTTCATAAAACGCATATGAATGTTACAACAGAACTAAATGGAGGACAGGTCTGGTCAGTACACTTCACAAATAAAACAAGCAAAGAGTTGACTCCACAACTTACTTGAGAGGTCTAAACATATGGCAAATGACTTAAGTAAATGTTAATTCAAAAGTACTAAGTCCGACTGTCTGTTATTTTTAAATTTTAATTTGACATGGAGGAAGGACAACCAACCTGGAATAACCGGTACACAAGCGCGCACAGAGTCACAGGCAAAAGCTAGTTATTATTTAATATATATGTAAAGGAACACATAAGATTCCTTTTACTTATTTTTAAATTAAGGCACCCTTTTTGTTAAATGAATGTCAATAGAAAGCTGAAGAGTTTGTTTGTTTGAACGCGCTAATGTCAGGACCCGCTGGTCCAATTTAAAAAATTGTTTCAGTGTTGGACAATCCATTTATAGAGGTAGTCTATAGGGCGGAGCCCCAATGAAGAATGATTAAAAATCGGGGGAAAATTAATATGCTACAGGCAATAATAGACGTAAGTATATGAGATTGTGAGGGTCAGCTAGTGTATATATGTATTTCTTTGGCAGGCATATTTATATGTGAGTGGTGTGAATAGATTCATCTTAGTCGTAAGAGTAACACTGGGTACATCAAAATTAAAAAAAAACGAATAAAAAATTTCTTAAAAGGAACCTGTTATGTTGATTGGTGACAGCTATCTGCCAGTGAGTCTCGTAAAAATTAGTAGGAACAAGTAGAAGCATGATTTATAAGGATTTTTTTAATGTTATTCATTTAGTGAAAAGTTGTTAATTAAAATTACAAACAGACACTTCTATTTTAATTATTTGAATGGATTTGCACCCTCAGAAAGGTAGTAAACAGTCACCAAAAGTTATAAAATCTTAGTATAACCTGTATTTTGCAAAATAAACATTCCTACTTTTGAGTTTCATATTTGTTTTGATTTTAACAGGACTAATCCCATACTCCACCCCTACCCACTGTAACTCCTGTACACTAGTATCAACGGCAGTGACCAACAAACAAAACCAAACCACAAGTTTATTTAGAGTGAACACACTAGTGAATGGTGGAATGGACTACTAGGTATATAATGTACCTCCTCCTCCTTGCTTGTGGCCCACATGCAAGTACATACCTGGTGGTAAACTCTGCTTTAGTTTCTCTGCCTTCTCCTTATCAGTGATGACCAGTGTATACAGGAAGCGAGAGCATCGCACCTTGAATTTCACATTCTCAGGGTTCTTCTTTATTTTCACAGCTGTAACACAGAGGTAACAAAATGGTCAACAAACACTACACTGTCACTAACACTTTTACACATTAGTTAAATTATGAAGGCAGTTAGATAACAATTAACTAATAAGAATAATGGGGAACCACAACATATTATTTACTAAACTTGGCACTTGTCACATGTGATATTTTGCCCTACAAACGAGACTTGCAGCAATAATCTTAGCACTTCGAGAAAATAGCTATTGCTTTCCTAACTGGCCACAGACAGTTTTGAGAATTATCACTGGCATATTATGTGACCTAGCAATAGCTCGACACTAGTGTAATGTACATGTAAGCCCTACCACAGGTTGAGATGAAAGAACCATAACACAGTTAAAGTAACCATCTTGTGGCGCAGTTACAATACACTGCACACCTGTGATACGATACTAACTGCGGGCCAACAACAGAACTTACAATATATCAATACTCACACTTAGCATCTTTCCTGCGCGCCTTCAGCAGGAAATCTTTGATATCTTTAATTTCTCGCGGCTGAAAAGTAAAAATGTTTTATTATGAAACAGCACATCGAGAGCGTATTATTCATTTATTTATTTCAGAAATAAAGTTAAATATATTTAGAAAACAACAACAAATGAAGAATTTGCTTACCATGTTGAGTTTGTACCGAATTCGCACAGGAACTGTAATAAAAGATAGTGAACGATAAAATATCTCGTAAATTCAAAAGTTTATTATAATTAGAACAAACGAATTCGATGAAATTATTATAAGTGATCAGTATTCCATGAGATTTTAAAGGATTTTATCACCTATCCTTTCACATAGACTTAACCCACCTGTCAATATTCCAAAAGAAACTCTTAGCGTTTTGACATTTGATACTTCATTCTTTTGACAGATGACAAACTGAATACGGCTCTCAACCCGAGGCCTTTGAGAATCAAATTAGTGTATACACTGACTTGTAATTTTTGAAATAAAAACTTAAATATTAAATTGATTTCGTACGACTTAGACTATGTTTAAATATAAAAAAAATATTACTAATAAATTTAGAACAATATTAACACGTATATATATATATATAAAATGTGGATGACATAAAATGGGGACCGTCTTCCGAAAAAACAAAAAACCTTATTGATACGCAATTAAGGTTTCGTTGCAGACATTTGACAAATAGGCGGATTAGCTAGATTGACGTTCTTCTTCATAATTGAGTCGCACTGTAAATGTAATTACAGTGGCCTGTGCAGTGTTAGAAAAGGCGAATAACATCGGTAACAATATTGTCTTAGTTAAAAAATCTTAACACATAATTAGAAACAATTTGCTTACTAAATGCAAATGGTTTTTGAAATTGTTATTTTGTACATCTGTACGCTGTATCGTTTGATCAGTTACGAAAAACGGAAAGTAAAACAATGGTAAAGACCTACTCTCGAAAGAAGTCTCGTAATACAGCGATAAAGTCATGTTGCCAGCCCAGGATTTACTCTATTTATAAGGAAAGTTACTCATCACATCATTATTATAAAGGTGAAAGTAACTTTGTTTGTTACGCTTTCATCGTGAAATTTTGTACACATATTTTTAGAGGTATTAGAGGAAACAGGATAGGTACTTTTTATTAAAAGCGACCGAAGCCGTATGCATGTAGGAATTCAACATGTAATAATGACCTTCATTATAAATCGAATATAAGATTATCAAAATCGAAGTTCCTTGGAATCAAATGTTTAAAATCAACCGAAAGATTCGAGTTATTTCGAACTAAGATGGAAGAACCATACACGGGCTATCTTGTCTTAAGTGATACTGTACGAGTAAACCCATACATTTGTAGTAGTTACTGAAATTAGCTTACATCAACGCATTTGAATTCCACTCCTGTTACATTATGCATTAACTTTGAACACTTTATTTTATACATTACTAGCTAACCCACGCAACCTCGTTTGCGTCTTGTATTGCCCATAGCGTTAAAATTTTCAACCGTTTTTGAAACATTCTTCATTGGTGCTCCGCTCATATTAGCAGTAGCGTGATAATATTAGGTCTTTACCTATGAAATTGCCGTTTTGTATGCAATAAGTGAAAGTACTTATTTTTTCAAACTTTTTTATTTCTGTTATTTGAAGTAATCACCCATGCAATCGACGCATCTTTGCCAACGCATTGTCAGTTTATTGAGGCCCTTCTTGTAAAAATCAGCTGGACGGGAGGCAACAAACTCTTCAAAGGCATTTTGTACTGCCTCTCGGGAATTGAATTTTTTACCCACTAAAAAGTTGTCTAAATTTTGGAAAAAGTAATAGTCGGTAGGTGCAAGGTCTGGTGAGTATGGCGGATGAGGGAGAGCTTCCAACCCCAGCTCTTGCAGCTTGGAGACTGTCTGTTGCGCAGTATGGGGTCGCGCGTTGTCGTGAAGGAGCAGTGGGGACGACCGATTGACCAAATCTGGTTGCAGATGTGCAAGCTTCTCCATCATTCTCTCCAGTTCTTCACAGTACACATCTGCATTAATGCTCATGCCGTTTTGTAAAAAGCTGTGGTGAATCACACCCGCACTAGACCACCAAACTGTGACCATCACCTTTTTAGGGGTCATTTTTGGTTTAGGGCATTGCTTTGGTGCTGAACCAGGGTTTTACCAACTTGCTGAGCGCTTTCGATTGTCGAAACGAATCCATTTTTCGTCGCACGTAACTATTCGTTTCAAAATTCCTTCATTTCTTTGCCTGTTGAGCAGCGAAAGGCAGGTCTCGACGCGTACGTTGCGCTGGCGATCGTTAAGGTCATGGGGCACCCATCTATCAAGCTTTTTTACCTTGCCAATTTATCGCAAATGGATCAATGTTTTGATGCTTACATTAAAAGCTGCTGCTAGCTCAGCTGTAGATTGAGTTTCGTCAGCTTCCACAATCGCCTTTAATTCATTATTGTTAACCAAAGTCTCCGGACGACCACGAGCTTCATTTTTCAAGTCAAAATTTCCAGAACGGAACCGGGAAAAACAATAAAGGGTTGTGCGTTCGTTTGTACAGTTCTCTCCGTAAACGTTTTTGATGTTACGTGCCGTTTGTGTCGCGTTGGTGCCACGACGGAACTCATATTCCATAATTACACGAATTTTTAAAGTATCCATTATGACGAAAAATGTTCAAATGTAATGAAAATACAACGCTAATAAAAAAACAAAAGATTGAGTTTGTAAATAGAATGTCATGGGGTTAAAACAAAATTAATTTGAATTTAGAATACAGAGCCATTACAAACTTTTTTTTATTTGAAATGACCAGTACTGAAGAAACGCAATTTCATAGGTAAAGACCTATTATATAGCCTATAGCCTTCCTCGATAAATGGACTATCCAACACTGAAAGAATTTTTCAAATCGGACCAGCGATTATAGGAAACGAGTGATGACAATAAGGATGATGATGCAGCAATTCTTACCTTATAACCTATAAAAAAATATTTTACTGTTTTAGAGCCCATAACCTACCTTTCTATGTCTTATAATCTTTGTGAATCAAAGTTTCTTTATGCCATTTATGTCATTAAAATCAATCATCGGTTTAGCTGTGTCAGCTTTACTTATATGTACAAGAATTTCTCGATCACCAGTAACTGTTATCCTTATATTTTTTGCTATGATGTTTCATGTAGCCTGTAGCCTCGGTGGCGTAGTGGTAGCGTATGCGACTGCTAAACTTGAGGTCTCGGGTTCGATTCCCGGGTCGGACCAAATATTTGTATGATCTGCAAATATTTGTTTCGCAGTTTGGGTGTTTTCTATGTGTAATATGTATGTATTTACAAAAAAAAGGTATATAAGTATTTATATCAGTTGTCTAGTACCCATAACACAAGCTCTGCTTAGCTTAGGACTAGACGGCGTTGTGTGTTATATGTCCGGAATATTTATATTTATTTTATTTATGTTTATGAAAGTATGTATAGCACGGGCTACGTAGTTAGGTACCTACTAATCAGCAGTAATTTATTGGTATGTTTTTACATGATAAGTGAGAGGACTGAGATGTTACTAAATTGATAAATGAAATCGATTTTTAAACAGTTGAACTTGATGTTTGACATTAGGGAAAATTTAGTCTAGTCCACAGATCACTTATAATGTCTAGTCTAGCTTGTTGACAGATCGTCGACATGTAGCGTCGTCGAACATTTGTAATCTGTAGATTAATCCGACGAAGAAATAACGACGGGCTCGGTGATTGTTTACGAGCGTCGCGATCGACCGTCAGCTTCGAACGACATGTGCGACATCCCGGGGTCAAGCGTAAAAAGACGATATCGGAGGAAGCCGACGAGGACGCTGAACAGGCGCAAGCAGTAGCTGGGCCATGTCGGGCCGCGGAGGGGTGCGCTCCAGTGCGCGTCTGAGCGGCGAGCCCTCGGCGGCAGCGGTCGGTACCGGGCGCGGGTCGAACCTAACGCCGGGCCGAGGCCGGCCGCTGGCCGCCAGCAGCGCGCCGAACCTGGCACCGGGCCGCGGCCGGCCACTGGCTGCCAGCAGTGCCGCCGCGCAGCGCCGGGCTCGCGCCGCCGAGCGCGCCCGCGAAGTGGAGGACAGCCCGCGCGTGCTGCGGGACAAGTGCCGGCGGCTCGCCCGAGCGCTGCGGAACGCCAAACATCTCGTGGTGAGTCGATCAATTCAAGAGATGTAGGCATGCGTCCACTATCTAGCCACCACTACTCGATTGTGTTGTGATCGAAGATGTTTTGATTAATTCGAGTCAGTTGTTATATTATTTGCTTCTTTTACTAATGTTTCTAGCTGTAATTTTGTGTGCATCAAATTAATAAACAGATAAGTAAGGATTTGCTAATTACATTATTAATTTATTTTAAATCCACTAGGAAACCGTGGTACTCTTCAAATGGTTAGTCTGTCATTTACAGTTGAGTACTCTAGTAGGCCCCCGCTGTAAAGTATCCTCACAGCCTCACAACAGGTCAATCCCATCTTGTGGTTTAAGTTTTTCTTCTCTTTGCAGTGCTGTTATCAGATAACAGTAGGTATGTTCCTTTGCTACTCTCTAAACTCCTATCTATTTCAAGTTATGAAATAGCCAGGGCATATTCACAGCTACTCTATGAATGTGCACACACTTCAATATTAGGCAATTGTATTACAGCATTGATTTATTGCATGCTATTATATTAGATTATTTATTATGTCTGAATAGCTTTTAATTAGATCAGACTAGTTGTGATCAACTGGACTGTGGAAACTAAACATAGAAACAACATATTCAAAAATTCTGCAGGGGATCCTTAAGGAAATTTCACTCCTCAAGACACACACAGACAGAACTCCATGTCAACATGTCTTCTATCAAAGTTACCTGACCCATACAACCTTGTCTGCGTAATGCACCTGCAGAAGCTCTCAAAAGGAAAAAAGCCCACTAATTTCAAAACATTCTTCATTGGTGCTTGCTCCTATTGGTCTTAGCATGATGATTAAAAGCCTTATAGTCTTCCTTGAAAAATACTATCTAACACTGAAAGAAGTTTTCAAATGGAACCTGTAGTACCGGTGATTAGAGCGTTCAAGCAAACAAACTCTTCATTTTTATATATATTAACTAGCTGACCCACGCAACCTCGTTTGCATCTTCTATTGCCTGTAGTGGGACAATTTTCCTAATCTTTTGAAACATTCTTCATTGGTGCTCCGCTCTTATTGGTATTAGTGTGATGATATATAGCCTCTAGCTTTCCTCGAAAAATGGACTATCCAACACTGAAAGAGTTTTTCAAATCGGACCAACGGTCCAAACAAACAAACTCTTGAGCTTTATAATATTAGTGTTACAATGACCTAATCAAGAGGTTAAGTGCTGAAACAGCTGAGAAAAACCAAAACAATGTTTGAAATAGTAAGAGAAAATTTATAAATAGATAAATGAGAACCATGAATGAGAACATTTGATGATTTAGCACAAATGAGTGGAATACCATGGAATACCAAACCTTAAGTGACATATTTCCTGCAGTTCATTAGTGAGTGTGAGACCAGACCAGATCAGAGAATGATGCAGAAGAATCTCAATAGGCTATAGTACATATACTTAGTATGGGCTACCATGCCGCATTGTTGTTGGATTCTGCTTGTGCTTTCCATCTTTAATATCACTAATATTTATAATATTAATATGTGTTTCATTGTCCAAAACATATGTTACAATACAAACATGATTTAACGTAGTTACTATGCTAAATTACACTAGTGTTCAACTAAAGTAAGTATATTTAATAATACTTTTTCTACATGTTAGAATATTGAAATTTAGATCAAATGCTTCAATCGATGCCTGCCTGAGCCAGGGTAAACCTATGGTTCAGGCGCACTTGACTTAAAATTTGAAAGCTGTTTACTAATACTTACATATTTTTTATTATCAGATGACAATTTAGTATTAAGGTTGCAGATTATATAAAGGTTAGAGATAAAGATAGAAAATATTAAATATGTACTACAAATGTGTACAAGTGAAAAAGACCAAGATTTCTGTGTTCTGTAATAGTTGGAAAGTATGATTTTATATTTATTATTATTAGAATTAATATAATTATTAATTCTATTGTACAAGTAAGGTCCTAGAAATAAATAAAATCTATGGCTATATTGAAGTCCTGAGCATACTAAGCCCTTCCTTCTCTTATCTAATGATATGGAGTTATAAGAATGTTCAGTATGCTGTTTCAAAATGGTGTGCAAAATAAATAACTGATGGAGTGTTAGTACGTACTTCGAAATAATCACTACATTATGTGGAAGCTGTTAGTATGTAACAAGCCATGTAAAGCTGGTGTGTGGGAAATATGAAAGGGTGGGAGGTCGCTACCTTAAGAACGGCGAATATTGACTGCTGCACCACCCCATGAATGTGATTTTTTTATTGAATGGGAGGTAAACGAGCAAATGTATCAATGTCTATGTATATTTGACCTTATCCTCCAAATGGCCACAGAACTGGACTTCCACTCGATATGTCGCAACCAAGTATTCCAATAAATTAAGTCTACCCCAATAAATAATAAGTATTTTGGACATCTAACACACAACGCCATCTAGTCCCAAGCTAAGCGAAGCTTGTGTTATGGGTACTAGACAACTGATGTGAATACATAAATACTTTTTTTTTTGTAAATACATACATATTATACATAGAAAACACCCAAACTCCGAAGCAAATATTTGTAGATCACACAAACACTTGGTCCGACCCAGGATTTGAACCCGAGACCTCAAGCACAGCAGTCGCATTCGCTACCACTGCGCCACTGAGGCAGTTATTTTTTCGACTCTCAATGACATTATATATAGCCGAGAAATATTAGCGCGGTCGGTGTAAAGACGTACTGCCACCCACATCCATAGCAATGGATGCCGCTAATAGGGTAGTTGACACCCTAGTCAAATTAGTTACTTTTATCATCTTAATTTTGTATGAAACTTTTCTTGATAACTTTGTATAAAAAATATACTGAATACAAACAGTGACTGTTTTAGACTACTCAATTGAGCAATATATTTCAATTTTTATTTGATTTAAAATTATGATAGAAATGAAAAGCTGTAATAATTATATTTCCGAGATGTTTTTTAATATATGTTTTAATGAAGGAGACATCGGTATTTATTGACGATACAGTCAACTACCCTATATGCAGGATGTCATTGATATGGAGGAGGAACAAAGTAGGCGATAGCACTAAGTAAGTATAGTTTGACAAAAGTTAAATACACTTGCTTTATTAATGTGGAATCGGCTACATTACAAAGATTCTTAAATATAAATTTTCTTGTGCTTGTGCATAATAAATGTATGTGTGTATGTGTTTATGTGTTTGTGGAAATCCAAGTTACACCAAGAATAACACTTAGTGTTTCGCATCATTGGTATTTACTAAAGCAGGACACTGGACAGGCACATGCAAACTCAGTGGCTGTGTAGCTGTCAGCTATGTGCATATATATTTGATTATTTACAGGTACTTCTCATTGACAATAATATATATTTTGTTTTATCTGTATTTTGGGTTAGAAGGTTTTGATACAGCCAGTTAGTCACTATGCTAAAGGCTTTTTAAGCAAGGTGAAAAACCTCACAGCGCGATTTTGCTGGAAATAATAGAGCATTGGCATAAGGTATTGTGTTCACCAAGAACAATGTACAGCCCAGAGCACTTCCCTTCAGAGTTTTTCCGTTTTCAGAGTTCAGAAAAGAAGGATTCTCCAATTTTTACACATTGAATGCGTAAACACACTGAGGTAGCCCGAAAATAGGCCAAGTTGTGTTCCCCTTATTGCAAGTACGTCCAGATTGATAGCTATATAGTTAGTTAAGTTAGTTAAGTGCGAAAGCAGGTGGTTATCCTCGAGTCTGTAAGTCGGAATTGAGACACTTTGGCAGAATCATACATAAAAATAAAGATCCGAAACTAACTATACCATATATTATTATAACTAACACTACTAATGAAACAAAATAATATTGTTATTAATATTTGGAAATAAAAGGCTTTATTATTATTATATTCTTTATTACATTTTAATATGAATATGACATAAAAAAATTAAATAGGTATATAAAAATAAAAAAATAAAATATATATTTAAAAATATAAAAATTAGTACCAAGAAACCAGTGGTTAGGACTCCAAAGACAGGCATCTCCTCACTATACGTGCCGTGTCAAGGAGGACTGCCATCTGTATCAGACCTTTTTTTTTACCTGTGGGTAACCTATGGGCCGTCACCCCGCCGGGGTTTGCGGCGGGGTGGTGTGTTGGAATCAGACCGATTAAAACAACATTTCACATATCGACAATCTCGTGAGATAAATCCAAATATTTTATTTGTTTTTCTTTTTCGACTTTCACGAGATTCTCGTCATGAGGAACGGCGATATCGACAATCATTGCGCGGTGCTTTATAGTCTGGCCACTGAGAGAATGCGTTTCTGACAGGAGTGACAGGTCGTGATCCAATGGGCGATGTAACTTTGAACTGGCGTACAATTTATGGCAAAATTTTAAATATCTTTTATTAACCTTAATAATGAGTAATAACATTAAAAATTGAATAATCATGCCAATGTACAATAAACGTTTTATTTTGGGCTAAACTTATTAACAATTAATCAATTAATTAATTTAAGAACAATAATTTTTAAAAGTCTAACGGCGTCAATCAAACTGCGCTGTTTCAAGGTTATGTCAACAGTTTGTTTTTGTAGTGATGAGACTAAAATAATAGGTAATTGTAACTAAGTATTTTTGTAATCGTAAAATATTCTGTCGGTCAATATATTGTTAAATAAGACGTTTTAATTTTGTAATATATAATTTTATTTATTTATCTTTATTGAATACACAAAAAAACAGTACAACAAGATGAGTTACAAAGTATGTAAGGATGTCGTACAGTCGAATGTTGTCACCATTTCAGGGAAATGTGCCGAAATGCTTTGGGCATTTATACGAACGACATTAAAGTTCTTGGGGACATCGGAGAAATTATTCGAGAGTGTGTATAATGTACTTAATACATATTTAATATAGTTTATAATACGATATAGGTACGACCAAACCAAACTTAAGAAAATAATTGTCGTGATATCAGTGAGATGAATTAAAAATAAATGGAAAACTATTTTTATCCCTTTATATTTGTAGTAAAAAATTGGTAACCCAAAATAGCGATGTGAGGACCGTCATTTTGTGAGATACACAAACAGTCGTCTCTTGTCGTCTTGCGCGCATAGACTACGTTTTCCAGTTTTCTCGTTGTGGGGGTTTTCTCGTGATTGTTATTGTTGTTTATTTGTACCTATGCGCTAATTTGTTTAGAATTTTACTGTTTTGTACTTTTGATGCTTAACAACAATGTCGAAAAGCGGTCATCCATTGAAAAGTGAAACCCGTGAACTAATAATCAAGCTTCAAAATTACTTTGAGTTGGAAAGACAAGAACGTATCTCTCAGGCACTTGGAGTAAGCAAACGGACGATAACAAATATTAATAAAGAAAAGTTCGGCTCATCTGGCATGGAAGAAAATATTTTACGAACACCTAAAAAGAAACGCAGAACTAAACCTATAACAGATATAGATAGCTTTGACGCCGATGCAATAAGGAATCATATATATAGTTATTATGCCAGGAATGAATACTTTAATAGGTCGACGCTTCTAGCATCTTTGAAAGCAGCTGATTTGTTTAGGGTGGGAAAAACTGCTTTATCCAATATTTTAAAAGATATAAAAATCTTTTAGTAAGAAATGACGTAATTTTAAAAAGAATTAACTAAGAGAAGCAAAAAAAATGATAATTGGGACAATGTCGTTTTCATTGACGAGACATGGCTGAACACCAATCACGTGCTTTCTCGTTTTAAGACAGATGACACTCAAACGTCGACGTCGAAAGTGCCAATCGGTAAAGGAGCACGCCTCATAATATGCCACACTGGTTGTGCGAAGTATGGTTTTGTGGAAAATGGTTTATTGGCATTTGAGTCAAAAACTACTACTGACTACCACGAAGAAATGAATGCGGCTGCATTCAAGGAGTGGCTCCAGGATGTGTTGCTACCTGGCCTTCCAGAGCCTTTAATTATAATAATGGATAACGCGCCTTATCATTCGGTGCAAATAAATAAAGCACCTTCTCAAGCTAATAGAAAAGAGGAATTGGTGGCTTGGCTGTAAAGAAGTGGCATTGACGCAAATATGTCAATGCTAAAAGCGGAGCTGATTAAATTAGTCAACGACCATAAGCTAGCAAATGTTCGATACGAAATGGACGAGCTGGCTCTGGAGTATGGTCATCGCGTTCTCCGAATTCCTCCATATCACTGCCAGTACAATGCCATAGAGCTAATCTGGGCTCAAATTAAAGGTAATGCAGCCCGCCATAATACGTCTCCACCATACGGCATAGAAAAGATGAAGACGCTTTTAAAAGAAGCATGCGAAAAAGTCACAAGAGAGGACTGGATAAAGGTGGTTGAAAAAACTAAAAAATATATATTTGATAACTTTAACCGCGATATTCGTATAGACACTATGATTGGGAATAACATAATAATACATGTTGGTGAAGATGACAGCGAGTCCTCAAGCGAATCGGAGTCGGATTAAATTTTGATTTGACATTATTAAAATCTTAAAACTATGTATTTCATAATATATATTTTCCAATAAATAGAGTATTTTTATTTTCTTTCCCTTTGTTTCATTCAGTAATTACGATTAAATTTAATTCATCCATCAACAATTTTGTTAATATTGTGTTTGAAATATAAAATATATCTAAATTGAATTAATATGCATAATGAATGCTACGAGTATAAATACTGTTACCAAATATTATAAATGTTATTCATGGTACATCACTACTCATGACGAATTTACAAGTGTCAGAAACGAATTCTCTGAGTGGCCGGACTATAATCGTTTTATCACCATAATACTGATATGATAATAAGCCTGAGCTTATTGGCAACAATAGTCCTGTCTTTCATAATAGATCGATCCCAATATAATGTAGCATGACCATTCTCGAGAACTGGGTCGGGCACGTACCTGTAGTATGGCATCTCTGACTGAACTCACAAGTTTGTTTTTAAGGGCAAGTTGTTGATGTACGATCCTGGCTACTTGGTTATACCTGTAAAAATATCTCCCTTAGTAAGACGAGAACAACCAGAAATAATAATGATAGATTTTCCAGGACGGTGACATGCCCGACAGATGTCGACCGTACCATCTTTCATCATTACTTCGTCCATAATCGCACAAGCAAACCTTCGGTTTCTCCAAATACTAATATAATAAGTATTATGTTAGTTTAGGTTAAGATTTTTCTTACTCGAGTTTTTGTTACAAAAACAAGCAGCAATACATACATGCACAATACTCACAAAAGCTTTAGGGGAAACTGTATTATATTAATATGTATGTTTATGTTTTCATCTAATTTATTTAGGTAAGTAATAATATATTCGCTATTATTATATTATTACTAGCTGAACCCGGCGGTGCCACACGCGGATACCACCTCCTGGCGGCACGTCGGACTCGAACAGACTAAAACCGCATGCCGTCTCGGGTACTAGATGCCGGGGAACCAGGTGCATCCTAGAAAGGAAAACCCTACGCGAGGCGACGCTATTATCTTTATAAATTATAGACTATGTGTTATTCTGATGTATAAGCTACATTATTATTTATCCCCTTTCTTTCTGACAGCGAAAGTGAGCATACGTGTGCACTTTGTTGAATTAAATAGAATCAGTTATTTAAATAAATCACATAAAATAAAATCTTAAAGTACTAGGCGCGCATAAAGACACAGTGATCACTGCGCTGGAGCGACGCAGAAACAGGACAACAACACCGTAGACAGCATCAGTGGAACCACCGCGCACCGAGTCTACAGAAACGCCACAGCACGTATCTCTTGCCGCGATTCATAAGCGATAGCGAGCGGCGGGCTGTTGGTTTTTGTACTAAGTATTTAACAACGAAGGTAAATTATTTCTTTTAATTATGCCGCTAAAACGCACACCTCCACGTACGCCTGTTGCGGAACAAGTTGAAAGTGTCACTGCTGCTTCTTGTTCTCTACGGTACCTACAAACTGGATCCTCCCCTGATCTTTCTACAGTCGGACAAGAGGCTAATATTAGTGCTCGTCTTAAACGTAGACGCGAAGAGTGTGATTGCATGCCACGATTGGATGAAATACGCACTTTGTTAGAAACATCTACAACACAATCTGAAAGTAAGTTTTCGGCATTACAAGCTGCAATTTCTGAAGTCAGTGTTCAAAATGCGGAAATAATGAATTCTATTAACTTTATATCCAAGGAATATGATGACATTAAAGCTAAAATCACAAATATCGAGTCTGAACGCGAGAATGACCGTCGTTATGTGCGTGAGTTGGAGGAGAAAGTGGATCTGATGGAGCGCCAACTTTACTCCACAAAAATTGAGATAAGAAACGTACCCCAAAACCCAAAAGAAAGTAAACAGGATCTTTCTTCGATTGTGGAGAGAACTGCTGCCGTGATTGGGCATAACTTGAAATCATCAGAGATAAAGGATGTTTATCGAGTCAAAAACAAGAATAAAACTACTACGATAAATGTTGACTTCATAAGTGCGGTTACCAAAGACATTATCGTGAAAAAGGTGCGTAAATTTAATAATGACAATAAAGAAAATAAACTGAATACAACGCATCTTAAAGTGCCAGGTCCCAGTAAGCCAATATACCTCGCCGAAAAATTAACGCCAAAAGTTCATCGCTTGTACTATCTGGCCCGTAGTTTTGCGAGCAGTAACGACTTTAAGTACTGTTGGACCTCTTACGGCAAAGTCCTCATGCGGAAATCCGACGGAGAACGATATATCACTATAAAAACTGAAGCAGATCTCGATAATCTCTGTAATTCAATTTGACTGAGTGCCGATATAAGATCCCGAATAGCAAACAGTGAAGTGTTTTACTTATTGATTTTAGTTTGTAATTTAATTGTTATATTTTGTAAAACTTATACTGATACTCACACACATACAGACAAATCGCATTTCCACTACATACTACAATTACTTCATATCATACTTGTATCCACAAAACTATGGCTACAACCACAATATAAACAAATACACATACACCTGTACCTCACCATCATTTCACATATACCTTCTATTTGTAGTTTAATTGTTGTACTTAGTAAAATTTACACTTATACTAACATACGTACAGAAAAATCGCATTTCCACTACATACTACAATTACTTCATAACATACTTGTATCCACAAAACTATGGCTGCAACCACAATATAAACAAATACACAAGCATTTGTACCTCACTTTCATTTCACATATACCCTCTATTTGTTGTTTGGTTGTTGTATTTTGTGGAATTTACACTTATACTCACATACCTATAGACAAATCACATTTTCACTACATACTGCTGTTATTTTATGACATATTTGTATCCACAAAACTATGGCTACAACCGCAATATAAACAAATACACAAGCATCTGTACCTCACATTAAATTTACATATACCCTTTTCTTTTACCAATACATTATGGAATCATATATCTTATAAAACTTTTCTAGAATTAGATCAGAGTGATTTCTCTGGTTTTAATTTTATTTTTCCAATATTGTTGCAACATTGTTTCGCTCACATATACAATGACTCACTCAATAATAAATACTTCTTTAGAATTAGATAATATTGCAATTGCTTCTGCTTATAATTGTGACACGTTGACTTGTAATAATCTCATTAGTAGTAACAATAAATCACTGAACATTTTTTCCATGAACATTCGTAGTATATATAAAAATTTAGATAATTTATTAGTCTTGTTGCAGAGTCTAACTTTCGAAAATGACGTAATTATTTTAACAGAATGTTGGCTACACGCAAATAAAGATGTTCCATCAATTAATAACTATATAACATATATTTCTCACAACTATCTTAACCAGAACGACGGTATTGTAATTTATGTGAAAAAGTCAATCAAATGTTCTGTAGTGGAGCCGAACTGTTCTGGTGCTAACTTTTTATTATTACACATTGAACCCGATTTATTTATATTAGCTTCATATAGATCTCCGTCTATAATATGCATAGATAGTTTCTTAGACTCATTGGAACATATTTTGCGCCCAGTAAATTCTAATAAAAATGTCATAGTTATCGGGGACATAAACATTGACATCAAGAGTGATAACACAGATAGACACAGCACATTGTATTTGAACTTAATGGCAGAACTTGGTTTGCTGCCTGCTCATACTTATCCCACCAGAAAGCTTAACTGCCTCGATCACATCATGATGAAAACCATATATCCTGCGACTGTATGCGTTATTGATTCTTCTGTAACGGACCACTCTCCAGTTATAGTTTCACTGAGCATGTCTAAAAGTAAAAATATAACCAAAAATCATAGTATTAATAAGTTGGACATAAATGGATGTATTAATGAAATAGAAGCTGTCGATCTCTCCATTATTACATCTATTTCAGATGCTAACAAAGCAGCAACAGTTTTTGTGGATAAACTTTCGGACATTATTAAAGCGAATACTAAAGTCTACCAAACAACTAACAAAAAAAGAATTTTAAAACCATGGATTACGAGTGGGCTTTTACGTTGTATTAGACATAGGGATAGACTCCATAAACAACACAAAAAATATCCTATTAATTACACTTTAGAAATCACATATAAACGGTATTGGAACTATTGTAACTACTTGTTAAGAAAAATTAAAATAACTTATGAAAAGTCCTTACTCTGCAAGGCCAAAACTCCCAAAGAATCATGGAAAGCAATAAAATCCATTGTAAACTGTAGCGAAGATAAAACAGTTGCCGATGACTTATTGACTTCAAATAATATTGATACAGTTAATAATTATTTTGCTGAAGTGGGTAAGCAACTTGCTGACTCCATTACTGTTACGCATACCCCTAATTATAATTTTGTAATCTCGCGCAACCTTAATTCTATTGTACTCTTACCACCGGATGAAGCAGAAATAGAAGCATTAATAATGAATCAAAAAAATAACTGTGCCACTGGCTGGGACTCTATTCCAGTTCAGGTACTTAAACAATGTAAAAACACTTTAGTGCCTCCTCTCACTTACCTTTTTGGACTTTGCTATGCTCAAGGTATCTTTCCGGAAGTGTTCAAGAGAGCTCTCATTACTCCTGTGCACAAGGGTGGGAATCGGGACGAGGTACCGAATTATAGGCCAATCTCTGTACTGTCTTCGCTTTCAAAACTTTTAGAAAAAACACTTAATAGTAGACTCGTTAAATTTCTTGAAAACAATAATATTTTGGCTACAACACAATTTGGGTTCAGAGCGTCTAAAGGCACTGAAGATGCAGTCAGTCAGCTTACAGATTTTATTTGTACTAAAGTTGACGGAAATCAAAAATGTATAGGTGTTTTCCTTGATTTAGCTAAAGCATTCGATACGGTTCCGATTCCTGCACTCGTAAACAAGTTGGAAGTCATTGGCGTACGAGGAACAGCTCTAAAAATTTTTGAAGACTTTTTATGTCACCGTAAACAACATGTAAGGATTGGTAAACAGATTAGTTCCGTGGCAAATGTTGTCTACGGTGTTCCCCAAGGTAGTATCCTCGGACCAAGTCTGTTTCTGGTGTACATTAACGATCTATGTCTTCAAACTCTCTGGAACGGTAAATCATTTACGTATGCTGACGATACTGCCGCAGTGTTTCATGGGGAGACTTGGGAGGAGGTACGTCAAATTGCTGAAAAAGGCCTCCATCAACTTAGCCAATGGCTTAGTGCCAATCTTCTTACCCTCAATATCTCAAAAACATCATTTTTGCAATTCTCTTTTTCTAAAACTAACCTTAAAAATGTTGATACGAGTATTAAGGCCCATTCTTGCGAATATCCTAACAGTACTAACTGCTCATGTCCTTCTATTACAAAAGCCACACGTGTCAAATACTTAGGCATTATCTTGGATGAGAGACTGTCTTGGGAACCCCATATTAATCTCATTACTGGTCGTACCAGAAAGTTGATTTGGGTTTTCAATAAACTTAGACATGTAGCGGAATTTTCTTTACTTCGTAATATATATTACGCTTTAGCCCAATCCATACTTGGATACTGTGTGGGGGTTTGGGGTGGTGCTTGTAAGTCCCATTTGATACAACTGGAAAGGGCTCAGAGGTCTTTACTGAAGGTAATGACCTTTAGACCCTATAGATATCCGACTAAACAACTACATGAAAATTGCGAACTACTAACAATCAGACAATTGTATATATTCCAAATTATAACAAAACAATATAGACTTACTCCCTACAATGCAAATGAGTATAAAAGGAAACGTGTTATTGGCAATGTGTGCTTACCTGTCAAGTGTCGAACGGCTACGGCTAGACGACAGCAATCGTATAGGTCAACTTACTTATATAATAGGATAAATAAGATAATAAACATGCATCCTCTTGCTATTAGAGAATTTAAAATCAAAATTAAGAAGTGGTTGCTTCAACTAAACTACGATCAAACAGAAATGCTATTGCTTGCCAATTAATACTCCCTGTATCTCACAAAAGTAGACCCATACTGAACATCAACACACACACACACACACACACACACACACACACACATACACACACACACACACATACACACACACACACCCACACACACACACACACACACACGCGCGCACTCAAATATACAATCATAAATAAACTTAACCCTATAATTATTATTTTAATTCTTTTATTCACTAAGTGTATCAACTAAATTGTGAGAGGGCACTGACTTTTGTAACACAGGTTTTTACCTAGCTCAGAAGTCAGGGATTTCAGAGAAATTATGTAAAAAATAGTGAATAAATGATTATTATTATTATTCTCTTTATTCCTTTTGTATATACATATAGATTACATTTTTAAATATACATATAAAACAAATACATTTAAAAATATAAAAAATAGTGGACCACTGACTTCGGGTACAGGGACCAAGAAACCGGTGGTTAGGGCTCCAAAGACAGGAACCTCCTCACTATGCGTGCCGTGTCAAGAAGGACTGCCTTCTGTATCAGACCCTTGATCCAGCCATCTAACGTGAGCCTCTTAAGGTGTTGGTCGAGGCTCCTGGCTATCAATCCGTGAACAGATACGACTATCGGAACAATTATTACCGAATCCACATTCCACATATCGACAATCTCGTGAGATAAATCCAAATATTTTATTTGTTTTTCTTTTTCGACTTTCACGAGATTCTCGTCATGAGGAACGGCGATATCGATAATTATTGCGCGGCGCTCTAATCGATCTATCACCACAATATCAGGCTTATTGGCTACAATAGTCCTGTCTGTAATAATAGATCGATCCCAATATAACGTAGCACGACCATTCTCGAGAACTGGATCGGGCACATACCTGTAGTATGGTACCTCTGAAATCACGAGATTGTATTTAAGGGCAAGTTGCTGATGTACGATCCTGGCTACTTGGTTGTGCCTATGCAAATACTCGCCGTTAGCAAGACGAGAACAACCAGAAATAATATGCCTGATAGATTCTCCAGGACGGTGACATGCCCGACAGATGTCGACCGTACCATCTTTCAGGATATACTTCCGATAGTTATTCGTCATGATAACTTCGTCCATAATCGCACAAACAAAACCTTCGGTTTCTCCAAAGAGATCACCATACCGTAGCCAGGACGTAGATGTTTTAAAATCTATATCGGGTCCATGAAGAGCCCGATAGAACCGACCATGGAGTTCCTTGCCCTTCCATACCTCCCTGCGATCATCAGTACTAAGTACCACAGGTTTGCGCCAATTCTCTTTAGCCAGAGCAAGCGGAGTGAGTCCGGTGTCCACTGCAACTACACTGCGATGCATTCCCACATCAGTATGAAGAAAATATTCTCTAAGATTGTATATCTCGCGATTATGTAGGGTCTTGATATTTAAAAGTCCACGACCCCCCAATTTTCGCGGGATATACAACCTCATAACCGATGAACGTGGGTGATGCATTCGAAATGCAGTCAGCAATGTACGGACTCCCCTATCTAGAGCATCTAATTCGGTCTGAGTCCATCTAAGTATACCAAAGGAATACATCAGAACCGGCATGACCCAACCGTTGTAGGCTCGCACCTTGTTACCGCCTGATAAAAGACTTTTAAGTACTTTTTTCAGGCGGCCAAAGAAGCGTTCCCGCAACGCCTGTTTCATGTCAGATTCTGGTATTCCCAAGGACTGTGTAAAACCTAGATACTTGTAGCCTTCGGTGACAGATAGAGACCGAAGTTTTGTAGAATCTGAAAGTTCTACTCCTTCAGATTCCACAATCAAACCCTTCTTTACATACATGACTGCACACTTGTCTACACCAAATTCCATTTTGATAGAATTACTAAAGTTTTCCGTAATCTTTAGTAACGCTGTCAATTGTAATTTAGTGGGGGCAAGTAGTTTCAAATCGTCCATATAAAGAAGGTGAGATATAACTCGATCATCTTTCCGCAACCCATAGCCTAACTCTGAACCCTCCAACAAAGTGCTTAGAGGGTTCAAAGCTAGACAAAACCACAAGGGACTCAGACTATCACCTTGAAAGATGCCCCGCTCGATCTTTATAAGTACATCGGTCATCGGAGACTGCCGACACCCAGGATAGCGAAGTACTGTTCTCCATTGCCCCATACATGACTTCAAGAAAGTGCACAGAGTTTTATCAATTTTGTACAACTCAAGCACCTTCAAAAGCCATGTATGTGGAACGGAGTCATAAGCCTTCTTGTAATCTATCCAGCATGTCGCCAGGTTCCTACGATTACGACGTACCTGCTGGCTAATGGTCATGTCTATGATAAGGAGCTCTTTAGTACCACGGGTCCCACTTCTACATCCATTCTGAGAAATAGAAAGTATCGAATTGTGATTAATATGTGTAGTAATTTTGATTCTCAGAATGGATGACAGAAGTTTATATAAAGTTGGCAAACAAGTTATAGGCCTAAAATTTTTGGGATCCATGGTACCACCAGATTTGTAGAGTAAGTGGGTAATGCCAGTTGTTAAAAATTGTGGTAATGAACCCGAATCCAATGCTGCTTGGAATTGAGATGCCAAACACGCATGTGAGCTTCGGAACCATTTAAGCCAAAAGTTGTGCAGTCCGTCAGGACCAGGTGCTTTCCAATTCGGTAATGAACGGACTGCACAACTTACATCCTCTTTATTTATTCTAACCGGTTCCATATTTGTTATAGACTCACATGAGCGCTTGACATCCCGCATCCAATCACCATCTGTATGAGTGACAGGCACTGACCAAATGTTACGCCAAAATGTATTTGTGGCATTTTCATCTGGCAAGTGCCCATCACGATCACATGGATTCGGTGCCTCCCATTTTCGGTACACCCACTTCTCATTTGTTTGGAACATACGATTCTGATTGAACCGGTCTCCTCGTTTTTTGTACCGTCTTATCCTATTTGCCCATGCACACACTTTCTGTTTCAAGAAGTCAATGCGCTCTGTGACACTCGACATGTACTGTTGAGGACTGATGGTAGTCCCCAAGAATGCCTGTTTCACAAAGCGCATGACTCTTGGTCGCGTATTACCTGATTTAAATGATATTAATTTGCCGATGAGTGTCCTGGTCTCAGCAATACGACGTTCTATTCTGTACTGCCAAGCTGGCACAGTATTTTTGGTTCGAGTAGTGATTCGTTCAATAAATTTAACACCAACTACTCGACAAACTGCAATAGCCGCACAGTACAAAATAGAATGTGTATCACTGAGATCTTCGCTATTACCAAAATAATCCGGTAATAACGAATTCAGGGCACCCACCAATGCTAAATTACGTTTATGTATGGGCAAACGGGGTAACCGGGGTCTGTTATTATAATTAACATACCGGTACTCCTGAATCGCATCCTCCAAAGCACTCCTTATCCTATCATTACATTGGGTACTTACGGATATAATTTCACTCTCTCTTTGTTCATCAACATCATGATTATCTGGTAATTGTGGTGTATTAACAACCACATCCACTGTATGTGACGAAGAAGGGATAGTCAAAGTATTCCGTACGTCTGAACGTATCCTCTCAAGTACGGCATCATCCAGCAGGTGACAGCGCTGTATAGCTCGTACTTGATCCGACAGTCGTTGTGCCGAAACGTTGACAGCTGGCTCAAGCTCCTGAAACAGAGAGACTAGTCGAACACGGTACGCAGTAAGGTTCGTCCCCAACTCTGTAGCCCGAAAATATGCCCGCATGACATTCTCATTTATAGAATGTGTCCACTTCATGCGTCGCACATCACCACCGGTAGCGGGGGCCCTATTCGAGGTCAATGGTCCTCGGGATCCTAAGCTGGTCGGTGGCCGGTCTCTCCCCTGCCGACGTACAGGTATTGGCGACGTCGGTGGAGAGAAAAACTCGTCGCTTGAAGAAGAGCTCGACGCCTCTGCACCAGCCGGAACTTCTATTGCTTCTTCCGGAGATGGCAAGGCGGAGCGGAGCGACGAGTCCGGGGATGTTATCAGTGCTCTTCGTCTAGCTCTTGTTAGCATCGTCGTTATTAAAATTTCTCAAATATTCTTTTGACATGACGTTTACGTTTAAACGTCATGTCTTGCGGCGTAGATATTTTTATGTTTCTTTTTTGATGTTTGCATTTTATTTCTTGTTATAGGTATTTATTTTATAATGGTATGTTTAATCTGCTTGCAAATCGTTGTTGTTTGTTATTTAGTTCTGTTCTAGACAGTAAAAGTGATTTGTTAAAAAAATTTTTGTTTGAGAAATTCTGACGGCTTTAAGTGTATTATTATTATTCTTTATTATTATTATTATTTTTATTTTCACATTTTATTAATCTCCCTAAACGGGGTTTTTTTTCCGATTTCACGGGCCGTAGCCAAGTGTAATCAGGTTTAAGTGATGGTGTATGTGGATGAACTTGAAGATGTAGTGAGGAATTTGCGAGTAAGTCTACAGGTATTTAATAAAACTGCTTTTTGAAGCAAGTACAATGAGTGTTGTGGCATTTCTAAAATGTCTAGACTACGGTGAAGGCTTTTAGGTACTATTCCGGTTGCAGATATAACTATTGGGACTATATGGATATTTACTGCTTGCCATTGCCTTTTCAGTTCTATTGCCAGATCTTGATACTTGGTAAGTTTTTCAGCTATTGTAGATTGTATATTATGGGTGTTCGGGACTGCTATGTCTATGAGATATACGGTTTTGTTTACTTTGTCGTGAAGTGTGATGTCTGGTCTATTGAAGTGAATGGTCTTGTCCGTTATGATAGTTCTGTCCCAGTATATTTTGAGGTTTTTGTTTTCTAGTACTATTTCCGGCTTATATTTATAATAGGGTATCTTTTTGTCTATAAATTGATGTTTGTGGGCAAGGTGTTGGTGAACTATGGTGGCTACTTGGTCGTGTCGGTGTTTGTAGTCTGTTTGAACTAAACATTTGCAAGCTGAGGTGATATGTTGAATGGTTTCAGGACAGGCATGGCAGCGTCTACAAGAGTCTGTGGGGAGATTTTGTGCGCGTATTATGTGTTTTTGGTAGTTTCGGGTATCGATCACTTGGTCTTGAATAGCAATCATGAATGCTTCTGTCTCTGGGAATAAGTCCCCACGCCGTAGCCATTCGTTTGACGCAAATTTGTCAACGTGGGGTTGCTGCAGGTCTTGGCGATGTCTGCCATGTAGAGATTTCAGTTGCCATTTAGCAATCTTTGCCTCTAACTGAAAAACACATTCATTGCACTGTGGGTTTTGGTCTGCTAAGTTAAGTGGTGTTAGACGTTTGTCTGCAAGTGTTACAACTTCGTGTAGTATTGAGTGTTGTGATTGTTGTTGAAAATATTGTCTAAGTGATCTAATTTGTCTGTTATGTAGATTAGAAACATCAATTATGCCTCGTCCGCCTTCTGCCCTTGGTAGTGTCATACGTTGTATGCAGGATCTAGGATGGTGTTTTCTGTGTGCTGTTAAGGTTGTGTTTATGGTGCGTTGAAGGTTGGTGAGTTCAGTTTTAGGCCAGTTTATTATACCGAAGGAGTAGATTAGAATGGGGATTGCGTAGCTATTAATCGCTTTAACTAGGTGTCGGGAATTGAGTTGTGAACGGAGAATGATATTAAGTCTATGTTTGAATTTCTGTTTTAGTGTATCTTTGGTTTCTTTCTGATTAATTTGTCTGCTTTGCTGGAATCCTAGATATTTGTATGAGTTGTGAGGTCCTAGAGGTTCGATTATTTCACCTGATTGTAACGTGAAGGTGTTTGAAGTAATTTCTCCATTGATTACTGTGAAGGTTTTACACTTATCAATTCCAAACTCCATATGAATGTCATTTGAAAAAGATTGCGTAATGTCTGCTAGGCGGTGTAGTGATTCTGTGCTGTTTCCATATAATTTAATGTCATCCATGTACATGAGATGTGTAAGGTTTGTTTTTTTGAGTGGTGTTGTGATAGTGTAACCTAGGCAGGATTTATTTAACATTTGAGAAAGGGGATTGAGAGCTAGGCAGAACCAAAGCGGGCTAAGTGCATCACCTTGGAAGATTCCTCTGCGTATTGGAATTTTAGCTACTTCTGTGTTGGAATGTCCTTTGATATTTAATTTTGTGGTCCAGTGTTGCATCGAGGTTTGTAAAAAGTCTATTATTTTTGGGTGAATTTTATAGAGTTGTAAGACATGAAGTAACCAGCTGTGTGGAACAGAATCAAAGGCTTTCTTGTAGTCTATGTACATCGTGCTAATATTTTTCTTTTTTGAAATTGCTAGTTTCATTGTCACTGAGTCTATAACTAACTGTTCTTTGCAACCTTGGCTACTTTTACGGCATCCCTTCTGTTCTTCCGCAAGTATGTTATTTTCACTAACATGTCGATGAATTATTTCTGCAATGCACGATGTAAATATTTTGTATATCGTTTGTAAACATGTAATAGGGCGGTATTTAGCTGGATTCTGGATGTCTGCATCTTTTGGTATCATGTAGGTGAGGCCTTCAGTAACATATTTTGGCATTATGTCCGGTGTCTGAATGAAAGTGTTGATGTGTTTGTGTAGTAAGAGATGACAGGATGTGAATTTCTTATACCAGTAGTTGTGAATACGGTCGGTGCCGGGTGCCTTCCAGTTGTGCAGTTTTTTCAGAACGCTTGCGAATACTTCTACAGATATTTGTTCAAAATCCATAGGTGTAATAGAGTTTGTTAAAGAGACGTCCGTCTGGAGCCATTCAGCTTGTGAATTATGAAGTACAGGTTTTGACCAAATATTAGACCAGAATTCGTGCAGTTCATCAACAGGTACCGTTACTGAGCCTTGTGTGTTCCTGTTTGTGTATTGTGTTGTGTTTGAAGCTAGTTGTCTGTAAAATTGTTTTTCATTATTAGCAAATTGGTTGTTTTGTGTTTTTCTGAGTGTACAGTTAACATATCTTTTTAATCTACTTGTGGCTGCATTTAGCTTTTGTTTGAGAGTATCAAGAAAATGGTCATTATTTAAATTAGGTTCTTCGTGTTGTGAATGTATTTGGTGTTTATCTTTAATTTTTTCAATTAATCTTGTAAGTCTTTCACCCCTATTTCCTTTGATATATTCTGTCATCCTGCCAATATCTTTCCTTAAGTTTTGAATCTTGTTTTGCAACCTCTTCTGCCAGGACGGTATTTTTACTTGATTCTGAGTAACAATTGAGATATTTTCTTTAATTTTAGATCCGTTGCAGGTAGCCGCTGTGTAAGCAGCGCAGTATATAATGGTCTGAGTCAGTAAAAAATCTTGTTCAAGTGAAATGTGATTTGGTAGTATTTCGGTGTCGATAAAGTGGATTATTTTCATAAGTTTTGTAGAGATTTTTTGTTTTGGTATGTATGGTCGCGCCGTTGGCTCACTATATTTGAAATTAAGTATTGCTGTTTTAAAAATTTCTTTGATTTTTGTAGGCTCTAGAACTGTGGAATTAAACCGTACTCGATAATTTTGGGTTAACAGTGGTTGTGTGAGTAAATCTGTCTGTGGGTTATGGACTTCTTGTTGTAATTCAGTTGTTGATGTCATGTCTTGTGTTTGTATGCTACAATTTGCCTGGTTAGTATTTTGTAGATTAAAGGTAGTTGTTATATCGTTACGTATTTCTTGCTGTCTTTGATCACTAATCAATTTGTTGTTGAGGATTACCCGGAGCTGATCGGATATTCTTTGTTCGCTAACTTCTGACAAATCAGGGTGTTCTGCAATGACTGCTTGATACAGTGGTTTACGATAGGCTGTCGTATTTGATCCTAATTGTGTGATTTTGTAGTAATTTTTAATTATTGATTCGTTATACTCAGTTGTCCACCTTCTTCTCTGTGTTTGTGCTTCTGTATTATGTATATGTGTACTGGAATTGATTTGTGTATTTTGTGTTTGCTGTAGGTAAATGGAAACTTCATGTTTTATACTGTCTAACGTCTGTTGAGGTAGAAGTTTGTTTCTAATTATAGCTCGATATTGATCTCCCAGTCTTTGTTTAGATGCCTGCATTTGTGGGTACTTTTGTGTAAATTCGTGATGTAGGTGATTCAGGTATATTTTTCTAGTACTTAATTTTGTAGCTATGAGATACGTACGCCAGATGAATTCGTTCATTTCTCGTGTCCATCTTTTTCGCGTACGGTTTGTGTCTGAGGCGGGTGCAGGTGTAACGGCGCGTGCCCCCTGCACAACATCCTCGGGCATAGCAGATTCAGTAATTGATGGCGTTGAAGATGTAAATGACAATGGGGATGATGAAGGTGATTCGAATGAATGAAATGGTGATTGAGTCAGTGAAACGTCGCTTAAATTATCGGAGTCCGTAAGGATAGCTTGAGTCGTTTGACGAGTTTTTCTTCCCACCCGGAGATTCTTCGCACCCCTGGGCTCAGTCACAGGCTGGCTATCGTCGTTACCACCACTGTTACTGGGTCCGCCGGGTACTTGGGGCCGTTTAGTACTGCTTCTTGTTAAAACCATATTTCTTCTTTTTCAGGGTTTGGAACCGTTGGTTAGAAAGGGTTGAGCCAAGATCTTGTGGGCTATTCGTTATTTATTGTGCATCCTTTTACAGGGTATAGTCGAGTTCTTGGTGACTGTTTGATAAGTTCATGCCTTCCCGTAAGCCCCCCCACCACGACAAGGTGGTCCCCTGGGGGGGTTATTATTATTATTATTATTATTATTATTGTAAAGTTTCATCAAAATCCATTCAGTAGTTTTTACGTGAAAGAGCAACAAACATACTCACTTACATACTCACAAACTTTCGCGTTTATAATATTAGTAGGATTATGACATTTAAAAATTGTTTATTATAACATTTTTCAAAAAGACATTGCTCTAAAACATGTCACCGCACACAATTAATTACCATTAATAATAAGTATGTTTGTTGTAGGTGTATACGGGAGCCGGTATCAGTACGGCCGCTGACATCCCTGACTACCGCGGGCCGGACGGCGTGTGGACCCGGCTGCAGCGCGGCGAGACGGTCGGGTACGGGCCTCTTATATGCTTGCTGCCTAACTTCATCGATCACTACAAGTTTAAGTATAATGGCTTATTCATTCAGGAGGTCATTTTTAATTATTCGGCTTCGTCTACTATACACATATAAAACAATGTTTATAATACAAAATAATGATTTAAAATATATTCGAGTCTGGCATGTAGCACAAACGTTCGGTGGTGCGAATGTGGAACAGTGTTTGTGATACGTCTGTGCGTGCGTGCAGGCGCGTGGAGGTGTCGCGGGCGCAGCCGACGTTCACGCACATGGCGCTCACGGCGCTGTGGGCGCGCGGCGCGCTCAAGTTCGTGGCGTCGCAGAACTGCGACGGGCTGCACCTGCGCTCCGGCCTGCCGCGCCGCGCGCTGGCCGAGCTGCACGGCGACATGTTCGCCGAGCTGTGCGCGCCCTGCCGCCGCGTGTACCTGCGCGCCTTCGACACCACCGAGCGCACGGCGCGCCACCAGCACGCCACGCGCCGCCTGTGCCACGCCTGCGGCGCCGAGCTGCGCGACTCCATCGTGCACTTCGGCGAGCGCGGCCGCGCCGCCTGGCCGCTCAACTGGGCCGGCGCGCTGCGCCACGCCGCGCGCGCCGACGTCGTGCTGTGCCTCGGCTCCAGCCTCAAGGTGCTGCGCCGCTACCCGCGCCTCTGGCGCATGGACAGCGCGCCGCGCGCCCGCCCCGCGCTCTACATCGTCAACCTGCAGTGGACGCCCAAGGACTCGGTCGCGGCGCTCAAGATCAACGCGCGCTGCGACGCCGTCATGCGCCAGGTGGCGCGCCGCCTGCGCCTGCGCGTGCCGCGCTACCGCGCCTCCCTCGACCCCGTGCTGGCGCACGCCGAGCCGCTCGCCGCGCCCGAGGCGCACACCACGCGCCGCCCAGCGCTCGCGCCCGCGCCCGACGACGCCGCCTCCGACGACTGGGAGCCCTCCGAGCCCTCCTCGCCCTCCGCGTCCGACTCGGACGAGGAGCTGCCTCTGCGTCGCCTGGCGGATCGCCTTCGCGCGCCCGACGCGTCTGACGCGCCCCTCGCGCCCCTCGCGCCCGTCTCCTCGGCGGCGACCGACGCGCTCTGCGCCTTCCAGGTGAGACCGAGATTCGTCGCCCGCATCCCTCCCGTCGCCCGTTCGTTCCCTGACGTCGCTTCTCCGTTCTCGTTTCAGGTGAGGCTGCAGACGGGCGACGCGACGATCCTGCTGCGCACCGAGCACGCCCCCCCGACGCCACCGCCCTCGCTCACGGCCGACCTGCGTCGGTTCAGGATGGCGCGACGCGAACCCGAGCGCCCGGCGCTCAACGGCCACGCGCCCGGCCTCGAGCGCGGTCGACCTGCCCGCTCGCCGTCGTCGTTCGCCGAACCGAGACCGAATCTCGCGAACGGCTCCCTCGGCCTCGACTCGAGACTCCGGCGCCTGCTCCGGTACGAGCCGCGAATAGAGGCCGGCGACGACGCGAAAGGTGCGCCGGAGGATCGTCGGTCGGAGTCGGCGGAGGGACCCGAGGCGAAGATCGAAGCGCCGCCCGAGAGCGAAACGAAAGCGGTCGCCAAAACCGAGGCGAAGCTCGAACCGAAGGACGAATCGAACTCGTCCGAGTCGGAGGCGGGGGCGCTGGCGGCCGGTTCGCTCGCGGCCGCCATCATCCGGCGCGCCGTGCTGCTGTGCCGCGCGTCGCTGTACCCCGGGCTGCACACCATCATCGCGCCGGCCGCGCCCGCGCCCGCCGCGCCGCGCCTCGCCGCCGAGTGCGCGTGGTGCGCGCGCCACTTCGCGGCGCGCCGCTGCCTGTGGTACGGCGCGCCGCGCGAGCCGGCGCCGGGCGCGCGCGCGTGGCGGCGCGTGCGCGGGCGGCGCTTCCTGTGCGCGTGCTGCGGCGCGCCCGAGCCCTCGCCGCCGCGCGCGCCGCACGACGACGGCGGCTGGTACGGCAAGGGCTACCGCAAGGGCCGGCGGCGCCGCCGGTAGCGCGAGCCGGACGCCCGCGAGAGGGCGTCTACCCCGTGCCCCGCCCCGTCGAGCGAGTGACCGACTTTCGATTTATTTGTGCGCGCCGAGTGCCGAGCGAGAGCGCCGCCGCGACCGTGCGATGTGCGACCGACGATCTCGTTGTCCCGCCGTTTTCTTCTATGCCGAACGACCGAACGGCCCCGCGTGCATCGACCCGAAGTGTTTACTGGTTCGCTTAAAAATTTACGCGCAACACTACGATAAAGTTAAAAAGCGACAAATATATTTTTAAAAAAAGAGTTGGCGTGCAAAAAATAGTCTACACTTTGACAGAAAAATGGGGCAGGACGGGAGGACCGGCACGAATCACAAAATTGTAGGAAGCGACGAACCTGCTCGTGACCGCTCGGCGCGACGTCGGCGAGGGTCCGTTCAGTGGCGTCTGTCCCGTGGTCGCGCCGGTGGTTGAGGAACTGTTATTGTTAGTTTGTAAGAACATCGGGCCGAGGCGCTCCCTCGGTCGGCACTGTCACAAGCGAGTCACAACGTAACACGTGTAATGTACTAAATGTACGTTACACATATATGTAATATATATAATATACCTACTTAGCGCCTGTACTCCAGCTCGTCGCCGAGATGGGCGGCGATTTTAGACTAAGGGCTCGTGTAGGAAATTGATGGGTCATGTGAACCACCAGGACACTTAGAAAGATACAGAAGCATGAAACACACGGCGTATTAAAAGAGTGTTGAAATTGTATGTATTGTATTCTAATCCACTATTCCGTAACTCCGTACTAAAATCATGTTACAAGGTATAAAAATCAAGAGTTGCCATCCCCTCCCCTTCGCCAGTAGTCAGTTGGACAAGTTGCAAGTGACGGCATAGTGCTGAAAGTTATTGTTTTACGCCCCTGTATCTTTCTAAAAGGCTGGATCACATGACCCACCAATATTCGACACGGGACCGTAGTCTTTTGTGTCAACCGCAGAACGTGTAAGTCTTAATTTTTGGTTCTGCGGTATGCACTCTGAAGGAGTGCCCTTATGATTGTATATTTTAGAACAAATAAATGTATTAGTTTAATGGTAGATAATTGACATGGGTGGTATTGGCCACGCCTAACAAAATAATGCTTTTTAAGAAATCTTGGATCGTTTTGCAGAGAACTTGTAACCGTGGGTCGCCACGAGTACTGAGCTCTCGTGTGTGAAGTGTGATAATAAATAATTTGTTGTAAATATTAGATGTAATAAATGTAATTAGCTGCGAGCGCAACAGTTCGGAGCGTGTGACGTCACACTGGATGTTATAATCGGGGTAAACAGCCGGCGGGACGACTCACTTTGTCATTGTGTACATTCCGATCTGCTCACGTCGTCCCGCCCTTTGTCTGACCTGGTGACCTGGTGACCTGGCGACCTGGCGACCTGGCGACCTGGCGACCTGACCACCTGGCCTGAGTCAGTAGAGCTGGTCCTGCTACGCGCGTGTCCTCCGAACACTCACAGTGTGGTGTGTCCAGGTGACACGATGTGATGTAGACTTATTTAATTTAATGCTAATGTATGATTGTACGTCGTCAAATGTTGAGAGAATAATGATTAATTATGTAATAATGTAAGAATAAATTGACAATATAATGATTACACGTGTCTTATTTTCGGATTATTCCACTTCACCTGGTTGACATCATACAGGTGAATAGACTTTTGAGTTTCCTCATTTCACCTTGACAGTATTACACCTAGGTGATAGAAGAAATGTCATTAAGTGCTCAAATTGCTTTGTGTGTAATAGTGTCCAAACGAAACTGGTATTTTCAGCCGAAACCGAACCTTCGGCCTGGCTCCCAGTTTCGGCCGAAACTTAACAGAACCTTGAGACAAACGCCTGTTCATCCTGTTCTCATTTTTTCAAAAGTTTCTTGCATTTTCGGTAATAAGAGTTAGTAATTTTGTAATTTTATCAAAATTTTGACAAAAAATAAAGGTTACATAGGTTTTGATGTGGTCAATAATATAAAATTGTCTATACAGAACTACAAACTTGGTGGTAAAATTGTGACCATTGTACATTTCAATTTATTTTTCATTTCTTGGCTAAAGAGCTCCTATTGGTTAAGTTTCTTTTATATTTAAATGTTGATTAAATATTATTGATATGTATTCAAACTCACGCCTTACGTATCGCCTATAATATTTTTTTACTTCAAATTGTATCACTAATAGTTTAAACCAAAAGGGCAGCATTGAGCCGGAAGGCCTCTAAATAATATTTAGCTAAAACAGAAAAACGACCATTTCGTTTTGTTCAGGATACACGAAACATGTCGTAGTTTAGGTATTAGCATTGAAAAATATTACTCAAAATTTTCGTGGAATAAATTTGTAACAATTTAACAATGACGAAAATTTTGTGAGAGTTAAAATGGCGAGTAAAGTGAATCAAATTTACCAATTAACAAAAAAAATCTTAAATGGGGAGCGCTTCACCTCTCGCTTCCTCACATCGCCCCGCCTTCGCCTATCTAGTACCGTTGCCAACGCAACTGCAGACGCGTGTATTATTCTTGCTTTCTTAATCTCATTCTTGTTTATTGTTTCTCTGTTCAGTGGAATATTAACTCTAGTTAGCAAGACGTCATTAAAACAGGTTCGTAGATATTTCCAACGGGTTGTATTCCGGACATCTAACACACAACGCCATCTAGTCCCAAGCTAAGCAGAGCTTGTGTTATGGGTACTAGACAACTGATATAAATACTAAAATACTTTTTGAAGTGAAACTTCTTTATCGGGGTTGTCAAAAAATTTAGTGTAACATTTTTTCGTTACGCGTAACATTTATCCGTTACGTTACGCGTCACATTTATCCGTTACGCTATCTTTTTCTTATCACAGGGATTGGTAAATGTCTCCAATGTATTTTGCGGCCCGTTTTGAGTAGTTACGGTTTTTTTACGTTTACGTTACAACAACCGAATAATAACGACATCAATGATGGTAATAATTCTATTACAATTAATTCAATAATAATCTTTGTAGTAATAAGCTACAATGAAATAATTGTAGAATTTGTATTTATGTCTATGATAATAAAAGCCTTTTATTAAACTTTATCTAATTTAACTTTATTTAACCAATTTCTGTAAAGTTGCATATAGTAAATTATTTTTTGAAAAATACCGTCATAAAGAAGTTTCACTTCTTACGAGTGTACGCTAGTACACGCACACATTTTTTTTTGTAAATACATACATATTTATACATAGAAAACACCCAAACTCCGAAACAAATATTTGTAGATCATACAAACATTTGGTCCGACCCGGGAATCAAACCCGAGACCTCAAGCTTAGCAGTCGCATACGCTACCACTACGCCACCGAGGCAGTCAAGTATGATCGACAAACTACTACCATTAATGTTGCTTCCAAACATAAATAATAAAAGTTACCTTGGTTCACCTGGATGAATGAATTCCAAGGTTAACTGAGGACACCGATTAAGTCCAAATATTTTACCTGGATACAAGAGAAATGAGATACTTACGTACTGCAAAGTGAAGGGTACCACCGTGGCCGTGTAGACGGTGTAGATGAACTATGTCAGTGTAAGAGCCAAGGACGACTCTTCCTTTCGTCACTATGTACGTTCACAGAAGACCTACATTTTAGTCGATACACCTACATGGTATGGCATTTGGCGAAACTATAATGTTTAAAATAGGTACAAATTCGACATGTAGTGATCTCATGGGGCCGGGTGCGCAGTGTGCCGGTTTGTTTAGTGAACCCACATAATGTGCGTCTATAAAAAGAGCGCCACATGTGCGAGTACGCCACCTACCCCCCCCCTCCCACTCCAACTCCCCCCTCCCCGCCCACGCCGCGCGCGCCGCTGGCGAGCTTATCTGCTTGTGTTGCGGCCGGTTGTGACGACTTCCGCGGACCGGCCCAGCGCAGTGCCACTAACCGCTACTGAACTGCCAGTTCTAAGTCAGCGTCACTTCGAACTCGCTTTGTGTTTTATTTACTGAAAGTGTTAGTTACGAGTGCGATTCTAGTTTATCTAATAATACACGTGTGAGTATACTACCGACACACTTTATTTATTTACTTACATATTTGTCCTGGGACGTAACCAGCAAAGAATAAGGAAAGCACCGCGTTCTATTGAAGTGACCATCCATACCATGTCAAAACCTTGCTAGATCCGAAAGTACTCGTATGTAACGAATAATAGATAAGTGATAATAAATTGTACATGTACTCGTACGTATTGATAATCCACAGTAATTAACTCAGTACTTAGAAACAAACATTCTACTATCCTACTCGTATTAATATTATAAATGCGAAAGTTTATAAGGATGTGTGTGTTTGTTACTCTTTAACGCAAAAACTACTACCGAACGGAAAGTCGGAAAAAATCAGCTCTGAGAGCTAGCTACTCGTATCTTGGCGAGCGCTGCCCAAACCGTTGTAGTTACTACGAGTAGTAATCGAAGATAATAATTAATCTTCCACATAGTAATTACTGTAGGATTATTCGTCCTACATGGTTCTAAATAAAAATCCGCGACAGCATATATCAACTTTTTATGTCTCTGCCTCGGTGGCGCAGAGGTAGTGTATGCGACTACTGTGTTTGAGGTCTGGGGTTCGATTCCCGGGTTAGACCAAATGTTTTTATGTTCTGCAAATATTTGTTTCGGAGTTTGGGTATTTTCTATGTATAATATGTACGTATGTATTTACAAAAAAAAGGATATATGTATTAATATCAGTTGTCTAGTACCCATAGTACATGTTCTGATTAGTTTAGGGCTAGATGACATTGTGTGTTAAATGTCCGAAAATATTTATTTATTATTATTATACTCGTTGCGCTCTAGCATGGTGCGGGTGACATTTGCCTGTACGACGTTGACATCTATCAGTATCACATAACTAAGGGATGTGACGTTATGTAATTAATTTTTATCGCATACGATACTCGCAGCATAAATCTAGTTCTCTCTAATATTGTTATGAAAATGAGTGTGTTATTCAGTTGTGCAGTGTAACTTTTATTTGTTTGTTGAGTTCGTTGTTATTACCATGTCTAAGCATACAAAATTAAACTGTTTTGGGTAGTCAGGCCAGGGAGGTTGTTGTTCGTTAATAATATCCGTCACAGATTCGGATGATGAATTGAGTGACAATTCAGATGTTCCTGACTCTGATATGACGATTTTGAAATGAATTTGGACGAATAAAATGTATTTAGACCAATTTTAACAATAAAAAATTACCGTTTTTTATTATGAAAAATATCGACTATCCATCGTAGCAGCACATCCCATCACTAAATACTTCTATGGCGTTACGTCATACGCATAACACTGCTTAATTTTTCATTAAATTTGATTTTATTTGTAGATTAGAACATTCTGGTTTGGTTTAATTTAATTTACTACAGTTATTAATGATTTAATATATTGCGAATGTGGTACAGCTGAAATACTCAGTCATAATTTATAAATCGCGGCAACTTTCAAGAGTGAAACGAAGTGTTACTGAAAATGTCACCCGCACCAAGCCACAGCGCATAGAGTATAAATATGTGAAAGTCACTATGTCCAAAATAGTGAACCAATAATACAATTAAATTGGATATTCTTTTACAAAAAAAATACATTTTCCGTGGAGATACTTTGATTCTTAAGATATTACATAGGCTACGAATTACCACGATAACCGACTACACGCGGGCGGAGCCGCGGGCAAAACGTATATATGTATGGACGACCTTCACTTCGTTGTATGGAAGCACGCACGGATATACATTGTCACTAAGTTTCTATGTGTGTACCTATATACAAATGCGATGGTTTTTTGTAGTGCAAAGGTCTGTTTACCTTACCTTGGCGAGTTGAAGCTGGTGATATTTACTAATTTTACGAACTTAGACTTAATAGGCTCAGCAAGCTTGTACTTTCGAAGATAAAGACTCCCAATGGTTTTTAAATTATAAAACTAAATATGTTGTTTTTTTTATGGAATAGGAGGCAAACGAGCAGACGTATCGCTTGATGGTAAGCGATTACCACCGGACATGGACACCCGCAACACCAGAGGCGTCACAAGTGCGTTGCCGGCCGGGTGTGGCCCTCCGGTATCCTCACACACTCGGTAAAACATAGCGCAAGCGCTGTTTCACACCGGTTTTCTGCGAGGCCGTGGTATTACTACGGTCGAGCCGGCCCATGCATGCCGAAGCGTGGCTCTCCCACGGTTAAAGTCTGTTAAATTCTGATACTTGCAACAATTTTAATAAATTGATTTCTTTTCCCTACAAAAAGAAAGGAGGGAGCTGTAGTGAGAAAATAGTTTGGTTCTGGACAGACGTACTTTACGGTTGCCTGCACGTAAGCGAAAGCACGGGCCAATCCTAGTCTAAATACCAAAAATAAAAAGTGCTGTATCTTATTGTTGGTGTAGGGACTACTTAGGGTTATTTTTTTGGTGACAATATCCGTGACAGTAAGAATAAATAAATAAATAAAATAAATAAATAAATATTCCGGACATCTAACTCACAACGCCATCTAGTCCCAAGCTAAGCAGAGCTTGTGTTATGGGTACTAGACAACTGATATAAATACTTATATACTTTTTTTTTTGTAAATACATACATATTATACATAGAAAACACCCAAACTCCGAAACAAATATTTGCAGATCATACAAACATTTGGTCAGACCCGGGAATCGAACCCGAGACCTCTTGCTTAGCAGTCGCATACGCTACCACTACGCCACCGAGGCAGTCAAATAATATCTGAAAAGTCTACTGTAGTTAGGACCATAATGTTGAAAGGCTTCGATGATGCTTTCTATCGGCAGCCTAGATAGACATGGGTATAAGGCGCGTGTGGTGGGCGTCGTTGCGGCGGCGCTGGTGGGCGCTAGCGCTGGCGGGGGCGCTGCTGGCGGTGCTCGGCCTGCGCTGGCCCGCAGAGTACGAGGCGCGTGAACACTTCCCGCGAGTGCAGCCGTACACGTTGGCCCATCTGCTCGCAGACTTCTCTCACCAGCCAAATATGTAAGTATGTAGATACTCGTATTAAGTAGCAGGTTACATCTTGAGACACCAGATAAAAGTAACTGACGCAGGTATGTTAATCTGAACGGCAATATTTACTGATATTGCCAAAACAATGCCAAACTTAAGTGTCGGTGGAGATTTTGTTCTTTTTATGGAATAGGGGGCAAACGAGCAGACGTATCACTTCGTGGCAAGCGATTACTGCCGCCCATGGATACCCGTGACCCCAGAGGCGTCACAAGTGCGTTGCCCGCCTTTGGGTAGGTTGGTGTATGGGCCTCCGGTATCCTCACTCACTCGGTGAAACACAGCGCAGGCGCTGTTTCACATCGGTTTTCTGTGAGGCCGTGGTATCACTCCAGTCGAGCCGGCCTATACATGCCGAAGCTTGGCTCTCCCACGGTAAAAACCAAATGTCCTGATGAAAGATGCAGGAAGCCGTTGGATGGGTACCTCACAGGACCGGTGAATGAAGAGAAACATGGGGGCAACCTGTGTTCAGTAACGGATGTCTTTCTGCTGAGATAATAATGGTGATGAATTTACCGGTTTATGGTTATTAAACGAAGTTCCTTTACGCGACAGTCTGACGTTGCGTGTGCCAGTTAATTTTTGAATTTTTAAAAGCCCCTCGTCAAATAAATGAATATAATAAAGGATTTTTTAAATAAATTAATTATAGCATAACTATTTTAAAAACCCACGCTAGCACAGTACCTACTCCTTCACGTCATCAAAACCAGAATGCAGGCTTTTCTGGGTCCTGAAATAGTTACAGAGCAAGCTGGATTTGTCAAGGTTCGAGGAACAAGAAAGCAGTTCCTCATTTTCCGATAATTGATCGAAAAATCTAACTCATAATTTTCCGATAATTGATCGGAAAATACGAACTTCGTTTAATAACCATAAACCGGTAAATTCATCACCATTATTATCACAGCAGAAAGACATCCGTTACTGAACACAGGTTGCCCCCATGTTTCTCTTCATTACATTACTATTGGGGGGTAATGTTGCTCGCGTCCGTAGGATTTACCACCTTCTCCTAGGCCCGCCCTACACGTGCCCCCCGGGTGGTGCAAAATGAGCAGCAACGCCGAGCAACAGGCGGCGGTTAATAACCTGTCACTGGCATCCACAGGCCTAGGGGATCTACCCAAATGCCCCCTAAAAGTAGTGGCAATAGTGCCTGGAAACCACTATTTGTACTTCTCCAACCTTTTTAAAAAATGAAAATGTCGAATAATAGAGATTGTGATATGTCATGCGATCCGGCTAACCCCCGGCGCCTTCCAGTACCCGGGCTGGAAGGTGTGAAATTTGCTACCGAAGACTCCACGTGGGTGGGTACCCAGGCCCCCGTGACAGTAAATGCTACTGGTCAAAACAAAAGATATGTGCAGCAAGCCTTTCACCCAAGCCTTCTACAAAGACCAAGAAGTGCCTCAGTTGGAAGTGCATCACATGCCTCCAATAGGGAACTACAAGACCCCCAACAATCAAACACCAATAACTATCAGACTTTGCCTAGTACCAGTACAAACACTGAAGTACACAGTATAGAAAACTCACCTACCGAGCCAACAACACCAACAAATAATTGCGACAAAGTATGGGTGCAAACCACGAGTAAAAAACGGCAGCGATCTAGCCCAGAGCCACTTAAGTCAAAAAAGCAGAGTAAACTAGAAGCATATTGGCTATCCCAACCCACACCTATATCAACTTCCAACAGCTTTGCTGTGTTGGAGAGCGACCAGTTGGAACCAAACATGCCTCCAAAAATGAAACCCAAAGCAGATAAGCCACCCCCCATTTTTGTGGATAGAGTAAGCAACATCCAGCCGCTTATAGAACTCATGGAAACATATGCATATAACAACTATGATCTGAAAGTGCTCAGTAATGATCAAGTAAAAATCCAAACTAAATCGTCTGTAACATACACTGCAGTGGTTAAAGAACTGGAAAAAAAGAAAACAGAGTTCTATACATACAAACAAAAACAAGACAGGAGTTTCAAAGTAGTCCTAAAAAACATACACCCCTCTACCAGTATAGACGAAATAAAAGACGCACTAGACAAGCTCGATCATGTATGTACTAATGTCTGGAACATCAAACAGCGCACTACTAAAAAAGCACTACCGATGTTTATAGTGGAATTAAAACAAAAAGAAAACAACAAAACCGTATACGACATAAAATATCTTCTGCATTGCAAGGTAGTAATCGAACCGCCAAGACCTAAGCGGGAAATACCTCAATGTGGAAATTGCCTCCAATATGGACATACGAAAACCTACTGTAGGAGAAGTCCAAAATGCATCAAGTGTGCAGGGGATCATTTGTCGGCTGAATGCCAACGGAAAACTAGATCCGATATCGTTAAGTGCGTGCTGTGCGAAGGAAACCATCCAGCAAATTATAAAGGCTGTAAAGTATACCGGGAACTACAAAAAATTAAATTCCCACCTGCACCTGTAAAGGTTCAAAAATACAGGCAACCATATGACAGGATAAAACAATCAAACAACCCATCAACAACTGCTACAACATATGCCGAAATAGTGCAAGGTGCGCCACCACAAGCCAGTGAACCTAATAATAGACCTAGCAATAACCAAAACTATGAAATAAAAGAATTAATGATAACAATGAAACAAATGATGGAACAACTAACATCAATGACAAACCTAATCCTTAACCTCACGACTAAATTAACCGCACACTGGACTCCATAAAAATGGTGCTCTGGAACGCCAATGGGCTGTCACAACATACCCTTGAGGTAAAAAGATATATTAAATTGAACAATATTGACATTTTGTTGATATCTGAAACGCATTTTACACGGAAAAGTCACTTTAACATCCAAGGATACAAATTCTACCACACTATGCACCCTGATGGTAAAGGACATGGAGGAAGTGCAGTTCTAATTAAGAACAATGTTGGACATCACTTGGTTCATGACTATTGCACTGAGAAAATTCAGGCCACTAACATCGTTGTAGAGGACTGGTCGGGACCTGTCACAATATCAGCTATATACAGTCCACCTAAGCATATCATAAAGCAAGAGGAATACGAAGTCTATCTAAAAACCCTTGGACAGCGGTTTGTGTCTGGCGGTGACTTCAATGCCAAACACACATTTTGGGGCTCTCGGGTTATAAATGCAAAAGGTCGACAGTTATTGCTCACTGTAAATAAACTCCGACTGGGTGTTATCTCAACTGGAGAACCGACATACTGGCCCACTGACCGAAAAAGGAAGCCAGATCTCATGGACTTCTGCGTCACTAAGGGTTTTAGCAGCACCGACTTTAGCTGCAAATCTAGTACTGATCTGTCCTCTGATCATTCTCCTGTTGAAATATTGTTGAGACGAAGAATTCTGCAAAAGGAAAGACCATGTCGCCTACATACTCGCAGAACTAACTGGGAATATTTTCGGGAATTAGTAGCCAAATCTCTTGAAAACAAAATCCCATTACAAATGGATGAGGATATCACAAGCGCAGTTGAGCATTTTAACCACACAGTCCAGCAGGCTGCATGGGAAGCCACACCTTCACCAAGACACATTATACGAGATGAACCTCAATGCTCACCATCCATCAAAAAACTGTTAGACGAGAAGCGTAAAGCCAGAAAGAGATGGCAAACCACACGATATCCAGGGGATAAAACAATATACAACAGACTCACTGCAAAACTCAAGCAACTACTGAGTGATGACAGAAATCAGCAAATTGCTGCATACTTACAACATCTGGATGCTACACGCGCGACAGACTACTCATTATGGAAAGCAACAAAAAGTTTCAGACGCCCAATAACTCACCAACCACCTTTGCTCAAAGCTGACAACTCGTGGGCCAGGAATGATGTTGAGAAAGCCAACGCATTCATGGAGCATCTGCAGGATGTCTTCCGACCAAATCCCAATACTGGCACTACAAAGATAGAAATGGTTGCGGACTTGCTGAACCAGACTCATCAACTTGAGTTGCCTATTCAGAAAGTAAGCAAATTGGAGATCAAATCCGCAATCAGAAAACTGAAGGTAGGGAAAGCACCTGGATACGACCTTATTACACCAACCATCCTAAAAGAGCTACCAGAGAAGGGCATAACATTTCTGACGCAACTATATAATGCTATCCTGCGGAGGGAATTTATACCTCCACAATGGAAAGTAGCAAAAATCATCATGATTCCAAAACCAGGCAAGAACCTCGAAGAAGCTAAATCTTATCGGCCAATTAGCCTACTTCCAATACCATCCAAAGTGATGGAGACATTGATTCTCGAAAGGTTGAATCCAATTATTAAGGAACTGGAACTAATACCTGACCATCAATTTGGATTTAGAGCAAAACACGGTACAATTGAGCAAATACACAGACTCGTCGACTGTATTGCCAAGTCACTTGAGCAAAAGGAATACTGTACTGCTTCTTTCCTCGATATTTCACAAGCATTTGACAGAGTATGGCATGATGGACTTCTATATAAAATAAAAAAGACACTGCCTGTCAACTTTTACAGTCTAATAAGGTCTTACCTGCTCGACAGACACTTCTATGTTAGTCAAAGTGAAGCAAATACAGAGCTAAAAGAAATCCAAGCTGGAGTGCCGCAGGGTAGTGTAATGGGACCCACTCTGTATCTTCTTTATACTGCCGACTTACCCATATCTGACGTGGAGTCGCCCATAACGTTTACAAATTTTTCTACGTGCACTGTGCAAAAAAGTCCATTTATTCTATCTTTGTCTGTTTTGGTGTGTGTGTGGTACTTGTGAGCTACAAAGATTTAAAGCGAGCATCAGACTTGCTTCTTGAAGTCCACATTGGCTACATGCCTGGAGGATAAAAGCAAGTGTCGCTAAATCAGCCCAAATAACATTTACTCTTCGTCAAAGAAAAATATCTTGCTTCAACGTAATATCTCAGGACTACAGACCCGTAAGTAAATTAGTAGTTGTTCTCGTTGGAGAGCAGAGTTCTAAGCGTCACTACGCTCGCTCGAACATCATCACATCTGCTCATAGTCCGAAGACTGATTGCCGACCTTACAACACAAAAAATAAAACTGTGTTTGTCCATAGTCGATCTTAGTCACGTTTTTACGCATTTGAGAGTGCTTTTATCGACAGAAGAAGATAGTACGAGTACTTGAATGAATGACCATCTATATACATATATATACTAAATCCCTGATAATCGTTGATGTGACAAGAACCTTTTTATTTGAATGTTTTTTTTATTTTTATTTGGGTAAAAATTAAAATTTACTATAGGTATTATTTAAAAAGTTATGAAGCATTAAGCTGTTTTTAAAGCTGTAAAGGCCACCGTACACATTGGTCTAAGGTTTATTGGGTCAGCATATTGGATCAAATAATCTGGTCGATGTCGTCGACGTCTACCGACATACCTGTACCTCGTGAACTCGGTCCAATGCGTACAGCGCCCTTAACGAACATTCTCGATACAGTAGTATTCGTTTACAGCGGGTCGTGGTCGGTGGTGGAAGACGACAGCAACTACACGACGTGGCGCTACGCGGTGCAGTACGAGTGCGGGGCGCGCTGCGCCGGGCGCGCCGTGGTGCACGCGCACGACCCGCCCGAGCACGGCGCCGCCGCCCGCGACCACCGCGTGTCGGCGCAGCTGCGCGCCTGCAGCGCCCTGCCGCTTCTGCCCTGGCTCGAGTTCTGCGGTAAAACTTGCACACCGTTACCGCTTTATTTGCGAAGAGCGGTATGAGCCCGTCTCGACTTTCTCGTAATTCCACAAGACTTAACGAAAATTAAAAGCGCTCTACCTTCGATAAGACGTTAGCGACCTTCGTAGACCTAGTTCATAAGTACTTATAGAAAAACTGTGGCTTCGATACGATCAGTCGACAGCGGCCTTTACACGTTAAGTTTGGAATGACGCATCTTAACTGTTTTTTAATTTGAGTCCACACGTGATTTACGCATCGAAATGTGAGCCCCGCACATTCACACGCACAGTTTAGGATGAAGGTTGGAATGCCGCGTGGTGTTTCCTTCATTCGAAACCGCGCGGGTAAAGGGTTCTAATAGGTACTCCGTGATTTGAACGACAGACGAGTTGGAGACCGAGGCGCTGGTAGCGCGCAGCGGCGACGTCGGGTCCGAGCTCGTGACGGTGTGGCGCGCGCGCTGCTCGCTGCTGGGCGTAGCGAGCGGAGGCTGCGCGGTGGCGGCGCGCGCTCATCGCGACGCGCTGCTGTTGCGCGTGCGCGCCGCCCTGAGCCCCTAGGGACCCCGCCGAGCCACTCTGCGCCCCTAGGGGCCCGCTCCGCTCGTCGCGCTGCTGCTGCGCGTGCGCGCCGCCCTGAGCCTCTAGGGACCCCATCGAGCCGCCCTGCGCCCCTAAGGGCCCGCTCCGCTCGAGCGTCGCGACGCGCTGCTGCTACACGTGCGCGCCGCCCTGCGCCCCTAGGGGCCCGCTCCGCTGGAGCGTCGCGACGCGCTGCTGCATCGCGTGGCGCCACCTTGGGCCCCTAGGGATCCCGCCGAGCCACCCTGCGCCCCTAGGGGCCCGCTCCGCTCGAGCGTCGCGACGCGCTGCTGCTACACGTGCGCGCCGCCCTGCGTCCCTAGGGGCCCGCTCCGCTGTAGCGTCGCGACGCGCTGCTGCATCGCGTGCGCGCCACCCTGAGCCCCTAGGGACCCCGCCGAGCCACCCTGCGCCCATAGGGGCCCGCTCCGCTCGAGCGTCGCGACGCGCTGCTGCTACAGGTGCGCGCCGCCCTGCGTCCCTAGGGGCCCGCTCCGCTGTAGCGTCGCGACGCGCTGCTGCATCGCGTGCGAGCCACCCTGAGCCCCAAGGGACCCCGCCGAGCCACCCTGCGCCCCTAGGGGCCCGCTCCGCTCAAGCGTCGCGACGCGCTGCTGCTACACGTGCGCGCCGCCCTGCGCCCCCTGTACAATTAATAAACAAGAAAACAATAGATAAAACTTTTACTTAACCAAATTCTGTAAGCGATGTTTATTACAAATAATAAGCACAACATAAAAGTTTAAGCGATATTCATTTACAAAAATTCACTCATCATGGTCTTATAACTTGCTTTCCTTCTACAAAACAAATCTATGCTACTAAAATTCTTTGCGTTAAAATAATTATATGGCGAATTTCTTCCAAGATTAGTGCGACATCTGGGTAAAACAAACAGGTTGTAGGTTGTCGGAGTGGTGGAGGTCGAAATGGTACCTTCAATTATACTTTCCCCAACAAATCGGAGTCAGTTTTTCATATAAAAAGTTTAAATCAGCCACTTTTCGTCGCTTGCTAAGCGAGTCCAACTTACATTGTTTTAATCTATCTGTATAAGGAGCCCTACGCCCAAACCCATGCTTCCAAGATAGATAACGAATAAAATATCGCTTAATGGATTCTGTAGGTAAAGGTTGCGAATGATTCGAGTAGAGAGGATTCCATTCCAAGTGACACTTGAAAATTATAACACACTTCTTACAAAAAAAATATACATAAGGAGACTGGTAGTTGCCTTTTTAAACTGTTTTACTTTTAATGAATCCAACCATCTTATCGGCTTTGGTAGTTATGTTATTGGTATGAGAAATAAAATTTAAGTTCCTATCAAGGACTATCCCCAAATAACGCCATCCCACCCACCGTGGACAGAATGTCCTTAACTGAATTTAAATAAATCACAAACAATAAAATATTGTGTAATCGCCCACCACGAGGGAAACTTTAATTCTTGTTCAAAACATATTAGGATGGGCATTACAAGTTACATATAGAGGACTGTAAAAATAATCACATATAAGATTAAGATTTTAAGAAAAATCCTCACAAAGATGTTACTAAAATATACAAAATAAAAAAAATACAATCTAAGTCGTAACAGGCAGTACTATGAGTTTAGAAACAGGTCTTTTGATTATAGACCCTTTACAACGTAGTGATACAACTCTCGTGACCTTGTCCGAACCAATATACTTTTCAATTAAGTATAAGACCGTGGAGCCAACGTGCAGGAGGCAAGTCGTTCTCCATAACCAAAACCACATCGCCTACACTTGGCTCTAAAGTTTGGTGAGACCATTTATACCGATGGTGAAACTGGACAAGATAATCACGGGACCATCGACGCCAAAGGTCTTGAACCATACGCTGAGTCAAATGCCATCGTCTTAACGTTAAGTACGTTAAGACGATGGCATTTGACTCAGCGTGTTCGAATTTTCAAAGTTTGACTCAGGTGGAAGTACAATTGGTTCTCCTACTAGGAAATGACCCGGAGTTAACGGGTACGGATCATCGGGACTACCACTAAAAGCTGAGAGCGGCCACGAATTTAGGCGTGCCTCTATTTGAGCGAGAACTGTTGTTAGTTCCTCGAAGGTAAGAGTGCTGGTACCTACGACTCTTCTGAGGTGATGTTTTGTGGACTTGACTTCCAGCCTCCCAAAGTCCTCCAAAATTTGGAGAATGGGGTGGAATGAAGTGCCAATTCGTTCCGTTTGTTGCTAGCCAGTCGGAGATGTCTGAAGCTACGTCTGATCTTTCCTGTTTAAACAAAGCCTTCAACTCTTTATTGGCTCCGACAAAGGTGGTGCCGTATCACTCCACATTTCACTACAGTGGCCTCGTCTCGATGTAAAGCGTTTAAAGGCTGCTATGAACGCTTGCGACGTCATGTCACTTACAACCTCCAAATGGATAGCACGGGTCGCCATTCAGACAAATACTCGTAAACAAATATAGCTCTTTGTGGAGTGATAACCGCGCCCCCGTGTGGGCCTCACATTAATAGGACCTGCATAGTCCACACCACTCCTAGAGAAAGGTCGGCTAACGTTGACTCTGGCCGACGGCAACTGGCCCATTAACGGAGGTGTAACTCGCGCCGAGTAACGCATACATGTTACACACTTCCTCACATGTCGCCGAACCACGCTTTTCGCATTGATGATCCAGTAGGTACTTGGATCTCAAGAAATTAAGGACCAATTGTGGTCCGCCATGCAGAGTGCGTTCATTAGCATCAACTACTAAAAGGTCTGTCAAGTGCGACTTGTGAGGAATTATACAGGGTGTCTCAAAAGAAATTTTATATTTGTTTAGCTTACTGCGTGAACGCTGCGTACTTGAGGGGTGCGGGGGTTATGTCAATTGGTAGCTTGGCTCTTGGGGATTCAGTCGCTATGGAGCGTTTCTCGGGAGCAGACCGCGCGTTGTGCGTGCGAGAGTTTTACAAGAACGGTGATTCGACAACTGTCGCGCGTAGAAAATTCTGCAGTATTCGAGGTTTTCGCCACTTAAATGATGCGCCAAGCCTTCCTCTCATTCGACATTGGGTTAAAAAGTTTGAAGAGACTGGATCAACGCTGGATAAATCAAAATCCGGGCGACCTAGGTCATCAAGAACGGTAGAAAACGTGGAGAGTGTTAATCAATCTGTACGTGACGACCCGAGCCTTTCAATTCGGAAGCGCGCGAGTGCTTTAAATGTGCATAGATCATCATTACATCGCATTATGCACAAAGATCTAAAGCTGCACCCCTACAAAATTCAATTGGTGCAAGAATTAAAGCCCCAAGATGCCGGTCAGAGGCTTAATTTCGTAAATCAGATGATTGAGCGATTTTCAACGTTTACCAACATTTTGTTTTCGGATGAAGCTCATTTTCATCTTAATGGCCACGTAAATAAGCAAAACTGCCGCTACTGGAGTTCAGCCAATCCGAAACGCAAACATCAGAAACCCCTACACTCGCCTAAAGTGACCGTATGGGCTGCCATGTCGGCGCGAGGAATTATCGGCCCTTACTTTTTTGAAGACGAAATGGGGCGTACAGTTACAGTGAATTCAGAGCGTTATGTGGAGATGTTAGACAACTTCTTGGTACCTGAACTGCAAAACTTTCCTGGCTATAACCAAAGAACATGGTTTCAACAGGACGGAGCAACTTCACACACGTCCAATATATCTCTGCCACGTGTTCGTGAAATTTTCTCAGGAAAATTGATCTCCCGGAGAGGTGACATAAATTGGCCTCCACGTAGCCCAGATTTAACCCCTATGGACTTTTTCCTATGGGGTTATCTTAAATCTAAAGTTTACGCCAATAAACCAACTTCACTGGCGCATTTGAAAGAAAATATCCGTCACGAAATGGCAGCCATCCCTCACTCCACCTGTCGAGCAGTCATAAGTAATTTTACTGTTCGATTAAATGAGTGCCAACAACGTGAGGGTTTACATTTAGACGATATTATTTTTAAGAAATGAATTCCCAAAAAGTGTATTTTAACAATAAATAAACATTTTTTCTATATACCGCTTCCTTTTTTTTTAATCAATCCACTAAATATGAAATTTCTTTTGAGACACCTTGTAATTGGATGCTTCATGGTATCTTTAATATCAGTTCTCTGCAACCTTCCGCCAACTCTCATAATATGATCTTCGTCGATATAGTGATTTAATTGAGCAAGTTTACTTCTTTTATCAACCTTTCTCGTCCTGGTTAAAGAATCTATTTCATGAGAAATATATTCTTCGTGACATATTTTGATACATACTACGAGTACATTTTAATTGGAAATTACATATTAGTGAAGTTAATAGTAAACTTAGATCTATTTTAGGTAAATTTTATGTTTTAAAAAGAATTGTTAACAAACATACGTTAACAGTGGTATACTATGCTCTTGCGGACTCATTACTTAGCTATGGACTCAGTGTGTACGGGCGAACGTTTCAAACTTATGTAAAAGAGATAAAAGATCTTCAAACAAGGCTTATAAAGTATCTGGCTAACGAACAAGACAAATTAATGTGTAGCAAAGAATACGAAAAACTATATCCTATATGTAAAATTCTGCCAGTAGATAAAAAAATTGAATATTTAATAGGCATAGAATACTATTTTAATGACAAACACAAAAAAGCTGTAGAAAATATATACAATACAAGAAGTATAACAGAAAAAAAACTAAGTAAACCTAGAGTAAATAATTATTTTGGTGAAAGAATGTCTTCATACGTGGTTCCCGATGTTTTTAATGAAATCGGCCTACTGCGACAACTACCTCAGTTGAGTTTATGTCAATTGAAGACACAACTAAGGGCTCTTTTGTTAGAGAGGATGGGTGTTGTTGATGTGAGAGGGAATTTGATGTTATGTAATTTTATAATGTACCTACTAGTGAGAGTTGTTTAAATATATATGTAGATAAGAGCGCGTCTCGCCAACAAGCTTAACAGCTTGGCGAGTATTTGATTTTTTGTCATGTGTAAGATGTTGTTTATATAAAAAAAAAAAAGTAATAAACTCGAATTAATTTCGGCAAATGTTAAACAATGAGCTGACTTAATTTGATTATTTTGATTTTGTTTTGATTTTAGAAATCTCCTACAGTATGCTATCACTCATCATGCTTGTTAACCTATTCAAAGATGAAAATGTTGTTAATATTTCATTCTCTTCATTACTCTTAATTAGCACGGTACATGATATCTTTGTTTTCTTTTCCTCTAGATTTGTTTTAATGATAATAATTGATTTTTTCACCCCATAGCCAGTTAGGTCCTCCTAACCACAAATCAAGACCTGCGCATGCAGAAGGATTCACACCTCGTGATGCACAATCGGCGGAATTGTCCTGTGATTGAACGTGTGGCCATTGATTTCCCTCCATAACGGTGAGAATTTCAGCAACTCTATTGCCGACGAACGTTGTCCAACGGCTAGGGTGGCTTCCCAACCAAGCGAGAACCACTGACGAGTCAGTCCAGGCATGAATATTTTTCCTATCTATGCCCAAGGTGTTCAAAACTTCACAGAGAAGTTTTGATAGCAGCACAGCGCCGCACAACTCCAAACGAGGTATTGAAACCTGTTTAACGGGGGCCACCTTGGTTCTTGACGCCGCAAGACTGACGAAAACAGTGCCGTTGGAATCTATGGACCGCGTATAGACTACTGTTGCATATAATAATAATATAATAATAATAATAAGCGTTTATTTCTCTTCCACAAAGGTTCCTTAACACTAGAACTTATAATAAGATGTGTTTGTTAATTACTTTGTGGGAGACTGGTATTCGTACTAGGTGTCCCTGTCACACAGATTACCAGGCCCCCCCCTTAGGATTGAAGCTGCCCACATATACTTCATTAACACATTTTAGCGAACTATTATAACTGCCTCGGTGGCGTAGTGGTAGCGTATGCGACTGCTAAGCTTGAGGTCTCGGGTTCGATTCCCGGGTCGGACCAAATGTTTGTATGATCTGCAAATATTTGTGTGATGAATTCGGGAAAGCCGTGGACCATCGGGATACGGAATAAATGATATAACCACTTACAAAATACAACAGATGTATGTGATCTACCCACCTTTATACATATATCACACCTCCACCACAAATACACAAAAAATAATAAATACAAAAATAACAAAAAACAAACATTAATACAATACAATATAATCATGTTATTTGGAACCTATCTACAGGTCTACGTATACGCCTGGAATAACGTTTCACGGGTGAACCACCCGGCGACGGTGGTGTAGGCAATTCACACTCAGTATGTACTCCACCATCACCTCCACCAGAAACGTCACCTTTTGATATCTCTGGTGGGGGCAACTTGATGTCAATAGTCTCACCCGTCAAAGACCCACTTGCATCTTCGTCATTAGGAACGGTAACATCAGATAGGCAGGATCGTCGACGAATTTCATCAATATGCCTTTTAAGTAATTGATCCCCATCCGCCACTACCGAGTATCTGCGTGCGCTATCCGCGCCTGCTACTGTACCCTTTACCCATTTATCGCGGGCACCATAACCTCGAACCCAAACTGACTCGCCTTTATTGAAATTACGGTGTACCCCGCCTGCGTTTTCTATTTGCCGTCTTTGGACCTCATGAACCCTATCTTCTACTACACGATCCGTACGTAACAAATCCAACCTTGAACGCAATGACCGTTTCTGAAGTAGCATAGCTGGAGATTCACCGCTTGTACTATGTGCAGTATTTCGATAAGCAAGTAGAAAAGCCTGCAAAGCAGCGTCCATGTCAATCTTATCTTTGTAAGCCTTTTTAATTGCTCGTTTGCACAATTTAACTGCATTCTCCGCGGCACCGTTTGAAGACGGATGATAAGCAGGGGAAACCCGCTGTTTAATACCATTATTAGATAAGAACTTTTGAAATTCTATGCTAGTGAATGGTGGACCTTAGTCTGAAACTAACTCTTCGGGTAATCCAAATCTTGCAAAGGTCGACCTTAGTATTTTAATCACATTAGAAGCATTTGTACGAGACATTTCTAAAGCTTCAATCCATTTTGATGCTGAATCCGAAATAATTAAAAAAGTTAACCCTTTGTACGGTCCTAAGAAGTCTATATGTAATCTACTCCATGGCCGAGCCAAATATGGCCACGGTTGTATCGGTGCTCGCGCCGCCGCGTCCGCTACCACTGCACACGTTTCGCATTGCTTACATATCGTTTCGACATCCGAGTCGATGTTAGGCCACCATACGTAACTACGAGCTAATCCTTTAGTCTTAACAATTCCCATGTGACTACTATGTAATTGTTTTAGTATATTCCTTCTCAAAGAAGTTGGAATCACCATACGATACCCCCACATTCGGTATATAATTCATGGCGTCTAACAAAGTAAGGCTTCATTTGATCTTCAACACATGCCGCAGGCCACCCTGATTGAATGTAGGCTAAAACTCTGCTGAGGATTTTATCGCGGGCAGTTTCCTGCATTACCTCTTTACTTATAATCGGTAAGAAGTTTTCAACAAAATTAACGTAAGTATTTTCGTTCGATACCTTACCATTGCATTTGACGCGCGATAACCGGGACAATGCATCCGCACTATTTTTATTCGAAGGAATATATTCTATCTCATACGTATACCCAGACAATAATACTGCCCAACGCTGTAATCTCGAAGCGGCCATGACTGGTATACCTGCCTTATTGCCAAAAATATACGTCAAAGGCTTGTGATCGGTTCTCAACACGAACTTCCTTCCATAAAGATACTGATGAAACTTTCGAATGCCGTAAACAATAGCAAGAGCCTCTCGGTCTATTTGTGAGTAAGCCCGTTCTGCTACTGTGAGTGCCCGTGACGCATACGCCACTGGTCGCTCGCCGCGGGGGGTTATGTGTAAGTGTGAAATGACCGCGCCGATCCCTACACTACTCGCATCAGTTGTCAATACAATGGGTAATTCCGGTGTATAGTGCATCAATATTTCACTACTAACCAATAACTGTATGATTTCCTGAAAGGCACCTGACACGCCTCATTCCAATGGAAATCAACACCTATCTTGAGTAAATTGTACAAAGGAGCTAGTATAGTACTTATATTTTTAATAAATTTTCCATAATACATAATCATACCTATAAATGCCCGTAACTCTGAAATATTGGTGGGTGCCTGTGTCTCGAATCGACGTATGAATGCCGTCTTTACTAATTGTATGACCTAGATAATTAACCGATTTGGCAAAGAAGACACATTTTTCTTTTTTTACCCGCAATCCATATTTCTGTAAGCAATCAAATACCTTACATAAATTACTTATATGTTCCTGGGTCGTAAGCCCCGTAATAATAATATCATTCAAAAATACACCCACATGAGGCATATTACCAAATAATTGTTCAAGGTGTCTCTGAAATATACCTGGACTTGAAGAAAGCCCGTATACTAACCTATTACACATGAATAGACCTTTGTGGGTATTAATTACTGTGAATTTCTTACTACCGTCCAGTTCGAATTGCGCTTAAGCTTGTGACAAATCGATTTTACTATACCGTTGACAACCCTCTAAATGTAACAGCAGTTCTTCTACTCTAGGTAAAGGATAACGATCAATTTCTATCACCTTATTCAACGTTAGTTTATAATCTGCACAAATTCTGATGCTACGATCCTTTTTAACCACTGGTACTATAGGTGTCGCCCAGTCTGAGCGATCGACGGGCGAGAGAATGCCATCACTCACCAGCTGCGCCAGCGCGCGGTCCACTGGGCCGCGTAGTGCGTACGCCAGGGGGGGGCGCGCGCGCATGAACACCGGCCTCGCGCCCTCACGCACGTGAATGCTCACTGATCCACCCGTGAAACGCCCCAGGCCTTCCGCAAACACTTCACAATATCTGGAACTAAAAGCGTCCACATTAAACACATCGCCATTACAATATAATGAAAAATTATTACAATCATATTTGACAACAGGCAACTGTATTTCTAACTCGGCCATCCATTGACGACCTAAAAGAACTGTTTTTCCATTTTCTACAACGAACAGTTGTAAAACTTTTGATACATTTTTGTACTTTACTAACGGCTTGATCACCCCTATCGGCTTTATTGACTCGCCTGTATAATAACGGAATGTTAGCGAACTAGACGTGAGACACAGGTGGCTAAACAGCTTATTATAGCATTCCCAGCTTATACAGGAAACTGCACTACCCGTATCGCATTCAATTTGTAAATCCTCACCGCTAACATTTCATCATCAGCCTATCGCAGTCCACTGCTGGACATAGGCCTCTCCAATAGCACGCCACTTAGTTCGATCCTCGGCTTCTCGCATCCAGCTCCTGCCAGCCGTCTTGCGCAAATCATCACTCCACCTGGCCTGTGGACGTCCTACACTACGTTTGCCGAGACGCGGTCTCCACTCAAGAACCCGTTTACCCCAACGGTTATCGGTTCTGCGGCAAATGTGACCAGCCCACTGCCACTTCAGCTTGCTAATCCTGTGGGCTATGTCGATGACCTTGGTTCTCTGTCGGATCACCTCGTTTCTTATACGGTCCCTTAGAGAAACGCCGAGCATAGCCCTTTCCATAGCACGCTGAGCGACTTTGAACTTGTGGACCAGCCGTACCGTAAGTGTCCACGTTTCGGCTCCGTATGTCATTACGGGTAGGACGCACTCATTAAAGACTTTTGTCTTTAGGCACTGTGGGATCGATGATGAGAAGACTCGACGAAGCTTCCCAAACGCTGCCCAACCCAGCCGGATTCTCCTGTTCACCTCGTCCTCAAAGTTGTTTCTCCCTAACTGCAAAGTCTGCCCGAGGTACACGTATTTTTGAACAACTTCGAGAACGGCACCGTGTACCGCAACCGGTTCCGGTATTACCTGTTCATTGAACATGACCTTGGTCTTGTACAAGTTCATCCGTAGGCCGATGCGTACAGAAGAGTCAGCAAGGTCGTTCAGCATCTGTTGTAGGTCCTGCAGCGTCTCTGCCATGATGACAATGTCGTCTGCAAATCGCAAGTGAGAGATGTATTCGCCATTGATGTTGATTCCGCGTCCTTTCCAGTGCAGCGTCTTGAAGAAGTCCTCCATTGCATTAGTGAACAATTTCGGGGATATAACGTCCCCTTGTCTCACTCCTCGATGCAATGGTACGGGTCTTGTATGCTGATTCTGTACTTGGACGGACATTGTGGCGGCTTTGTAGAGACATCTCAACACTTGTATGTATCGCCAATCTACTTGGCAACGCCGCAGGGACTCCAGAACAGACCAGATTTCTATCGAGTCAAAGGCCTTCTCATAGTCCACAAATGCTAGACACAGGGGCTGATTATACTCTTCGGTCTTCTGTATAATCTGCCGTACTGTGTGAATGTGGTCTATGGTGCCATATCCGCTCCGAAACCCAGCTTGCTCCGGTGGTTGGAATTCATCGAGTCTTCGCGCAAGACGGTTCGAAATGACTCTCGAAAACAGCTTGTAGACGTGGCTTAGAAGGGAAATGGGCCGATAGTTCTTCAACATGGTCTTGTCACCCTTCTTGAAGAACAAGATGACCACACTTCTACTCCACGCCTCTGGAGTTCTCCCTTCGAACAGGACAGCGTTAAAAAGCTTTTTGAGCTCCCTCAATACGGGCGTACCTCCAGCCTTTAACAGCTCTGTTGTAATGCCATCCTCTCCAGGGGCTTTTCCATTTTTCAGCTGTCCAAGAGCCATTTCAATTTCATCAATGCTGACTTCTGGCAGATCTTCGGTGTTGTGGCGTGTTAATGTAGCTCTAGGGTCCTCATTTTCGGGATCAGGTCGAGATGTATGCGAAGCGTATAAGCTGCCGTAGAAGCTTTCGACTTCCGAAAGGACGGCCGGCTTGGAAGCAACGACTTCTCCTCCTGATGTGGTCAACTTTGTCAGGTGGCTCTTCCAAGAGATTGCACGAACACTTTTGACCCCCGATTCTGCTCGATCGCTCTTTCAATCGAAAGAGTATTGGAGCATCGGAGGTCGTGTCGCACAAGTTTGGTGATCTCTCGGTTTAGAGCCCGCTTTGCCGACGAAGTGGCAGGTGGGTTCTCACGTCGTTCCCTCATTAGCCCTAATGTCCTCTCTGAAAGCTTCGACTCCCCACTTTTACGCTGCATTTTACAAAATCTCGTACCTTCGTGCCTGAGAATCCGAACCACATTTTCAAGGTTCTGGTTTACGTCTCTTGTGGTTTCCATGGCAGCAAATCGGTTTTCCAGATTTGACTGGAATTTTTCAGATCCCATCGCGGTTTGGAGCAGAGTTGGTCGGAGCCTGGATTTCATCAAACGGACACGTTCAGCCTTAAAGTCGATATTCAGAGAGCCTCGGACAAGACGGTGATCACTACCGGTGTTAAACCTATTGATCACTGAGACGTCTCTGAATAACGCTAACATTTAATGTCATGTAAATAGGCTTACACATTAAGGCCTGACAATAAACAATTACCAATGAATATTACCTCCTCGCTTGCTGTATCACTTCCATCCGTGCCACGCCCAACATCTACATGATGTGCGCCCGTTAAATTAGGGCACATACGCCGCAAATGTCCTCGCCGATTACAAGCTCGACAAGTATACCGTGCATACTTGCATGTGCCTATTTTGTGGCGCGCTCCGCATACACGACATTGTTGCTGTAGCTGCGCACGCTCCGCAGGAGCCGGCGCTGTCAATGGCCGGGAGGCCGCACGCCGCCCGCGACCGCTCGATGCTCCGACAGCAGTGCGCCGCACGTTGACCGCTAACGCCTGACATTCGACGCCCGTTAAACAGATACCGCCCGTTGACTTTCCCTGCCCTTCAACAACTGCCGCGTCCTTCTCTGCTGCCTCTAAGCTCACTGCCAGCTTATATGCTTTGCAGAAATCTAACCAACTCTCTGCAAACAACCGTTGTCGTATAAGATCACTAGACATACCGCAAACCAATTGATCCTTCAGGCTTTCCTCGAGCCTACTTCCAAATTCACACGTTTTAGACATTTTTTTTAACACCGCTGTATACAGGGTCTGTCGTAAATAATGGATAAGTCGTAAACTGGAGTTGGTCCGGCTATGAGACTATTAGAAAATCGTATCTTTTTGCCAGGGTTTCTAACCGTATGGAAATGGCGTAGACTTTTATGTTTTTTTATAAATTTCGCTACTCTTTGCATTCATTCCGTTGCCATTTCGTTAAATTTAGGTATTTCTGTGTCATTTTTTTTGTATTATAGTCTTGAAGATGTGTATTATTTAGTTTTAGTACTGTTTTAGGCGTTTTTAACGTTGGTCATTTTCAAAATTGTCATTTTAAGATTTTTTATGTTTTTGTTTTACTTAGGGTCAACTTTTGATCATTTACTGTGTAAAAAAAAAGTACGGCGCTATAGCTGCCCATGATCTTAATAAATTATCTAGTATGTGTAGATTCTAAAAAGGTATAACAATGCATACTTCACAAGTAATATTAAGCTACATGAGCGAGATCAATATCAAGGTGAGAAAATATTTTTTTCATGTAATGTTGTAAATGGTTATAAAACTTCGTCAGAATGATTTATTTCTGCCAAGATTCTTTACACAAACACTATGGGGCCACTATTAAGGATATTCAAAGAAAACTAGGTAGTTTTTTGTCAAAAAAATTTCATGCCTCCTCATTTCATAAAGGTGTTTAATTTTAAAATTGATGTGCTCTAATAGTTACATGCGACAAACATGTTACAAGTTTATTCGTAAAAAGGATCATCAGGTAAAAAAATGAACAAAGACAGCAATACAAAGGGTCTCCCCGCGTGAAAAGGACATTGTTACTAGGCACACTGCATGATGCACCGTCCCTTTCACACTCACGATGTGTGAAAAGGTTAGCATGCGTTTAGCTAGGGCGCACTCCTGATACATCTCTCAGTGTGATTTTGACCATCGCATGTGCTCTCGTTTTCATTACTGTCGTCAATTTGTTACTGCTTTCTAATATCGGACTTAGATTTTCTTTGTGATTTGGACTTGTTAACCTGGTGATATTGACAACTCAGCTCTCATTTATGGGCATCGTGTTGTGCTATCGATTGCACGTGTTATTTTGGAAAATTTTGTATATCATGCATCAACAACAACAACAACATGTGGCTACAAAATGATGGGTGTCCAGCACATTACGCTGTTCGTGTCAGGGAACATTTAAATAATACTTATCCAGATAGATGGATAGGGCGATTGGGGCCAATTTTATGGCCTCCACGTTCGCCAGACCTGAACCCCTTGGACTTCTTTTACTGGGGCTGTATAAAAGAAAAAGTATACAGTGAAACAATAAGTTCTGTAGAAGAGTTGCGTGCGCGCATTCAAGTAGCAGCGAGAAAAATTGAAGAAGCCGGTTATGTGCGCCGGATTAAGCGATCGTTTATTAGGCGATGTAGAGCGTGCATAGCTGCCGGCGGAGGACACTTCGAACATTTAGTTTAAGTTGTTGAATAAATATTTTTACGTACTAAAACAACCTAGTTTTCTTTTGAATATCCTTAATAGTGACCCCATAGTGTTTGTGTAAAGAATCTTGGCAGAAATAAATCATTATGACGAAGTTTTATAACCATTTACAACATTACATGAAAAAAATATTTTCTCACCTTGATATTGATCTCGCTCATGTAGCTTAATATTACTTGTGAAGTATGCATTGTTATACCTTTTTAGAATCTACACATACTAGATAATTTATTAAGATCATGGGCAGCTATAGCGCCGTACTTTTTTTTTACACAGTAAATGATCAAAAGTTGACCCTAAGTAAAACAAAAACATAAAAAATCTTAAAATGACAATTTTGAAAATGACCAACGTTAAAAACGCCTAAAACAGTACTAAAACTAAATAATACACATCTTCAAGACTATAATACAAAAAAAATGACACAGAAATACCTAAATTTAACGAAATGGCAACGGAATGAATGCAAAGAGTAGCGAAATTTATAAAAAAACATAAAAGTCTACGCCATTTCCATACGGTTAGAAACCCTGGCAAAAAGATACGATTTTCTAATAGTCTCATAGCCGGACCAACTCCAGTTTACGACTTATCCATTATTTACGACAGACCCTGTATGTCGATATAGACTCACCGTTAATTTGTTTTCTAGCTCTAAACTTATAACGTTCAGCTAACTCACTTGGTTTAGGCTGTAAATGCTTTTCCATGATGTTCGTTATTGCCGAAAAAGTTATACTTTTTGGTTTGCACGGTGTACACAGATTAACTAAAAGTTCATAACTCTCGGCACCCATTACCGTAATTAGTGTAGGCACTTGTAATTCGGTTGATATTTTGTTAACAATAAAGTATTGTTCCAACCGCTCCACATACAACCGCCAATCGTCCTTTTCTATTTTGAATTCGGAGATCTTACCGATTGACATGATGTACGAGTATATTATAACGTGTTGCACTAATCACTGAAATTATACTATCTATTACTGTACTGTGTACTGTTCGTCTTCGTCGCCACTGTGATGTATTCGGGAAAGCCGTGGACCGTCGGGATATGGAATAAATGATATACCAACTTATGATGCCAACCTATAATGATTGACTGAATAACTACTTACAAAATACAACAGATGTATGTGATCTACCCACCTTTATACATATATCACATGAACCACCTTGGAATTTAAATGTAAAAGCGTATTTAACCTGTGACCAACCTTTGTTGTCATATGTTTTACTAAACTTAGTTTTCCATATTTCCCATCCAGCATTTATTGTACCTACATTTTATTAACATACTTGTGTACCAATCCAGGCATGATTTTTCAAGTAAATGTTTTAAAATCTCAATTTTTTCTGTGTGCTTTGATATTTCAAACCGTATACATTCATTCTCGAAATCATTAATCCATTGATTAGCGTTTGATGTTTTTCCTGAAAACTTTTCGATTAAAAATTAGTCTGCTATTTTTCCTAGATCTTTGTTTTCGATGCTTTTTCCAGTAATTTTTTTATCAGAAAGTTTAGTTTCCTCTGTAATTTCCACTAAATATTGGTCATCAAATTGTAAATTTTCACCCTCATCTAAATAAATTTTTTTCAAGTCTTGTGTTAAAGGTCCATAGTTTTCGTGTTTGATGTCTTTTCTTTAGAGAATTCTTGACTTTCATAAAAACATCCATAGATGTTATTACGATATGTTTATTTGCGGGTTTCAATTCATCAGGAATATCAAAAAGATGTCCGTCTGGTGTTTCAATTGAGGTTATGCAAAGCGCGTTGGATTTTCAATCAGATGCTGCTAACACTGCGAATGTGAATCTTATTTATCCATTTTTCTTTACTAAAAATGTCGTTTTATAAGACTATTTGTCTTTATAATTTTTTTTTGGGCATCCGACAAATATAATAAAGTGTTTCTCTGTAAACCAAAGTTTTTTATTAATTAATTATTTACCTAAACACAAATCACACAAATCAATAAACTACAGAAATAATAACAAATATTACCTGTAAACCAAAGAAACGACATTTAAAGTTTTATTGTCGGTCTTATTAAAAATACACCATTTTGTTTTCGTATTCAATTACTTATGTCAGTAAACAATATAGACTCTCGCGCATAGATAATATACAGAGCTACAAGTCATTAGTCTTGTAACAAAATTAGGTATCTAACGCCATCTATTGACATTTAACAAAAAGGGCGCCTTAATTTAAAAATAAGTAAAAGGAATCTTATGTGTTCCTTTACATATTTATATATACAATTTATTCATCTATCTATTATATTTAGAATAAAGACATTATTATTAAAAACAATAAAAAAATATAAGAAATGTTAATAATAATTTTGGGTAAAACAAAAGAAGCAGAAGAGACAATGCCTGGCTACCCAGGTGACTTCCCACTCGTTCCTCCTGTCTGGGAGACTCGATACTCATGGCTCGTGTAGGTGTGTAGTGTAAATGTTATGTGTGCGTGTCCAGTGTTTTGTATGTGTGTTTGTCTTCCACAGTTCACACTTTCTTGTTACGGCGTTCCTTCAACAAGATGTATATACAGGGTCTGTCGTAAATAATGGATAAGTCGTAAACTGGAGTTGGTCCGGCTATGAGACTATTAGAAAATCGTATCTTTTTGCCAGGGTTTCTAACCGTATGGAAATGGCGTAGACTTTTATGTTTTTTTATAAATTTCGCTACTCTTTGCATTCATTCCGTTGCCATTTCGTTAAATTTAGGTATTTCTGTGTCATTTTTTTTGTATTATAGTCTTGAAGATGTGTATTATTTAGTTTTAGTACTGTTTTAGGCGTTTTTAACGTTGGTCATTTTCAAAATTGTCATTTTAAGATTTTTTATGTTTCTGTTTTACTTAGGGTCAACTTTTGATCATTTACTGTGTAAAAAAAAAGTACGGCGCTATAGCTGCCCATGATCTTAATAAATTATCTAGTATGTGTAGATTCTAAAAAGGTATAACAATGCATACTTCACAAGTAATATTAAGCTACATGAGCGAGATCAATATCAAGGTGAGAAAATATTTTTTTCATGTAATGTTGTAAATGGTTATAAAACTTTGTCAGAATGATTTATTTCTGCCAAGATTCTTTACACAAACACTATGGGGCCACTATTAAGGATATTCAAAGAAAACTAGGTTGTTTTAGTACGTAAAAATATTTATTCAACAACTTAAACTAAATGTTCGAAGTGTCCTCCGCCGGCAGCTATGCACGCTCTACATCGCCTAATAAACGATCGCTTAATCCGGCGCACATAACCGGCTTCTTCAATTTTTCTCGCTGCTACTTGAATGCGCGCACGCAACTCTTCTACAGAACTTATTGTTTCACTGTATACTTTTTCTTTTATACAGCCCCAGTAAAAGAAGTCCAAGGGGTTCAGGTCTGGCGAACGTGGAGGCCATAAAATTGGCCCCAATCGCCCTATCCATCTATCTGGATAAGTATTATTTAAATGTTCCCTGACACGAACAGCGTAATGTGCTGGACACCCATCATTTTGTAGCCACATCTCATTTCTTATCTCTTGTGGGACGTCTTGCAGTAAACTAGGTAAAGTATTTGCTAAAAAATTCAAATACATATCCGCATTTAATATTGCCGGCAATTCGAATGGACCAATGATTTTGCCATTAATAATGCCAGTCCATAAATTAATTTTAAATTGATATTGCGATCGGTCTTCTCGGATAAGTCTTGGGTTTTCGAGTTGCCAGCTGTGTATGTTGTGAAGATTCAAAAAACCATGCCTAGTGTGTGCCTAGTAACAATGTCCTTTTCACGCGGGGAGACCCTTTGTATTGCTGTCTTTGTTCATTTTTTTACCTGATGATCCTTTTTACGAATAAACTTGTAACATGTTTGTCGCATGTAACTATTAGAGCACATCAATTTTAAAATTAAACACCTTTATGAAATGAGGAGGCATGAAATTTTTTTGACAAAAAACTACCTAGTTTTCTTTGAATATCCTTAATAGTGGCCCCATAGTGTTTGTGTAAAGAATCTTGGCAGAAATAAATCATTCTGACGAAGTTTTATAACCATTTACAACATTACATGAAAAAAATATTTTCTCACCTTGATATTGATCTCGCTCATGTAGCTTAATATTACTTGTGAAGTATGCATTGTTATACCTTTTTAGAATCTACACATACTAGATAATTTATTAAGATCATGGGCAGCTATAGCGCCGTACTTTTTTTTTACACAGTAAATGATCAAAAGTTGACCCTAAGTAAAACAAAAACATAAAAAATCTTAAAATGACAATTTTGAAAATGACCAACGTTAAAAACGCCTAAAACAGTACTAAAACTAAATAATACACATCTTCAAGACTATAATACAAAAAAAATGACACAGAAATACCTAAATTTAACGAAATGGCAACGGAATGAATGCAAAGAGTAGCGAAATTTATAAAAAAACATAAAAGTCTACGCCATTTCCATACGGTTAGAAACCCTGGCAAAAAGATACGATTTTCTAATAGTCTCATAGCCGGACCAACTCCAGTTTACGACTTATCCATTATTTACGACAGACCCTGTATATCCAATATATACATTTATTGCATTCTTGGTTGTGAACTGCTTCCGTCTTGTGTATGTATAAATCAATGTAAATTTAGTGTCTAGTGATTGTGTGCATGTTCATATATCATGTCCATATATGCTTATAATATATTGACTAAATCAGTGTATGTATGTGTATGCTTGTGTAGTATGTGTTCTGTGTGTTAGTGAGTCATGAATATGCCGTCGTCTCCCTCGCCAGGTAATCCCACTTAGCACGGGTAGGGCACTCGGTACTGAAGGCATTATGGCCCGTGTCCCGCAGCCCAGAGTGCGCACAGTTGCAGCATCGCGGTTTGGCTCCCGCACTGTAGTCCGCACATTTATCACGTAAGTGCGGGCCCCCGCAGTGGCTGTATCTGTCCACACTCTCGGTGCAGAACTTATGGCCATGGCCGAATGCCAGGCACTTCGTGCACTGGATGAGCGGAGATTGGTCCTCCACCCTGACCCTTTGCAGGTCCAGGTAGAGGGTTCCAACCTCCGTCATCCTTTGCCGTAACCCTGTATAGGGGGTGAGCGTCAGTATAATTGTCAAAATAAAATAAAATTGTCAGATTTTTTTTAAAAAGAGGTATATATTGCCCCTGTCAACTCAATACTAACTTAAAACTAACGAAATCTTTTCGACAAAAAACAATCCAAAAAGAGATAAAAATACAAAAAAATAACAAATAAAAATTTCTTAAAATATGACCAACGGTTTGGGACCCCTGGCTAGCTAGCCTATATAGCAAAATAAAAATTGGGAGGGCGGGCGGTCGATTTTTTGCAGTTCTACTGGTGCGATCTGAACAAATGGGGTGTCGTTCGACGGGTCTCGGTGAGACCTTTCTAAAAGTGCAAAAAAATTAATTTTAGCACTAAGGGTTGTCAAGTTATTCGACAAAAACCTCAAAAAATGCCAAAATTTAAGTTAAAATATAAAAAATTTCAAACTTCTATTTACCGGACTTATGTAATTTGTTATAAACTAGGTAGATCTAAATGAGATCTAACAAGTTATGTATAATAAGTTACTACCAAAATAAGGGTTGACGAAATATTCGACAAAAATCTTAAATATTTACAAAAACTTAGAAAATTTTGATCTAAATGTCAAAAATCTATGTTGTTATTTGCCGGAATTCAAAATTGGAGGAGTAATTAGACGGGTCTAGATGAGAGCCGTCTAAATCTGTAAGAAAAGGAACTTTAAGATGAGGTGTTGACGAGCAATTCGACAAAAACCTCTAAAAATTTTCAAAATTCAGGATTAAAAAATCCTAAGCACAAAAACAAAAAAAAAATTGTTTTACAGGAATAAATTCTCCGACGGGACGCACGAGTGCTCAAAGGATCAATATAAAATAACAGCGATAAGTATAGCAAATGCAATTAAGAAAAAATTTCGTGCCTCAGAGTTAGGTTAGGTCGGAGTTACGTTAGGTCAGAGTTAGGTCAACCTCTTCCAGGACACACCAGTTCCTGACACGTGCGGCAACAGCAGGGGTAGCGAACGAAAGTTCCACTATCGGCCCCCCCCGCAGTCCCCAGCAAACGTAACCTAACCTAACCTAACTCCGACCTAACCTAACTCTGACCTAACCTAACTCTGAGCATTTTTTTTTGCTCCCTTCTCAGGCGCATAGTGGTAGACCTTGTGGTTTTAGTCGGTTCGATTCCGACACCTCCGACACACCGCCCCGCCGCATACCCTGACGGGGTGACGGCCCGAGGGGGTTTCAACACGTAAAAAAAAGTTCAGAGTTAGGTTAGGTCGGAGTTAGGTTAGGTCAGAGTTAGGTCAACCTCTTCCAGGACACACCAGTTCCTGACACGTGCGGCAACAGCAGGGGTAGCGAACGAAAGGTCCACTATCGGCCCCCCCCGCAGTCCCCAGCAAACGTAACCTAACCTAACCTAACCTAACTCCGACCTAACCTAACTCTGACCTAGCCGAACTCTGAGCATTTTTTTTTTTTGCTCCCTTCTCAGGCGCATAGTGGTAGACCTTGTGGTTTTAGTCGGTTCGATTCTGACACTTACGACACACCGCCCCGCCGCATACCCTGACGGGGTGACGGCCCGAGGGGGTTTCAACACGTAAAAAAAAGTTCAGAGTTAGGTTAGGTCGGAGTTAGGTTAGGTCAGAATTAGGTCAACCTCTTCCAGGACACACCAGTTCCTGACACGTGCGGCAACAGCAGGGGTAGCGAACGAAATGTCCACTATCGGCCCCCCCCGCAGTCCCCAGCAAACGTAACCTAACCTAACCTAACTCCGACCTAACCTAACTCTGACCTAACCTAACTCTGAGCATTTTTTTTTGCTCCCTTCTCAGGCGCATAGTGGTAGACCTTGTGGTTTTAGTCGGTTCGATTCCGACACCTCCGACACACCGCCCCGCCGCATACCCTGACGGGGTGACGGCCCGAGGGGGTTTCAACACGTAAAAAAAAGTTCAGAGTTAGGTTAGGTCGGAGTTAGGTTAGGTCAGAGTTAGGTCAACCTCTTCCAGGACACACCAGTTCCTGACACGTGCGGCAACAGCAGGGGTAGCGAACGAAATGTCCACTATCGGCCCCCCCCGCAGTCCCCAGCAAACGTAACCTAACCTAACCTAACTCCGACCTAACCTAACTCTGAGCATTTTTTTTTTTTGCTCCCTTCTCAGGCGCATAGTGGTAGACCTTGTGGTTTTAGTCGGTTGGATTCCGACACTTACGACACACCGCCCCGCCGCATACCCTGACGGGGTGACGGCCCGAGGGGGTTTCAACACGTAAAAAAAAGTTCAGAGTTAGGTTAGGTCAGAGTTAGGTCAACCTCTTCCAGGACACACCAGTTCCTGACACGTGCGGCAACAGCAGGGGTAGCGAACGAAAGGTCCACTATCGGCCCCCCCCGCAGTCCCCAGCAAACGTAACCTAACCTAACCTAACTCCGACCTAACCTAACTCTGAGCATTTTTTTTTGCTCCCTTCTCAGGCGCATAGTGGTAGACCTTGTGGTTGTAGTCGGTTCGATTCCGACACTTCCGACACACCGCCCTGCCGCATACCCTGACGGGGTGACGGCCCGAGGGGGTTTCAACACGTAAAAAAAAGTTCAGAGTTAGGTTAGGTCGGAGTTAGGTTAGGTCAGAATTAGGTCAACCTCTTCCAGGACACACCAGTTCCTGACACGTGCGGCAACAGCAGGGGTAGCGAACGAAATGTCCACTATCGGCCCCCCCCGCAGTCCCCAGCAAACGTAACCTAACCTAACCTAACTCCGACCTAACCTAACTCTGACATAACCTAACTCTGAGCATTTTTTTTTGCTCCCTTCTCAGGCGCATAGTGGTAGACCTTGTGGTTTTAGTCGGTTCGATTCCGACACCTCCGACACACCGCCCCGCCGCATACCCTGACGGGGTGACGGCCCGAGGGGGTTTCAACACGTAAAAAAAAAGTTCAGAGTTAGGTTAGGTCGGAGTTAGGTTAGGTCAGAGTTAGGTTAGGTTAGGTTAGGTTAGGTTAGGTTACAGCCCGGGGGGCCAATTTCCAAGAGGCGGCGCGCCTGGCCACCAGGGGTGTATCTCTGGTGGTTGGGCGCATAGAGGCGCTGGGCTTACGGGTGGCCCTTGACAAGACGGAGGCCCTGCTTTTCCATGGGCCCCGTCGTGGTCCACCCCCCGGCGCCTCAATCGAAGTCAACTCGGTCCTCGTACCGGTTCGGGCCCAGATGAGGTATCTGGGCCTGATCCTCGACGGTAGGTGGCTCTTCGACGAGCACTTCCGACAGCTTGGCCCCAAGCTGGTCGACGCTGCCTCCGCCCTTGGGCGTCTTTTGCCCAACTTGGGTGGAGCCAGCGTCGAAACAAGACACCTCTACACGGGGGTGGTCCGGTCGATGGCCCTTTACGGGTCACCGGTGTGGGTCCCGGCTCTGACCGCCCAGAATAAGGCCCGCCTGTGGCGGCCTCAGAGGGTATTGGCGGTCAGAGCCATACGCGGATACCGCACCGTGTCGACGGAGGCGGCATGCGCCTTGGCCGGAACACCCCCGTGGGATTTGGAGGCGGAAGTGCTCGCCGAAGTTTATCGGCGAGCGGCTGAATATCGGGCGGAGTACGGGTATCGTGCTCCGCCCGAAGAGGTACGCGAATGGCGTGAAGCCGCTCGCCGAGCCACGATGGCTCGTTGGTCTTTCCGGCTGGAGGCTCCACGCGCTGGCTTTGCCACCGTGGAGGCGCTCCAGCCGGTCATCCTCGAGTGGGCAGGGCGGCAGCACGGGACCCTTTCCTTCCGGCTGACGCAGGTGCTTTCCGGGCATGGTTGCTTCGGAAAGTACCTGCACTCGGTCGCTAGGAGGGAATTGAGTCCCGCCTGCCACCACTGCGACTGCAGTGAGGACTCGGCCCAGCACACGCTGGAGATCTGCCCCGCTTGGGCGGATCAGCGCCGGGCCCTCACTGCAGTCATCGGAGGAGATCTGTCGCTACCGGCCATCATACGCTCCATGGCCGGTAGCGACAGCAGTTTTACCGCGGTCGCGACCTTCTGCGAGGAAGTAATCTCGCAGAAGGAGGCGGCGGAGAAGGCCCGAGAGGACGATATCCACTCGGACCCGATCCGCCGCCGGCGAACCGGGCGGCGGAGGCGCGCCCATCTGCGCCTCATGCCGCCCTGAGTGTGGCCGCGGATGGTGGGGACGGGTTTTCCCCTCCATCCGCTTTAGTGGCCAGCCGCGAAGGGGCGACGTACGCGTGTGCCGTGCGTCGCCTAAATTGAGAGTCTATCAGCAGACGGTGCCCGCTTCAGTGCGGGCAGGCGCTGGGAGGGGTCCGGTTTGCGTTAATAACAGCGATCCCGGACCCCTCCCTTCTCAGGCGCAGAGTTGGCACACCGTGTGGTTTTAGTCGGTTCGATTCCGACACACCGCCCCGCCGCAAACCCCGGCGGGGTGACGGCCCGAGGGGGTTTCCACACGTAAAAAAAAAAAAAAAAAAAAAAAAAAAAAAAAAAAAAAAAAAAAAAAAAAGGTTAGGTTAGGTTAGGTTAGGTTAGGTTAGGTTAGGTTAGGTTAGGTTTTTTTTTTTTTTTTATATACGTCTACGTTTCAACGCAGACATTCTACCACCTCCAATGTTTATAGTTTGGAGTCTATTGCTTTCATTTTCCTTTCATTCTGGTTCTTTTTTATTTTTATTTAAAGTTAAAAGTATCTTATAGATTTTTCTTCTTCTATTCCTTCTTTCATACTTCGGGTTGGAATCTTGATTTTTTATCTGTATTTTTCAATTTGGATGTGTATGTGATGTATGATTATTATTACTGATTTTACTAATTTTATGATCTGAATTTTTTATTTGGATGTATATGTATTGTATGACTATTGTTACTTATTTTAAATTTTATGGTCTGAATTTTTATTTTTCTAGGTTATACTATATTATTATATGATGCCTTACTATTACTAATGAATTTACGATCTGGGTTCTTATTATTTTATATATATGCTATTTTTTATAAAAACTAAATTATTATTCCAGCTCTTAAATTTATGACTAAGTATTTCTACTAGGATACTGTACTGTACTATTTAATTTATTGCGCTAATTCTATATTATGAATTTCCAGAATATTCTATTATTATGGGTTCATAGTATGTTTTTACCAAATTTATTTTCTTATTTATTTCTATATGTACACTGTTTTTCAATTCTACATTTATTTTGCTATTAGTTTTTATACCTTTATCTAAATTTAAGATTGCAATTCTAGTTTTTATGCTATGTTTTAATTTACTTGTATATTTATTAAAGTCAAAAGAGAGAGATTTTATATTTTTAGAATAACAGTTACAGAATGGGTAGCGGGTCATTCTCACCGTGGAGCCCTCAGCACCGATATTGGATAGTGGATCTCGCTATGCTGTCCCATTTGGCTCTTATAGGGCACAGATCACTGAAGGCGTTGTGCCCTGTGCTGCCCAGTTTCCCCCCTTGGCAATTGCAGCAAGTTGGCTCCGCACCAATAGTATAGTCCGGGCACTCGGTCCTCAAATGGGGCCCGCCGCAGTGACTACACTTGGGCTCTGTATTGGTGCAGAGCCTCCTGATGTGCCCGTAACCCAAACAGAGGGAGCACTGCACCAGTGGGGATTGATCCGCCACTCTGATCGGTTGCAGATCAAGGTACAGTCTCCCTCTGTCTAGGGCGCGGGTCCAAATCGCCGGGGAGACCCTGAGCACCACATGGCACGTGTGAGGGTTCCTCGCCGTCTTCCTGTAGTGTACAGATATTCTATCCTGCTCAGGATCCAGGTCCCGGAAGACCTCAGAGTTCCTGCCTCGGATTGCCTTCAGCAGGTCCTCGTCCTTCTGTATTTTTAGGACGCCGTACATAATGAGGAGCGGGTCCTTGTTTTTTATTTGCTCCACGGCTAGGTCCTTCTCCCTTTCCTGCAGTCTCTTCTGTGCCCTGTTCCTCTCTTCCTGTGTCCTGTATCCAACTATCACTCTCCTGTCCTTAGCCCTTCTGATCTTTTCCACTTTCACCCAATCTTCATCCTCATCAGCAGCCTTCCTCAATCGCTCTATGACCTGCTCTCCTGTGTCATCTTGGTCCCTCGACGTTACGACTATGGAGTGTAAAGTTTCGCGTTCCGAGGCGCGGGCGTTAGGGCGGTTAACCGCCGCTCCGGCATAGGTCGTAGGTCGGTTACATTCTTTATTCCTTTCATCCTGCCTTTCAATCCTTTCTTTCAATTCTTTTATTATCCTTCCATTCTCTATCAAAGTCCTTTCATTCAGTTCAATTTTCTTTAAAATTTCGTTGCTCAAGTTGGTGGTTTCTTCCATCGACTCCGTTGTCTTAGTCTGTAGGGAACTCTTAACACTCTTTTTTCTTTCTTCTTCGTAGGCTTTAATGATCTTCTCTATCATGTCGACTTTACTTTCGATATCCTTGCGAATCTCTCTTTTTAGATTCCTGCTGATCGCAAGTTGCTCCTTTATGGCCTCGCAACATAGGGAGGCGACAGAGCCGCGCTTCAGGGGCCCTGGGACTGTTGGTGGTATGGCCCTCTCCGTTAAAACCTTGGGTTGCATTGTGACGGTGGGCAGTTTGTTGTCTCTGCGCAATGCAGCCCCACGAAGCTCCAGTTCGTCGACGCTTCGCCGTACAGCTTTTGTGGGGTTAACCTCTACCGCAGGGCTGATTGTTTCCGCGGGAGGTGTAGCTTCCGACTTGGACGGCGAAGCGCTTGGCCTATTCATTGGAGTGCGGACAAACATTTTTGGTGGTGTGCGTCGGGTCTTTCGAATTTAAATTTGTTTAAGTAACTTTTTCTGTTAAGCAGAATAAAGCTATAAGGGGTGTACAGAGCCCCAATCACTAAAGAAGTTTCAAAATTCCAAGATGAAAATTTAATCGAAAAGAAGAGAAATATAATTTTTGTCAATTTAAAAGCTAATGTGAGAGGTATAAATGTCCTCGGTCAACTTAATTAACTAACTTAAGATTAACGAAATTTTTTCAATAAAGTAATCTAAACGAAAAGAGTCAAAATCCAAAAAATATATAAAATAAAAAATAAAAATTTTTGAAATATGACCTACGGTTTGTGACCCCTGGCAAGCTAGCCTATATAGCCAGTAAAAACAGGGAGGGTGGGTGGTCGATTTTTGCAGTTCTGCTCGTCCGATCTGGACAAATGGGGTGTCGTTCGACGGGTCTCGGTGAGACCTTTCCAAAACTGCAAAAATAATAATTTTAGATCTAAGGGTGGTCGACTTATTCGACAAAAACCTCAAAAAGTGCCAAAAAATGAGTTTAAATGTCAAAACTTTCGAAATCTATATACCGGACTTATGTAAAAGCTATATATTAGATAGATCTAGATGAGATCTAACTAAATATGTATAATAAGTTACTTCGAAAATAAGGGTTGACGAAAAATTCGACAAAAACCTTAAATATTGTCAAAAAATTTAAAAAATTCAAACTAAATGGAGGATATATATGTTATTATTTGCCGGAATTCAAAAAAGGAGGTGTTATTAGACGGGTCTAGATGAGAGCCGTCTAAATCTGTAAGAAAGGGAATTTTAGGATGAGGGGTTGAAGAGTAATTCGACAGAAACCTCTAAAAATTTACGAAAATTCAGGATTAAAAAATCCTAAGTACAAAATAAAAAATTTATCTTTATTTTTCAGGTTTAAACTCTCCCACGGGACGCAGGAGAGCTCACAGGGTCAATATAAAATATTAGGGGTAAGTATAGTAGCAACAATTAAGAAAAAATTTCGTGAATTTACTTCAAATATGTACCCCTAAGGTAGACTTTTTGTACTGAAAATTTAAAAAGTGAAAATTTTTGCAGTGCCACTCGCCCGATCTGGACAAATGGGGTGTCGTTCGACGGGTCTCGGTGAGACCTTTCCAAAACTGCAAAAATAATAATTTTAGACCTAAGGGTGGTCGACTTATTCGACAAAAACCTCAAAAAGTGCCAAAAAATGAGTTTAAATGTCAAAACTTTCGAAATCTATATACCGGACTTATGTAAAAGCTATATATTAGATAGATCTAGATGAGATCTAACTAAATATGTATAATAAAGTACTTCGAAAATAAGGGTTGACGAAAAATTCGACAAAAACCTTAAATATTGTCAAAAAATTTAAAAAATTCAAACTAAATGGAGGATATATATGTTATTATTTGCCGGAATTCAAAAAAGGAGGTGTTATTAGACGGGTCTAGATGAGAGCCGTCTAAATCTGTAAGAAAGGGAATTTTAGGATGAGGGGTTGAAGAGTAATTCGACAAAAACCTCTAAAAATTTACGAAAATTCAGGATTAAAAAAATCCTAAGTACAAAATAAAAAATTTATCTTTATTTTTCAGGTTTAAATTCTCCCACGGGACGCAGGAGAGCTCACAGGGTCAATATAAAATATTAGGGGTAAGTATAGTAGCAACAATTAAGAAAAAATTTCGTGAATTTACTTCAAATATGTACCCCTAAGGTAGACTTTTTGTACTGAAAATTTAAAAAGTGAAAATTTTTGCAGTGCCACTCGCCCGATCTGGACAAATGGGGTGTCGTTCGACGGGTCTCGGTGAGACCTTTCCAAAACTGCAAAAATAATAATTTTAGACCTAAGGGTGGTCGACTTATTCGACAAAAACCTCAAAAAGTGCCAAAAAATGAGTTTAAATGTCAAAACTTTCGAAATCTATATACCGGACTTATGTAAAAGCTATATATTAGATAGATCTAGATGAGATCTAACTAAATATGTATAATAAAGTACTTCGAAAATAAGGGTTGACGAAAAATTCGACAAAAACCTTAAATATTGTCAAAAAATTTAAAAAATTCAAACTAAATGGAGGATATATATGTTATTATTTGCCGGAATTCAAAAAAGGAGGTGTTATTAGACGGGTCTAGATGAGAGCCGTCTAAATCTGTAAGAAAGGGAATTTTAGGATGAGGGGTTGAAGAGTAATTCGACAGAAACCTCTAAAAATTTACGAAAATTCAGGATTAAAAAATCCTAAGTACAAAATAAAAAATTTATCTTTATTTTTCAGGTTTAAATTCTCCCACGGGACGCAGGAGAGCTCACAGGGTCAATATAAAATATTAGGGGTAAGTATAGTAGCAACAATTAAGAAAAAATTTCGTGAATTTACTTCAAATATGTACCCCTAAGGTAGACTTTTTGTACTGAAAATTTAAAAAGTGAAAATTTTTGCAGTGCCACTCGCCCGATCTGGACAAATGGGGTGTCGTTCGACGGGTCTCGGTGAGACCTTTCCAAAACTGCAAAAATAATAATTTTAGACCTAAGGGTGGTCGACTTATTCGACAAAAACCTCAAAAAGTGCCAAAAAATGAGTTTAAATGTCAAAACTTTCGAAATCTATATACCGGACTTATGTAAAAGCTATATATTAGATAGATCTAGATGAGATCTAACTAAATATGTATAATAAGTTACTTCGAAAATAAGGGTTGACGAAAAATTCGACAAAAACCTTAAATATTGTCAAAAAATTTAAAAAATTCAAACTAAATGGAGGATATATATGTTATTATTTGCCGGAATTCAAAAAAGGAGGTGTTATTAGACGGGTCTAGATGAGAGCCGTCTAAATCTGTAAGAAAGGGAATTTTAGGATGAGGGGTTGAAGAGTAATTCGACAGAAACCTCTAAAAATTTACGAAAATTCAGGATTAAAAAATCCTAAGTACAAAATAAAAAATTTATCTTTATTTTTCAGGTTTAAATTCTCCCACGGGACGCAGGAGAGCTCACAGGGTCAATATAAAATATTAGGGGTAAGTATAGTAGCAACAATTAAGAAAAAATTTCGTGAATTTACTTCAAATATGTACCCCTAAGGTAGACTTTTTGTACTGAAAATTTAAAAAGTGAAAATTTTTGCAGTGCCACTCGCCCGATCTGGACAAATGGGGTGTCGTTCGACGGGTCTCGGTGAGACCTTTCCAAAACTGCAAAAATAATAATTTTAGACCTAAGGGTGGTCGACTTATTCGACAAAAACCTCAAAAAGTGCCAAAAAATGAGTTTAAATGTCAAAACTTTCGAAATCTATATACCGGACTTATGTAAAAGCTATATATTAGATAGATCTAGATGAGATCTAACTAAATATGTATAATAAGTTACTTCGAAAATAAGGGTTGACGAAAAATTCGACAAAAACCTTAAATATTGTCAAAAAATTTAAAAAATTCAAACTAAATGGAGGATATATATGTTATTATTTGCCGGAATTCAAAAAAGGAGGTGTTATTAGACGGGTCTAGATGAGAGCCGTCTAAATCTGTAAGAAAGGGAATTTTAGGATGAGGGGTTGAAGAGTAATTCGACAGAAACCTCTAAAAATTTACGAAAATTCAGGATTAAAAAATCCTAAGTACAAAATAAAAAATTTATCTTTATTTTTCAGGTTTAAATTCTCCCACGGGACGCAGGAGAGCTCACAGGGTCAATATAAAATATTAGGGGTAAGTATAGTAGCAACAATTAAGAAAAAATTTCGTGGGGTTAGGTTAGGTTAGGTTAGGTTAGGTTAGGTTTTTTTTTTTTTTTTTTTTATATACGTCTACGTTTCAACGCAGACATTCTACCACCTCCAATGTTTATAGTTTGGAGTCTATTGCTTTCATTTTCCTTTCATTCTGGTTCTTTTTTATTTTTATTTAAAGTTAAAAGTATCTTATAGATTTTTCTTCTTCTATTCCTTCTTTCATACTTCGGGTTGGAATCTTGATTTTTTATCTGTATTTTTCAATTTGGATGTGTATGTGATGTATGATTATTATTACTGATTTCACTAATTTTATGATCCGAATTTTTTATTTGGATGTATATGTATTGTATGACTATTGTTACTTATTTTAAATTTTATGGTCTGAATTTTTATTTTTCTAGGTTATACTATATTATTATATGATGCCTTACTATTACTGATGAATTTACGATCTGGGTTCTTATTATTTTATATATATGCTATTTTTTATAAAAACTAAATTATTATTCCAGCTCTTAAATTTATGACTAAGTATTTCTACTAGGATACTGTACTGTACTATTTAATTTATTGCGCTAATTCTATATTATGAATTTCCAGAATATTCTATTATTATGGGTTCATAGTATGTTTTTACCAAATTTATTTTCTTATTTATTTCTATATGTACACTGTTTTTCAATTCTACATTTATTTTGCTATTAGTTTTTATACCTTTATCTAAATTTAAGATTGCAATTCTAGTTTTTATGCTATGTTTTAATTTACTTGTATATTTATTAAAGTCAAAAGAGAGAGATTTTATATTTTTAGAATAACAGTTACAGAATGGGTAGCGGGTCATTCTCACCGTGGAGCCCTCAGCACCGATATTGGATAGTGGATCTCGCTATGCTGTCCCATTTGGCTCTTATAGGGCACAGATCACTGAAGGCGTTGTGCCCTGTGCTGCCCAGTTTCCCCCCTTGGCAATTGCAGCAAGTTGGCTCCGCACCAATAGTATAGTCCGGGCACTCGGTCCTCAAATGGGGCCCGCCGCAGTGACTACACTTGGGCTCTGTATTGGTGCAGAGCCTCCTGATGTGCCCGTAACCCAAACAGAGGGAGCACTGCACCAGTGGGGATTGATCCGCCACTCTGATCGGTTGCAGATCAAGGTACAGTCTCCCTCTGTCTAGGGCGCGGGTCCAAATCGCCGGGGAGACCCTGAGCACCACATGGCACGTGTGAGGGTTCCTCGCCGTCTTCCTGTAGTGTACAGATATTCTATCCTGCTCAGGATCCAGGTCCCGGAAGACCTCAGAGTTCCTGCCTCGGATTGCCTTCAGCAGGTCCTCGTCCTTCTGTATTTTTAGGACGCCGTACATAATGAGGAGCGGGTCCTTGTTTTTTATTTGCTCCACGGCTAGGTCCTTCTCCCTTTCCTGCAGTCTCTTCTGTGCCCTGTTCCTCTCTTCCTGTGTCCTGTATCCAACTATCACTCTCCTGTCCTTAGCCCTTCTGATCTTTTCCACTTTCACCCAATCTTCATCCTCATCAGCAGCCTTCCTCAATCGCTCTATGACCTGCTCTCCTGTGTCATCTTGGTCCCTCGACGTTACGACTATGGAGTGTAAAGTTTCGCGTTCCGAGGCGCGGGCGTTAGGGCGGTTAACCGCCGCTCCGGCATAGGTCGTAGGTCGGTTACATTCTTTATTCCTTTCATCCTGCCTTTCAATCCTTTCTTTCAATTCTTTTATTATCCTTCCATTCTCTATCAAAGTCCTTTCATTCAGTTCAATTTTCTTTAAAATTTCGTTGCTCAAGTTGGTGGTTTCTTCCATCGACTCCGTTGTCTTAGTCTGTAGGGAACTCTTAACACTCTTTTTTCTTTCTTCTTCGTAGGCTTTAATGATCTTCTCTATCATGTCGACTTTACTTTCGATATCCTTGCGAATCTCTCTTTTTAGATTCCTGCTGATCGCAAGTTGCTCCTTTATGGCCTCGCAACATAGGGAGGCGACAGAGCCGCGCTTCAGGGGCCCTGGGACTGTTGGTGGTATGGCCCTCTCCGTTAAAACCTTGGGTTGCATTGTGACGGTGGGCAGTTTGTTGTCTCTGCGCAATGCAGCCCCACGAAGCTCCAGTTCGTCGACGCTTCGCCGTACAGCTTTTGTGGGGTTAACCTCTACCGCAGGGCTGATTGTTTCCGCGGGAGGTGTAGCTTCCGACTTGGACGGCGAAGCGCTTGGCCTATTCATTGGAGTGCGGACAAACATTTTTGGTGGTGTGCGTCGGGTCTTTCGAATTTAAATTTGTTTAAGTAACTTTTTCTGTTAAGCAGAATAAAGCTATAAGGGGTGTACAGAGCCCCAATCACTAAAGAAGTTTCAAAATTCCAAGATGAAAATTTAATCGAAAAGAAGAGAAATATAATTTTTGTCAATTTAAAAGCTAATGTGAGAGGTATAAATGTCCTCGGTCAACTTAATTAACTAACTTAAGATTAACGAAATTTTTTCAATAAAGTAATCTAAACGAAAAGAGTCAAAATCCAAAAAATATATAAAATAAAAAATAAAAATTTTTGAAATATGACCTACGGTTTGTGACCCCTGGCAAGCTAGCCTATATAGCCAGTAAAAACAGGGAGGGTGGGTGGTCGATTTTTGCAGTTCTGCTCGTCCGATCTGGACAAATGGGGTGTCGTTCGACGGGTCTCGGTGAGACCTTTCCAAAACTGCAAAAATAATAATTTTAGATCTAAGGGTGGTCGACTTATTCGACAAAAACCTCAAAAAGTGCCAAAAAATGAGTTTAAATGTCAAAACTTTCGAAATCTATATACCGGACTTATGTAAAAGCTATATATTAGATAGATCTAGATGAGATCTAACTAAATATGTATAATAAGTTACTTCGAAAATAAGGGTTGACGAAAAATTCGACAAAAACCTTAAATATTGTCAAAAAATTTAAAAAATTCAAACTAAATGGAGGATATATATGTTATTATTTGCCGGAATTCAAAAAAGGAGGTGTTATTAGACGGGTCTAGATGAGAGCCGTCTAAATCTGTAAGAAAGGGAATTTTAGGATGAGGGGTTGAAGAGTAATTCGACAGAAACCTCTAAAAATTTACGAAAATTCAGGATTAAAAAATCCTAAGTACAAAATAAAAAATTTATCTTTATTTTTCAGGTTTAAATTCTCCCACGGGACGCAGGAGAGCTCACAGGGTCAATATAAAATATTAGGGGTAAGTATAGTAGCAACAATTAAGAAAAAATTTCGTGAATTTACTTCAAATATGTACCCCTAAGGTAGACTTTTTGTACTGAAAATTTAAAAAGTGAAAATTTTTGCAGTGCCACTCGCCCGATCTGGACAAATGGGGTGTCGTTCGACGGGTCTCGGTGAGACCTTTCCAAAACTGCAAAAATAATAATTTTAGACCTAAGGGTGGTCGACTTATTCGACAAAAACCTCAAAAAGTGCCAAAAAATGAGTTTAAATGTCAAAACTTTCGAAATCTATATACCGGACTTATGTAAAAGCTATATATTAGATAGATCTAGATGAGATCTAACTAAATATGTATAATAAAGTACTTCGAAAATAAGGGTTGACGAAAAATTCGACAAAAACCTTAAATATTGTCAAAAAATTTAAAAAATTCAAACTAAATGGAGGATATATATGTTATTATTTGCCGGAATTCAAAAAAGGAGGTGTTATTAGACGGGTCTAGATGAGAGCCGTCTAAATCTGTAAGAAAGGGAATTTTAGGATGAGGGGTTGAAGAGTAATTCGACAGAAACCTCTAAAAATTTTCGAAAATTCAGGATTAAAAAATCCTAAGTACAAAATAAAAAATTTATCTTTATTTTTCAGGTTTAAATTCTCCCACGGGACGCAGGAGAGCTCACAGGGTCAATATAAAATATTAGGGGTAAGTATAGTAGCAACAATTAAGAAAAAATTTCGTGAATTTACTTCAAATATGTACCCCTAAGGTAGACTTTTTGTACTGAAAATTTAAAAAGTGAAAATTTTTGCAGTGCCACTCGCCCGATCTGGACAAATGGGGTGTCGTTCGACGGGTCTCGGTGAGACCTTTCCAAAACTGCAAAAATAATAATTTTAGACCTAAGGGTGGTCGACTTATTCGACAAAAACCTCAAAAAGTGCCAAAAAATGAGTTTAAATGTCAAAACTTTCGAAATCTATATACCGGACTTATGTAAAAGCTATATATTAGATAGATCTAGATGAGATCTAACTAAATATGTATAATAAGTTACTTCGAAAATAAGGGTTGACGAAAAATTCGACAAAAACCTTAAATATTGTCAAAAAATTTAAAAAATTCAAACTAAATGGAGGATATATATGTTATTATTTGCCGGAATTCAAAAAAGGAGGTGTTATTAGACGGGTCTAGATGAGAGCCGTCTAAATCTGTAAGAAAGGGAATTTTAGGATGAGGGGTTGAAGAGTAATTCGACAGAAACCTCTAAAAATTTACGAAAATTCAGGATTAAAAAATCCTAAGTACAAAATAAAAAATTTATCTTTATTTTTCAGGTTTAAATTCTCCCACGGGACGCAGGAGAGCTCACAGGGTCAATATAAAATATTAGGGGTAAGTATAGTAGCAACAATTAAGAAAAAAATTTCGTGGTTAGGTTAGGTTAGGTTAGGTTAGGTTCGCGGCCCCCCCCCCCCCCAAAGTATCCCTACGTTGTCGTCGTGGTGGGGCTTGCGTGGGTCAATGATCTCTGGGGCTGTGCCGGGTAGAGCTACTCATGCCGGATTGGCCCAGGGTGAGACTCCAGACTAAATGGGATACCAGACGGAGTCTGGCTGCAGACTGCCGTGAAGGGCGTGACGCAAAGTCATCGCGCGGCACTCCAAACGTCCCTCTGCTTTAGCAGAAGGCGTGATGGAGAGCGAGTAGGACAGAGGGGCTGGCACGTGAGTGTTAGCTCCGTCTGTGAGAGAGGGCTAGCCACCCTCTCGCATTCCGTAACCATTAGGGGCTCAACAACGACCTGACTGGTGGCTCCAAGAGGGTACGCTGAGAACCTGATGGCCGGAGGGCTTGCCTTGATTGGCCGGCCCATGACAAGGATAGTCTATAACACCCGACAGCTAAGTCGTAAAAACCTGTGGATACCGGCCGACCTCCACAGTACATAGGCTTATCCGGGTGCAGGGGGCACCGCCCGGATGGACTTATTTCCCCCATACTCGTGGGATTACAAATGGGAACTGAAAATAACTATACAAATAAAGAAACGACACCAAACAACACAACGAACACTGGCAAGCCTAAAGGAACTGAAACGGAGAGGAAAAGGAGAGAAAGACGGAATGCCAAGGGGCAATTCCGAAAGGCGGACGATCAATCGTCTACCGAGGAGGAGGTATCCGGAACACCTATACCGGTGGGGCTCCCAGGAGTCAATCTGGCTTCTGGGAGCCGAAGATCGGAGCGCGTGCGCTCCAAGTCCGCTACGGATGGCGCGGTTGCCAGCTCCAGTGCGACTGTGGACGCACTGGAGCCGATGGAGACGGAGGCATCGGACACCCGCAAACGCGCAATCTCCGGGGAAATTGGCGGCGACAGCGACACGCCCCTGGAGATGTTGCCGCCTAAAATTGGGAGCGGCCAAAGAGGAAGGTCTCGAACCCCAGCCTCGGCCTCGTCAGGTTCCGCCTTTAGCAAGGCGGAATCCTATAAGAGGGCGAGGACTGACGGCGAGCTGCAGGCGGAGGAGGAAATGGCGGGTCTCCTGCATATCATCAGGGGGCCGGCGGATGGGGTTTTAGAGTCCCAATCGCCGGCCTCTCTGCAGGAGAGGGCGCAGGCGGCGGTGGCCATCATCCACAAGGTGGCCACCAAGTCCGTTAACCTGAAGGGCTCCTTTGTGAGAGCCCTGAAGGACTCCTCCTCCACCATTGCGGGGGTCGTGGAGACCCTAGCCGGAGACGTGGCCCGCCTCCAGACGGCCAACGACCGTTTGACGGGGCAGGTGGCTGAACTGAGCGCTCAGTTCGCCCAATTTCGGGCGGAGCGCCCGGAGCGAGGGGCCCCTGCCCCGTCGTCTTCATCGCGTAGTGCCCCCACCGAGCCCGAGGTCCCAGACGCATATCTGGGACAAATACTCGTGGCGGTGGGGCACCTGATCGACGGTCGGCTGGCTGGGCTGCTGTCGAGGCTGCCTCCGGCCCCTTCTGTTCGGCCGCCGCTTGCGGCACCGAAGCCGAAGGTCGCATCGGCACCGACCCCTCTTCCCGTGGTGGGGGGTCGCGTGTCGTACTCGGCGGCGGTGTCGCCGGCCGTTAGGCCGGCTCCTGCGGCTGCCCAAGGGGCACGGCCGGTGGCCAAGGCTCCGGCCAAGGCTCCGGCCAAGGCACCGGCCAAGGCGTCGGCCAAGGCGGCTGCGCCGGGACCGGTGCCGAAAGCGGCGGCAAGGGCTGGAGCGGAGGTTCCTCCGCTCCCCGCTCCAACGTCTGTGGCTGGCCCCTCCACATCTGCCCCTTCCAATGAGGGCTGGCAGATAGTCGGGGGGTCGAAGAAGGCCCGAAAGCGGGCCAGACAGGCTGCCCGCAAGGCGGCCTCTGGCCCGCAGTCGCCGCCGGTGGCAAGGGCCACTGCGAAAAAGCCGCGGAAACTGCAGCCGCCGAAGACCGCGGCTGTAGTGGTCACGTTGACACCGGAGGCGACAACCGGCGGGCTGTCCTACGCGGCCTTCTTCAAGAAGGCCCGGGACAGTCTCGCCGGTGACTTTGAAACGGCCGGTGTCCGCTTGCGCCTCGCCCAAACGGGTGCTCGAGTTCTCGAGTTCCCTGGGGCCGATGGCGCAAAAAAGGCGGACGCCGTCGCCGATAAGTTGAAGGGAGTGTTCGCAGCCACGGATGGTGTGAGGATCGCCAGGCCCACAAAGTGCGCAGAGCTGCGCATTTCGGGCCTGGACGACTCTGTCACGGCCGACGACGTCCGCGCCGTAATCTGCGAGAGGGCGGGTTGCGGCGCGGACAGCGTCAGGGTCGGCACCATCCGCCCCGGTCCAGGAGGGCTTGGTGCGGTGTGGGTAAGCTGTCCCGTGGCGTCGGCCAAAATTTTGGCCGATGCAGGCAGAATCCTCATCGGTTTCGTGAGTGCCAGGATCACAGTCCTGGCGGCGAGACCGATGAGGTGTTTTAAATGCCTAGCTGCGGGACACACTCGCACCAAGTGCCAGAGCTGCTTCGACTGCAGCGGACTCTGCTTCCGCTGTGGTCAACCGGGGCACAAGGCGGCAGAATGTTCTGCCGTCCCTCACTGCCCCGTGTGTGCGGCGGGCAATAAGCCCGCCAATCACCAGATGGGGCAGGGTGGCTGCAAGCCTCCCCGAGCTACTCGACAAGCGTCGGGGGCTAGCCTGTCGACCCAGGCTGCCTCCGACGTTGCTCGTGCGACAGCGTCGTCGCCCATGGAGGGGGTTGGAGAAACGATCCAGTAATGGATCAAGTCTCCAACCTCCTGGTCCAGACGAACCTGAACCACTGCGCTGCGGCGCAGGATCTCTTCCTGCAAACCATGGCGCAGTGGTCGATAGGTGTTGCCGTAGTCGCGGAGCCCTACTACGTCCCTCCCCGTCCAAACTGGATGGGTGATCGGGACGGCTTGTCGCTAAGAGACAAGGGCTCTGGATATGTGGCCGCCGAGTGGGGGGGAATCACCGTTTACGGTGTATATTTCTCCCCCAACCGGAGTTTGAGCGACTTCGAGGTCTTCCTCAACAACTTGGAGACCTCGATACGGCGACTAGCGTCTGGGCACGTCCTCGTGCTGGGGGACTTCAACGCAAAGTCCATTGCGTGGGGTTCCCCAGCGACGGACGCCAGGGGCGATGCGGTTGTGGAGTGGGCGGCTTCGGTGGGCCTCTGTTTGCTAAACAGAGGCGCCACCAACACGTGCGTGCGACAGCAGGGAGGGTCGATAGTGGACCTTTCGTTCGCTACCCCTGCTGTTGCCGCACGAGTAAGGAACTGGTGTGTCCTGGATGAGGTTGAGACGCTCTCGGATCATCTTTATATCCGATTCGAGCTCTCCCGGTCCCAGGGCCCCAGTAGGGGTCACGTGGCGCGGCATACCTCCCGCTTTCCGCGGTGGGCAGTTGCCAAACTCGATAGGGACCTGCTAGAGGAGGCGGCCATTGTTCAGTCTTGGCTGTCTCCGCGGGCCCCGGCCGAGGAGGTCGACATGGGGGCTGGCCGCTTTCGCACTGCGATTACGCAGATCTGCGATGCGGCCATGCCCCGCGTTCGGGGTTGTCGACCTCCACGGAACGGGGTCTACTGGTGGTCCCAGGAGTTGGCGGACCTCCGTGCGGCCTGCACTCGTGCCCGGAGGTCCTACACCCGATGCCGGCGGCGACGCCACCGCGTAGACGGGGAGGAGGGCCGGCTTCATGAGGAGTACCGCGAAGCGCGGAAAACTCTGAAGCTGGCCATTTGCCGCGCCAAAGAGGCAAAAAGAAAGGAGATGCTGGAGAGTCTCGATCGTGACCCCTGGGGTCGCCCATATCGTGCGGTGCGACAAAAGCTCCGCACGGCGGGCCCCCCCCTTACCGAGACTCTCCAGCCCAGCTTCCTGCAGCAGGTGGTCGAGGGCCTTTTCCCGCAGCGGGCGGAGCACACGCCCCCGTCGATGGCCGTTCCGGCCAGTGACGACGGGGACGGAGGGAGTGAGGTGCCGCCCGTTAGGGAATCGGAGGTTGGGGCGGCTGTTCTTCGGATCCGTTCCAAGAACACCGCCCCCGGGCCGGACGGGGTACCACCCCGAGTGATGGCCCGAGCCCTCGACCATATGTCGGACCGCCTCAGGGAGGTTTTGGACGCCAGCCTGGCGTCCGGACGCTTCCCTGAGTGCTGGAAATGCGGGAAGCTGGTCCTACTGCAGAAGCCGGGACGGCCAGCCGATTCGGTCGCGGCCTATAGGCCCATCGTGTTGCTGGACGAGGCGGGCAAATTGTTCGAGAGGATTCTCTCTGCCCGCATCGTCCAGCATCTCAGCGAGGTGGGGCCCGACCTGTCGGACGCCCAATTCGGGTTCCGAGAGGGGCGTTCGACGGTCGATGCCGTGATGCGCCTTAGGGCCGTGACCGAAGAGGCGGTTGGCTGTGGCGGCGTGGTGTTGGCGGTGTCCTTGGACATCGCCAACGCCTTTAATAGTCTGCCATTCAGCTGCATCAGGGAAGCACTCCTGTATCATGGGGTGCCAGAGTACCTGAGGCGGCTGGTGGCAGACTATTTGGAGGAGCGTACCGTCGTGTACGAGGATCGAGATGGCGTCTTGAGACGGCGACCCATGTCGTGCGGCGTTCCACAGGGGTCTGTCCTTGGACCACTCCTGTGGAACGTGGGGTACGACTGGGTCCTTCGAAGTCGTCTGCCCCCCGGGCTGGGCGTAATTTGTTACGCCGATGACACATTGGTCACAGCTCGGGGGGCCAATTTCCAAGAGGCGGCGCGCCTGGCCACCAGGGGTGTCTCTCTGGTGGTTGGGCGCATCGAGGCGCTGGGCTTGCGGGTGGCCCTGGATAAGACGGAGGCCCTGTTATTTCATGGGCCCCGTCGTGGTCCACCCCCCGGCGCCTCCATCGAAGTCAACTCGGTCCTCGTACCGGTTCGGGCCCAGATGAAGTATCTGGGCCTGATCCTCGACGGTAGGTGGCTCTTCGACGAGCACTTCCGACAGCTTTCCCCAAAGCTGGTCGGCGCTGCCTCCGCCCTTGGGCGTCTTTTGCCCAACTTGGGTGGAGCCAGCGTCGCAACAAGGAACCTCTTCACGGGGGTGGTCCGGTCGATGGCCCTATATGGGTCACCGGTGTGGGTCCCGGCTCTGACCGCCCAGAATAAGGCACGCCTTTGGCGGCCTCAGAGGGTATTGGCGGTCAGAGCCATACGCGGATACCGCACCGTGTCGACGGAGGCGGCGTGCGCCTTGGCCGGAACACCCCCGTGGGATTTGGAGGCGGAAGTGCTCGCCGAAGTTTATCGGCGAGCGGCTGAATATCGGGCGGAGTACGGGTATCGTGCTCCGCCCGAAGAGGTACGCGAATGGCGTGAAGCCGCTCGCCGAGCCACGATGGCTCGTTGGTCTTCCCGGCTGGAGGCTCCACGCGCTGGCTTTGCCACCGTGGAGGCGCTCCAGCCGGTCATCCTCGAGTGGGCAGGGCGGCAGCACGGGACCCTTTCCTTCCGGCTGACGCAGGTGCTTTCCGGGCATGGTTGCTTCGGAAAGTACCTGCACTCGGTCGCTAGGAGGGAATTGAGTCCCGCCTGCCACCACTGCGACTGCAGTGAGGACTCGGCCCAGCACACGCTGGAGATCTGCCCCGCTTGGGCGGATCAGCGCCGGGCCCTCACTGCAGTCATCGGAGGAGATCTGTCGCTCCCGGCCGTCGTACTATCCATGGCCGGTAGCGACAGCAGTTTTACCGCGGTCGCGACCTTCTGCGAGGAAGTAATCTCGCAGAAGGAGGCGGCGGAGAAGGCCCGGGAGGACGATCTCCACTCGGACCCGATCCGCCGCCGGCGCACGGGGCGGCGGAGGCGCGCCTATCAGCGCCTCATGCCGCCCTGAGTGTGGCCGCGGATGGACGGGATGGGTTTTCCCCTCCATCCGCATTACAGGCCAACCGCGAGGGGGCGACGTACGCGTGTGCCGTGCGTCGCCTAAATTGAGATTATTATTACCAGCAGAGGGTGCCCGCTTCAGTGCGGGCAGGCGCTGGGAGGGGTCCGGTTTGCGTTAATAACAGCGATCCCGGACCCCTCCCTTCTCAGGCGCAGAGTTGGCACACCGTGTGGTTTTAGTCGGTTCGATTCCGACACACCGCCCCGCCGCAAACCCCGGCGGGGTGACGGCCCGAGGGGGTTTCCACACGTAAAAAAAAAAAAAAAAAAAAAAAAAAAAAAAAAAAAAAAAAAAAAGGTTCGCGGCCCCCCAATGTATCCCTACGTTGTCGTCGTGGTGGGGCTTGCGTGGGTCAATGATCTCTGGGGCTGTGCCGGGTAGAGCTACTCATGCCGGATTGGCCCAGGGTGAGACTCCAGACCAAATGGGATACCAGACGGAGTCTGTTGAGACTGCCGCGAAGGACATGACGCTCCATCGTCATGCCGCGCTCCAAGCGTCCCTCTGCTTTAGCAGAGGGCGTGATGGAGAGCGAGTAGGTCAGAGGGGCTGGCACGTGAGTGTTAGCTCCGTCTGTGAGAGAGGGCTAGCCACCCTCTCGCATTCCGTAACCATTAGGGGCTCAACAACGACCTGACTGGTGGCTCCAAGAGGGTACGCTGAGAACCTAATGGCCGGAGGGCTTGCCTTGATTGGCCGGCCCATGACAAGGATAGTCTATAACACCCGACAGCTAAGTCGCAAAAACCTGTGGATACCGGCCGACCTCCACAGTACATAGGCTTATCCGGGTGCAGGGGGCACCGCCCGGATGGACTTATTTCCCCCATACTCGTGGGATTAGCTATGGAAATGAACTTAAAGAAATTTTTGAAAACGGACCGATCAAATACAACGACTACTGGCAAGGAAACTGGACTCGAAAAGAAGAGAGACAAGAAGGAAAGCAAGAAGGAAAGGAGGAACGCCAAGGGGCAGTTCCGAAAGGCGGACGAGCGATCGTCTGCCGATGAGGACACTGCGTCTGTGGCGCCCATCTTGGCGGGGCTCCCAGAAGTCAATCTGACTACTGGGAGCCGAAGAACATCGGAGCGCGTGCGCTCCAAGTCCGCCACTGTTGGTGCGAGCGGTAGCACCGGTGCGAGTGTGGACGCACCGGAACTGATGGAGATGGAGGTGACAGAAGACACCCGCAAACGCGGTCACTCCGGGGACGGCGGCGAGAGCGACACGTCCCTGGAGATGTTGCCTCCGAAGATCGCGAGCGGCGGAAGAGGGAGGTCTCGTACTCCGGGCTCGTCAGGCTCCGCCTTCTCTAAGGCGGAGTCGTACAAGCGAGCCAGGGCTGATGGAGAGCTGCAGGCAGAGGAGGAGATGAGTGGTCTCCTGCTTAAGATCAGGGGACCGGTGGATGGGGATTCAGAGCCCCAATCATCGGTCTCTCTGCAGGAGACGGCGGACGCGGCGGTGGCCATAATTAACAAGGTGGCCACCAAGTCCGTGAACCTTAAGGGCTCTTTTGTGAGAGCCCTTAAGGACTCCTCTTCTGCCGTGGCGGGGGTTGTGGGGACCCTGGTTGGGGACGTGGCCCGCCTACAGGCGGCCAACGAGCGCTTGACGGGGCAGGTGGCTGAGCTGGGCGCTCAATTCGCCCAGTTCCGGGCGGAGCGAGAGGCCCCGGCCCCGTCAACATCCCAGCGGGCCGCGTCTGCATCCCAGCGGGCCCCGTCTGCGCCGCAGCCGTCATCTGCTGGCCCCGGGATAACCGACGCCCAACTAGCGGTTATCCTGGATGCATGCTGGCGGATGATTGAGGGCCGTACGGCCGGCCTAGAGGCGAGGCTGCCTGCGGCCCCGATTATGCGGCCGCCGCTTGCGGTGCCGAAACGAACGGCCACGTCGTCGACGCCGACCCCTCTTCCCGTGGTGGGGGGTCGCGTGTCGTACTCGGCAGCGGTGTCGCCGGTCGTGAGGCCGGCTCCTGCGGCTGCCCAAGGGGCACGGCCGGGGGCCAAGGCTCCGGCCAAGGTTCCGGCCAAGGCTCCGGCCAAAGCGGCCGCGCCGAGACCTGGGCCGAAAGCGGCGGTGGGGGCGGGAGCGGAGATTCCTCCGCTCCCCACTCCAACGCCTGTGCCTCTGCCTGGACCCTCCACGTCTGCCCCCTCCAATGAGGGTTGGCAGGTAGTCGGAGGGTCAAAGAAGGCCCGAAAGCGGGCCAGAAAGGCTGCCCGACAGGCAGCCTCTGGCCCGCAGTCGCCGCCGGTGGCAAGGGCCACTGCGAAAAAGCCGCGGAAACTGCAGCCGCCAAAAACCGCGGCTGTAGTGGTGACCCTGTCACCGGAGGCGACAACCGGCGGGATGTCCTATGCGGCCTTCTTCAAGAAGGCCCGGGACAGTCTCGCCGGTGAGTTCGAAACGGCCGGTGTCCGCCTGCGCAAGGCCCAAACGGGAGCTCGAATTCTCGAGTTCCCTGGGGCCGATGGCGCAAAAAAGGCGGACACCGTTGCCGGGAAGTTGAGGGATGTGTTTGCAGCCACGGATGGTGTGAAGATCGCCAGGCCCACAAAGTGCGCAGAGCTGCGCATTTCGGGCCTGGACGATTCGGTCACGGCCGACGAGGTCCGCGCCGTAATCCGTGACAAGGCGGGTTGCGGCGCGGACAGCGTCAGGGTCGGCACCATCCGCCCCGGTCCGGGAGGCCTTGGTGCAGTGTGGGTCAGCTGTCCCGTGGCGTCGGCCAAAATATTGGCCGATGCCGGCAGGCTACTCATCGGCTTCGTGAGTGCCAGGATCACTGTCCTGGCCGCGAGGCCGATGAGGTGCTTTAAATGCCTTGCCGCGGGACACACTCGCACCAAGTGCCAGAGTTGTTTTGACTGCAGCGGACTGTGTTTCCGCTGCGGTCGACCGGGGCACAAGGCGGCAGAGTGTTCTGCCGCCCCTCACTGCCCCGTGTGTGCGGCGGGCAATAAGCCCGCCAATCACCAGATGGGGCAGGGGGGCTGCAAGCCTCCCCGAGCTTCTCGGCAGACGTCGGGGGCTAGCCTGTCGACCCAGGCTGCCTCCGACGTCGTTCGTGCGACCACGTCGTCGCCCATGGAGGAGGTTGTAGAGACGATCCAGTAAATGGATCGGCTCTCCAACCTCCTTGTCCAGACGAACCTGAACCACTGCGCCGCGGCGCAGGATCTCTTCCTGCAAACCATGGCGCAGTGGTCGATAGGTGTTGCCGTAGTCGCGGAGCCCTACTACGTCCCTCCCCGTCCAAACTGGATGGGTGACCGGGACGGCTCCGTGGCAGTCGTCGGCTCCTCGGCGGCTCGTTCCCCGCCCTTGTCGTTAAGAGACAAGGGCTCTGGATATGTGGCCGCCGAGTGGGGGGGAATCACCGTTTACGGTGTGTATTTCTCCCCCAACCGGAGTTTGAGCGACTTCGAGGTCTTCCTTAACAACTTGGAGACCTCGATACGGCGACTAGCGTCTGGGCACGTCCTCGTGCTGGGGGACTTCAACGCAAAATCCATTGCGTGGGGTTCCCCGGCGACGGACGCCAGGGGCGATGCCGTGGTGGAGTGGGCGGCGTCAGTGGGCCTCTGTTTGCTGAACAGAGGCGCCACCAACACGTGCGTGCGACAGCAGGGGGGGTCGATAGTGGACCTTTCGTTCGCTACCCCTGCTGTTGCCGCACGAGTAAGGAACTGGTGTGTCCTGGATGAGGTTGAGACGCTCTCGGATCACCTGTACATCCGATTCGAGCTCTCCCGGTCCCAGGGCCCCAGTAGGGGTCACATGGCGCGGCATACCTCCCGCTTTCCGCGGTGGGCAGTTGCCAAACTCGACAGGGACCTGCTAGAGGAGGCGGCCATAGTTCAATCTTGGCTGTCTCCGCGGGCCCCGGCCGAGGAGGTCGACATGGGGGCTGGCCGCTTTCGCACTGCGATAACGCAGATCTGCGATGCGGCCATGCCCCGCGTTCGGGGTTGTCGACCTCCACGGAACGGGGTCTACTGGTGGTCCCAGGAGTTGGCGGACCTCCGTGCGGCCTGCACTCGTGCCCGGAGGTCCTACACCCGATGCCGGCGGCGACGCCACCGCGTAGACGGGGAGGAGGGCCGGCTTCATGAGGAATACCGCGAAGCGCGGAAAACTCTGAAGCTGGCCATTTGCCGCGCCAAAGAGGAGAGTAGAAAGGAGATGCTGGAGAGTCTCGACCGTGACCCCTGGGGTCGCCCATATCGTGCGGTGCGTCAGAAGCTCCGCGCGGCGGGCCCCCCCCTTACCGAGACTCTCCAGCCCAGCTTCCTGCAGCAAGTGGTCGAGGGCCTTTTCCCGCAGCGGGCGGAGCACACGCCCCCGTCGATGGCCTATCCGGTCAGAGGCGACGGGGACGGAGGGAGTGAGGTGCCGCCCGTTAGGGAATCGGAGGTTGGGGCGGCTGTTCTAAGGATTCGTTCCAAGAACACCGCCCCCGGGCCGGACGGGGTACCCCCCCGAGTGATGGCCCGAGCCCTCGACCATATGTCGGACCGCCTCAGGGAGGTTTTGGACGCCAGCCTGGCGTCCGGACGCTTCCCTGAGTGCTGGAAATGCGGGAAGCTGGTCCTATTGCAGAAGCCGGGACGGCCTGCCGATTCGGTCACGGCCTATAGGCCCATCGTGTTGCTGGACGAGGCGGGCAAATTATTCGAGAGAATAATCTCTGCCCGCATCGTCCGGCACCTAAGCGAGGTGGGGCCCGACCTGTCGGACGCCCAATTCGGGTTCCGAGAGGGGCGTTCGACGGTCGATGCCGTGGTGCGCCTTAGGGCCGTGACCGAAGAGGCGGTTGGCTGTGGCGGCGTGGTGTTGGCGGTGTCCTTGGACATCGCCAACGCCTTTAATAGTCTGCCATTCAGCTGCATCAGGGAAGCACTCCAGTATCATGGGGTGCCAGAGTACCTGAGGCGGCTGGTGGCAGACTATTTGGAGGAGCGTACCGTCGTGTACGAGGATCGAGATGGCGTCTTGAGACGGCGACCCATGTCGTGCGGCGTTCCACAGGGGTCTGTCCTCGGACCACTCCTGTGGAACGTGGGGTACGACTGGGTCCTTCGAAGTCGTCTGCCTCCCGGGCTGGGCGTAATTTGTTACGCCGATGACACACTTGTCACAGCCCGGGGGGCCTATTTCCAAGAGGCGGCGTGCCTGGCCACCAGGGGTGTTTCTCTGGTGGTTGGGCGCATAGAGGCGCTGGGCTTACGGGTGGCCCTTGACAAGACGGAGGCCCTGCTTTTCCATGGGCCCCGTCGTGGTCCACCCCCCGGCGCCTCAATCGAAGTCAACTCGGTCCTCGTACCGGTTCGGGCCCAGATGAGGTATCTGGGCCTGATCCTCGACGGTAGGTGGCTCTTCGACGAGCACTTCCGACAGCTTGGCCCCAAGCTGGTCGACGCTGCCTCCGCCCTTGGGCGTCTTTTGCCCAACTTGGGTGGAGCCAGCGTCGAAACAAGACACCTCTACACGGGGGTGGTCCGGTCGATGGCCCTTTACGGGTCACCGGTGTGGGTCCTGGCTCTGACCGCCCAGAATAAGGCCCGCCTGTGGCGGCCTCAGAGGGTATTGGCGGTCAGAGCCATACGCGGATACCGCACCGTGTCGACGGAGGCGGCATGCGCCTTGGCCGGAACACCCCCGTGGGATTTGGAGGCGGAAGTGCTCGCCGAAGTTTATCGGCGAGCGGCTGAATATCGGGCGGAGTACGGGTATCGTGCTCCGCCCGAAGAGGTACGCGAATGGCGTGAAGCCGCTCGCCGAGCCACGATGGCTCGTTGGTCTTTCCGGCTGGAGGCTCCACGCGCTGGCTTTGCCACCGTGGAGGCGCTCCAGCCGGTCATCCTCGAGTGGGCAGGGCGGCAGCACGGGACCCTTTCCTTCCGGCTGACGCAGGTGCTTTCCGGGCATGGTTGCTTCGGAAAGTACCTGCACTCGGTCGCTAGGAGGGAATTGAGTCCCGCCTGCCACCACTGCGACTGCGGTGAGGACTCGGCCCAGCACACGCTGGAGATCTGCCCCGCTTGGGCGGATCAGCGCCGGGCCCTCACTGCAGTCATCGGAGGAGATCTGTCGCTACCGGCCATCATACGCTCCATGGCCGGTAGCGACAGCAGTTTTACCGCGGTCGCGACCTTCTGCGAGGAAGTAATCTCGCGGAAGGAGGCGGCGGAGAAGGCCCGAGAGGACGATATCCACTCGGACCCGATCCGCCGCCGGCGAACCGGGCGGCGGAGGCGCGCCCATCTGCGCCTCATGCCGCCCTGAGTGTGGCCGCGGATGGACGGGATGGGTTTTCCCGTCCATCCGCTTTAGTGGCCAGCCGCGAAGGGGCGACGTACGCGTGTGCCGTGCGTCGCCTAAATTGAGAATTTTTACCAGCAGACGGTGCCCGCTTCAGTGCGGGCAGGCGCTGGGAGGGGTCCGGTTTGCGTTAGTAACAGCGATCCCGGACCCCTCCCTTCTCAGGCGCAGAGTTGGCACACCGTGTGGTTTTAGTCGGTTCGATTCCGACACACCGCCCCGCCGCAAACCCCGGCGGGGTGACGGCCCGAGGGGGTTTCCACACGTTAAAAAAAAAAAAAAAAAAAAAAAAAAAAAAAAAAAAAAAAAAAAAAAAGGTTCGCGGGCCCCGGCCGAGGAGGTTGACATGGGGGCTGGCCGCTTTCGCACTGCGATAACGCAGATCTGCGATGCGGCCATGCCCCGCGTTCGGGGTTGTCGACTTCCACGGAACGGGGTCTACTGGTGGTCCCAGGAGTTGGCGGACCTCCGTGCGGCCTGCACTCGTGCCCGGAGGTCCTACACCCGATGCCGGCGGCGACGCCACCGCGTAGACGGGGAGGAGGGCCGGCTTCATGAGGAGTACCGCGAAGCGCGGAAAACTCTGAAGCTGGCCATTTGCCGCGCCAAAGAGGAGAGGAGAAAGGAGATGCTGGAGAGTCTCGATCGTGACCCCTGGGGTCGCCCATATCGTGCGGTGCGACAAAAGCTCCGCACGGCGGGCCCCCCCCTTACCGAGACTCTCCAGCCCAGCTTCCTGCAGCAGGTGGTCGAGGGCCTTTTCCCGCAGCGGGCGGAGCACACGCCCCCGTCGATGGCCGGTCGGGCCAGAGACGACGGGGACGGAGGGAGTGAGGTGCCGCCCGTTAGGGAATCGGAGGTTGGGGCGGCTGTTCTTCGGATCCGTTCCAAGAACACCGCCCCCGGGCCAGACGGGGTACCACCCCGAGTGATGGCCCGAGCCCTCGACCATATGTCTGACCGCCTCAGGGAGGTTTTGGACGCCAGCCTGGCGTCCGGACGCTTCCCTGAGTGCTGGAAATGCGGGAAGCTGGTCCTACTGCAGAAGCCGGGACGGCCAGCCGATTCGGTCGCGGCCTATAGGCCCATCGTGTTGCTGGACGAGGCGGACAAATTGTTCGAGAGGATTCTCTCTGCCCGCATCGTCCAGCATCTCAGCGAGGTGGGGCCCGACCTGTCGGACGCCCAATTCGGGTTCCGAGAGGGGCGTTCGACGGTCGATGCCGTGGTGCGCCTTAGGGCCGTGACCGAAGAGGCGGTTGGCTGTGGCGGCGTGGTGTTGGCGGTGTCCTTGGACATCGCCAACGCCTTTAATAGTCTGCCATTCAGCTGCATCAGGGAAGCACTCCTGTATCATGGGGTGCCAGAGTACCTGAGGCGGCTGGTGGCAGACTATTTGGAGGAGCGTACCGTCGTGTACGAGGATCGAGATGGCGCCTTGAGACGGCGACCCATGTCGTGCGGCGTTCCACAGGGGTCTGTCCTCGGACCACTCCTGTGGAACGTGGGGTACGACTGGGTCCTACGTAGTCGTCTACCCCCCGGGCTCGGCGTAATTTGTTACGCCGATGACACCCTAGTCACAGCCCGGGGGGCAAATTTCCAAGAGGCGGCGCGCCTGGCCACCAGGGGTGTCTCTCTGGTGGTTGGGCGCATCGAGGCGCTGGGCTTACGGGTGGCCCTTGACAAGACGGAGGCCCTGCTATTTCATGGGCCCCGTCGTGGTCCACCCCCCGGCGCCTCTATCGTAGTCAACTCGGTCCTCGTACCGGTTCGGGCCCAGATGAGGTATCTGGGCCTGATCCTCGACGGTAGGTGGCTCTTCGACGAGCACTTCCGACAGCTTGCTCCTAAGCTGGTCGACGCTGCCTCCGCCCTTGGGCGTCTTTTGCCCAACTTGGGTGGAGCCAGCGTCGTTACAAGGAACCTCTTCACGGGGGTGGTCCGGTCGATGGCCCTGTATGGGTCACCGGTGTGGGTGGAGGCTCTGACTGCCCAGAACAAGGCGCGCCTTTGGCGCCCTCAGAGGGTATTGGCAGTCAGAGCCATACGCGGATACCGCACGGTGTCCACCGAGGCGGCCTGCGCCTTGGCCGGAACACCCCCGTGGGATTTGGAGGCGGAAGTGCTCGCCGAAGTTTATCGGCGAGCGGCTGAATATCGGGCGGAGTACGGGTATCGTGCTCCGCCCGAAGAGGTACGCGAATGGCGTGAAGCCGCTCGCCGAGCCACGATGGCTCGTTGGTCTTTCCGGCTGGAGGCTCCACGCGCTGGCTTTGCCACCGTGGAGGCGCTCCAGCCGGTCATCCTCGAGTGGGCAGGGCGGCAGCACGGGACTCTTTCCTTCCGACTGACGCAGGTGCTTTCCGGGCACGGTTGCTTCGGGAAGTACCTGCACTCGGTCGCTAGGAGGGAACTGAGTCCCGCCTGCCACCACTGCGACTGCAGTGAGGACTCGGCCCAGCATACGCTGGAGTTCTGCCCCGCTTGGGCGGCGCAGCGCCGGGCCCTCACTGCAGTCATAGGAGGAGATCTGTCGCTACCGGCTGTCGTACGCTCTATGGCCGGTAGCGACAGCAGTTTTACCGCGGTCGCGACCTTCTGCGAAGACATAATTTCGCAGAAGGAGGCGGCGGAGAAGGCCCGGGAGGACGATATCCACTCGGACCCGATCCGCCGCCGGCGCACGGGGCGGCGGAGGCGCGCCCATCTGCGCCTCATGCCGCCCTGAGTGTGGCCGCGGATGGACGGGATGGGTTTTCCCGTCCATCCGCTTTAGTGGCCAGCCGCGAAGGGGCGACGTACGCGTGTGCCGTGCGTCGCCTAAATTGAGAATTTTTACCAGCAGACGGTGCCCGCTTCAGTGCGGGCAGGCGCTGGGAGGGGTCCGGTTTGCGTTAGTAACAGCGATCCCGGACCCCTCCCTTCTCAGGCGCAGAGTTGGCACACCGTGTGGTTTTAGTCGGTTCGATTCCGACACACCGCCCCGCCGCAAACCCCGGCGGGGTGACGGCCCGAGGGGGTTTCCACACGTTAAAAAAAAAAAAAAAAAAAAAAAAAAAAAAAAAAAAAAAAGGTTCGCGGGCCCCGGCCGAGGAGGTTGACATGGGGGCTGGCCGCTTTCGCACTGCGATAACGCAGATCTGCGATGCGGCCATGCCCCGCGTTCGGGGTTGTCGACTTCCACGGAACGGGGTCTACTGGTGGTCCCAGGAGTTGGCGGACCTCCGTGCGGCCTGCACTCGTGCCCGGAGGTCCTACACCCGATGCCGGCGGCGACGCCACCGCGTAGACGGGGAGGAGGGCCGGCTTCATGAGGAGTACCGCGAAGCGCGGAAAACTCTGAAGCTGGCCATTTGCCGCGCCAAAGAGGAGAGGAGAAAGGAGATGCTGGAGAGTCTCGATCGTGACCCCTGGGGTCGCCCATATCGTGCGGTGCGACAAAAGCTCCGCACGGCGGGCCCCCCCCTTACCGAGACTCTCCAGCCCAGCTTCCTGCAGCAGGTGGTCGAGGGCCTTTTCCCGCAGCGGGCGGAGCACACGCCCCCGTCGATGGCCGGTCGGGCCAGAGACGACGGGGACGGAGGGAGTGAGGTGCCGCCCGTTAGGGAATCGGAGGTTGGGGCGGCTGTTCTTCGGATCCGTTCCAAGAACACCGCCCCCGGGCCAGACGGGGTACCACCCCGAGTGATGGCCCGAGCCCTCGACCATATGTCTGACCGCCTCAGGGAGGTTTTGGACGCCAGCCTGGCGTCCGGACGCTTCCCTGAGTGCTGGAAATGCGGGAAGCTGGTCCTACTGCAGAAGCCGGGACGGCCAGCCGATTCGGTCGCGGCCTATAGGCCCATCGTGTTGCTGGACGAGGCGGACAAATTGTTCGAGAGGATTCTCTCTGCCCGCATCGTCCAGCATCTCAGCGAGGTGGGGCCCGACCTGTCGGACGCCCAATTCGGGTTCCGAGAGGGGCGTTCGACGGTCGATGCCGTGGTGCGCCTTAGGGCCGTGACCGAAGAGGCGGTTGGCTGTGGCGGCGTGGTGTTGGCGGTGTCCTTGGACATCGCCAACGCCTTTAATAGTCTGCCATTCAGCTGCATCAGGGAAGCACTCCTGTATCATGGGGTGCCAGAGTACCTGAGGCGGCTGGTGGCAGACTATTTGGAGGAGCGTACCGTCGTGTACGAGGATCGAGATGGCGCCTTGAGACGGCGACCCATGTCGTGCGGCGTTCCACAGGGGTCTGTCCTCGGACCACTCCTGTGGAACGTGGGGTACGACTGGGTCCTACGTAGTCGTCTACCCCCCGGGCTCGGCGTAATTTGTTACGCCGATGACACCCTAGTCACAGCCCGGGGGGCAAATTTCCAAGAGGCGGCGCGCCTGGCCACCAGGGGTGTCTCTCTGGTGGTTGGGCGCATCGAGGCGCTGGGCTTACGGGTGGCCCTTGACAAGACGGAGGCCCTGCTATTTCATGGGCCCCGTCGTGGTCCACCCCCCGGCGCCTCTATCGTAGTCAACTCGGTCCTCGTACCGGTTCGGGCCCAGATGAGGTATCTGGGCCTGATCCTCGACGGTAGGTGGCTCTTCGACGAGCACTTCCGACAGCTTGCTCCTAAGCTGGTCGACGCTGCCTCCGCCCTTGGGCGTCTTTTGCCCAACTTGGGTGGAGCCAGCGTCGTTACAAGGAACCTCTTCACGGGGGTGGTCCGGTCGATGGCCCTGTATGGGTCACCGGTGTGGGTGGAGGCTCTGACTGCCCAGAACAAGGCGCGCCTTTGGCGCCCTCAGAGGGTATTGGCAGTCAGAGCCATACGCGGATACCGCACGGTGTCCACCGAGGCGGCCTGCGCCTTGGCCGGAACACCCCCGTGGGATTTGGAGGCGGAAGTGCTCGCCGAAGTTTATCGGCGAGCGGCTGAATATCGGGCGGAGTACGGGTATCGTGCTCCGCCCGAAGAGGTACGCGAATGGCGTGAAGCCGCTCGCCGAGCCACGATGGCTCGTTGGTCTTTCCGGCTGGAGGCTCCACGCGCTGGCTTTGCCACCGTGGAGGCGCTCCAGCCGGTCATCCTCGAGTGGGCAGGGCGGCAGCACGGGACTCTTTCCTTCCGACTGACGCAGGTGCTTTCCGGGCACGGTTGCTTCGGGAAGTACCTGCACTCGGTCGCTAGGAGGGAACTGAGTCCCGCCTGCCACCACTGCGACTGCAGTGAGGACTCGGCCCAGCATACGCTGGAGTTCTGCCCCGCTTGGGCGGCGCAGCGCCGGGCCCTCACTGCAGTCATAGGAGGAGATCTGTCGCTACCGGCTGTCGTACGCTCTATGGCCGGTAGCGACAGCAGTTTTACCGCGGTCGCGACCTTCTGCGAAGACATAATTTCGCAGAAGGAGGCGGCGGAGAAGGCCCGGGAGGACGATATCCACTCGGACCCGATCCGCCGCCGGCGCACGGGGCGGCGGAGGCGCGCCCATCTGCGCCTCATGCCGCCCTGAGTGTGGCCGCGGATGGACGGGATGGGTTTTCCCGTCCATCCGCTTTAGTGGCCAGCCGCGAAGGGGCGACGTACGCGTGTGCCGTGCGTCGCCTAAATTGAGAATTTTTACCAGCAGACGGTGCCCGCTTCAGTGCGGGCAGGCGCTGGGAGGGGTCCGGTTTGCGTTAGTAACAGCGATCCCGGACCCCTCCCTTCTCAGGCGCAGAGTTGGCACACCGTGTGGTTTTAGTCGGTTCGATTCCGACACACCGCCCCGCCGCAAACCCCGGCGGGGTGACGGCCCGAGGGGGTTTCCACACGTAAAAAAAAAAAAAAAAAAAAAAAAAAAAAAAAAAAAAAGGTTTGCGACTGCAGTGAGGACTCGGCCCAGCACACGCTGGAGTTCTGCCCCGCTTGGGCGGCGCAGCGCCGGGCCCTCACTGCAGTCATCGGAGGAGATCTGTCGCTGCCGGCCGTCGTACTATCCATGGCCGGTAGCGACAGCAGTTTTACCGCGGTCGCGACCTTCTGCGAAGAAGTAATTTCGCAGAAGGAGGCGGCGGAGAAGGCCCGGGAGGACGATATCCACTCGGACCCGATCCGCCGCCGGCGCACGGGGCGGCGGAGGCGCGCCTATCAGCGCCTCATGCCGCCCTGAGTGTGGCCGCGGATGGACGGGATGGGTTTTCCCCTCCATCCGCATTACAGGCCAACCGCGAGGGGGCGACGTACGCGTGTGCCGTGCGTCGCCTAAATTGAGATTTTTATAAGAAGACGGTGCCCGCTTCAGTGCGGGCAGGCGCTGGGAGGGATCCGGCGTGTTAATAACAGCGATTCCCGGACCCCTCCCTTCTCAGGCGCAGAGTTGGCACACCGTGTGGTTTTAGTCGGTTCGATTCCGACACACCGCCCCGCCGCAAACCCCGGCGGGGTGACGGCCCGAGGGGGTTTCCACACGTAAAAAAAAAAAAAAAAAAAAAAAAAAAAAAGGTTAGGTTAGGTTAGGTTTTTTTTTTTTTTTTTTTTTTTTTTTACGTGGGGACTGCATTTACGCACTTCGCTCGCCCACCGCGGGGGCGATGGGTCCGCTTCGTGTGGGACTCCTGGCCTCCGGAAGGGGGGCCAGACTACCCACTAAACCCCACGTGTTCCTCTTCGCCTAGTGCCGAGCCGCGAGATACTCAATTTGGAGTGCTCACCGCGACCCGGCTAGGAGCGCCCTTGCAGGCTCGCCTCGGGGGGGGCCAGATCGTTGGGGCCCCCCTGACCTTAGAGTTGGTATGCGCCCCCGGAACAACAAGGGCGCATCCGCCACGTGGCTGGGGGCGGCAGGTCCCCCGACCCACCGCCCATGGCAACTCTCAGTCGGGGCCGCGGGCGAACACTTGACGCCGGCGACCCCTCGCTGGGGGCCTGCGGGGCGGGAGAGTGAGCCCAGCTCGCTCCCGCTCCCGCAGGGCCTCTCTCTTGGCCGTCATCACCTCGCTGGCAAACGAGGCGATGGCGGCCCAGCACCGGTCGCTGCCGGCCATGGCTTCCACGATGGCCGGCAGCGAGAGATCAGCGCCGATGACGCTCGTCAGGGCCGCTCTTTGCCCGTCCCATGCTTCGCACACGGCCCGGGTGTGATGGGCCGTGTCGGGGTCGCCGCTGGTGCAGTTGCGGCACCGGGGCTCCGATTCTACCCCCACAACTTCCCACAGGTACTTGGCGAAGCAGCCGTGACCCGTGAGAAGCTGGGTGAGGTGATACGTGGGAGCCCCATGACCCCCCTCCACAAACTGTCGCAGGACGGGCCGAGCGGCCCTAACGAACGCCGTCGGACTCCCTTCCATTCTGGCAGCCCACGTCCGGAAGAGATCGTCGCGAGCCTCCTGCCTCCAGCGCTCGATCTCCTCCGGAGGCGGGCATCCACCAGCTCGCCGAATCAGGGCGCCCTCCTCGTACACCCTTTTGAGGACGCCGGCCTCGAGATCCCAGGGGATACTGCCCGCCAGGACGCACGCCGTCTCGTAGGAGACGGTGCGGTACGCCCGTGCGGCCCTCTGCGCGATGGCCCGCTGCGGACGACGCAGCAGGGCAACGTTAGCCGGGCAGAGTGCCTCCGCCCAGATAGGCGCTCCGTAGAGCGCCTTAGAGCGCACCACACCGTCGTAGAGACGGCGGCAGGCAGACCCCGGTCCTCCTACGTTGGGGAGCAGCTGCGAGAGCATTCCGGCAAACGCTAGCACCTTCGGCGCCAGCTGCCGGAAATGTTCCGCAAACCCCCACCGACCGTCGAGAACCAGCCCCAGATACTTGAGGCTGCGGCCGACGGCGATGGAGGTGCCCCCCACCACGATCGTGGTGTCTCGAGGCGGCGTCTGCCGAGGCCCATGGAAGAAGAGGGCCTCGGACTTCTCGAGGGCGACATGGAGGCCCAGCGCACTGATTCGGCGCACCACTTGAGCGACGCCTGCCGTCGCTAGGACGGCGGCGTCGCGGAACGTGGGGCCCCGCGCGGTCACTAGAGTATCGTCGGCGTAACAAAGTACGCCGACTCCCCGAAGAGTAGCACCGCGCAGGACCCAGTCGTACCCGATGCACAGGAGCGGCCCCAAGTACCGACCCCTGTGGAACACCACACCTCATAGCCTTGCGGACCACTCCGTCTCGGCCCGAGTACGTGATGACCCGGTCCACGAAGTAGTCCGCAAGGATTCGCCTGAGGTACCACGGTACGTTGTGGTACCTCAGGGCCTCGGCGATTGTCTGCCAGGGGAGGGTGTTGAAGGCGTTGGCGATGTCGAGCGACACGGCCAACAACACCCCGCCCCCGGCGATCGCCTCATCGACGCTGCCCCGCAGTCGGGAAACGGCGTCAAGAGTCGACTTCCCGCGACGGAAGCCGAACTGACCGTCGCTGAGATCGGGCCCCGCCCCCTCCAGGTGCTTGACGAGACGCGCAGCGAGCACTCGCTCAAACATTTTGCACGTCTCGGTCGAGCAGTACGATGGGGCGGTAGGCCGACGGTGCCTCGGCTGGGCGCCCGTGCTTCCTGATCAGCACGAGCCGTCCGATCTTCCATCGTCGCGGGAATCTCCCCGACGCCACACACTCCGACATGAGGGACAGCGTCTCCTCCTCGAGTGCCGGCATCGCTAAGGCGACGACCTTCCCAGGGATGCCGTCCGGGCCCGGGGCGCGTTTCCTGACTTTGAGAGCCAGGATCGCCGCCCCTAGCTCGGCCTCGGACACGGGAGGTATCGCCTCTGCGTCGCCTTCTGCCGGCACTCGGTGACGGCTTGGTGCTGCCATCCGCGGTGGGACCCACTCTTCCCGCTCAGGGAAGAGGGAACTGACCACTCGGCCCAGAAGCTGTGGCTCGAGAGTTCTGGTGAGGGGAGGCGCCCAGGGCCGGAGCTTCTGGCTCACGGTTTTGTACGGGCGCCCCCACGGATCTCGATCCAGGCTCTCGAGCCACTCCCTCCAGGCCTCCTCTTTGGCGGCTCTGATCGCCGAGTTGAGGGCCGCACGAGCGGCCCTATGTGCGGCGAGCAGTTCCTCTTCACGGGCGAGGTCCCTGACGGCCCTCCTGCGGCTGCGAGTGTACTGCCTATGGGCCGCGTGACTTGCGGCACGCAGCCCGGCAAGGTGGGGACGCCACCAGTACACTTGCCTCCGAGGGAGGGCTGGCCTCGCCCTCTGCATCGCCGCATCGCAGACGCGAGTCAGCTTCCCAGCGAGACTATCGCACCTCGCGTCCGCGTCTGGGCCGCTTTCCGCTCCACCAGCAACCCAGCGCTCGACGATAGCCGCCTCTAGGGCCAGTTCCCGGTTCAGAGAACCGAGGCGCCACCGCGGACCTTCTCCAGCAAGGGGACGGTTGCCATCTCCTCCTCGGATGGCCGCTGAGCGAGAGACCACGTCGAACCGTATGTAACGATGGTCCGACGCGGTCTCCACATTCTTGACGACCCGCCAATTGCGAGTGCGGCCAGCCAGGGCAGGACTAGCAAACGACAGGTCTACTATCGAGCTGCCCTGGGGCCGCACAAGCGTGGGTACCGTCCCCCTGTTAAGCAGCACCAAGCCGTGAGACACCGCCCACTCCTCCAATATCTCCCCCCGGCCGTCGGTCCTCGGAGATCCCCACGCCCGTGAGTGGGCGTTGAAATCCCCGGCTACCACGACCGGAGTGGGGTGCGCGTCCGCCAACAGAGCCCCGACCTCCGTGAGCCACTGCTCGAACTCGGCGAGGCTTCTGTTGGGCGAGAAGTACACCCCAATCACTGCAGTGTCGCCCAGCGTGGCGAGGACGCACCCTCGGCCCCTCACTACTCTGTCGAGTTGGTGGGGGCCGGTTCGCTGGGCGACGATAGCCACCAAGCCGTCGCTGTCGCTGGCCCAGTTGGGGCCAGTGCGCACGTAATACGGCTCGGCGACTACCGCCACTGTCGTCTGCCACTGCGTCACGGTCTGGGCCAGTAGGTCCTGGGCCGTGGCGCAGTGGTTGACATTGGCCTGCAGCACGGAGATTTGGGGAGCCATTAAGTTTGGGCGGTGTCCATCTCCTCCTCATTGGACGGTGGCGACAGGGTCGTTGGGGTGGTCTTGGGTTCCACCCCCCCTGTCGCCTTGCGTTTCGCCTGACCCCCCCTCTTACGGGAGGCTGCCTGGCACTTCGCGGAGCCGAGTCTGTGGCCGGACGCCACACCTTCCGCCGCACAGACGGGACACTTGGGGTCCGCGGAGCAGGCGGCCGCCTTGTGGCCCTCCTGTCCGCATTGGAAGCAGAGTGCGCTGCGTTCGATCTTCGCAGCGCACTTTGCCCCCACGTGTCCCGGCTCCAGGCAGCGGAAGCACCGCGCCGGCCTTGGCTCCAGGGTGGTCAGCTTGACCGCTGACCACCCGACGACGATGCGGCGGCCGTCCGTTAACTTTTTGGCCGCCGCAACCGGACACCGCAGCCAGGCAGTGCCCTGTCGACCGGGTGGGCGATTGATGTCGCCCACCTTGATGGAGGCGACAGGGCAGCCTCCCTCTTCTGCCAGGATTTTGGCCACCGCCTCCTTAGTTGCCGCATCGCCCAGGCCTGAGATGCGCAACTCTACGCACCTCTCCGGCCTGGCAATACGGACCTCCTCTCCCAGCACCTCTTCAAGCTTGGCCGCCAATTTATCGGCCTTGGTGGCCCTGTCAGCGCCACCTATCTCCAGGATCCTTCCCCCGGTCACGGCAGTGCGGAACCGGAGGCCGTCAATGCCGAGAGTCTTTATATCGATGGACCTCTCGGCATTGGCGATCACCTGGGAATAGGTGACCCCCTTCTCTACAGCGCCCGGCTGCAGTGTGAGGCACACTGCAGCGGTTGTCGGGGCGCGGAGTTTGCGACTCGCCTTCGCCTTCTTCGGAGGCTTGGCGGGTGCCTTGACGCTCGGCGGTGCTGGGGTGGCCTTTTTCTTAGGCCGCGCCGCCACGGCGCTCCACGCCTCCTTCACAGGTGGCGGGGCGGCGGCGGGAGCCTGCGGGCGCGGCTGACGGGCAGCTTCGGCCTCCTTCGCCGCTGCACTCCGTTTCTTTGCCTTCTGCTTTTTCTTTTTCCCCTTGGGTTCCCCGTCCGACGGGACCGTCCCAGAGGGGCAGGGATCCGAATCCTTCTGCCCGTCTGCCGCGACGGGCGAGAGGGGCGGAGCCTGAGGAGGCGCGGAAGGAGTGGGAAGAACGGCAGAAGACTCGGGCCTCCGGCTGGACTTGGAGGCCCTTTGTTCCGCAGCACGGGCAGCACCAGCGGCTCTGGCGGCGTTCCTCTCGTCCGCCTGGAGAGGCGGACGGATGCGCACCTCAGGCAGCAGGCGGTCCTGGAAGCCCGCGAGTCGCGCATCGATCATGAAGATCATCTCCTCGCGACTCATCTTCAGGGCCTTCATTTCCGCCCGTACGGCAGCAAGCTCTACCTGAAGGTTGGCGACCTCCTCGTTAGCAGTGCGGGCCTTGAGTTGGTGGGCGAGCTCCAAAATGGAGCTACAGGCCACCCTCAGGTCCCGCACATATTGCCCCTTGAGCTTGGAGCTCTTTGTGGCGATGGTTTGCACCACCGCCACTGCCGCCTCGATGGACACCGTCAGCTGATCTGCGCTGACGGGCTCGGAAGATTGTGTTTGGTCCGACGTCTGTATGGGAGTTTTACGGAGGTAAGACTCCCTTTGCTGTCGGACCTCTTCCGCCAGTTCCTTCTCGGCGCGGAGCTCCAGCTCCCGCTCCTTTGCCCTGTTCAAGTCGGCCTTGGCTTGCGCCAGGCCGACGTATTCCCCAGTTGTAGGTGGGCGACCTCTCTTCTTCACCTCCACTGGGCCGGAGCTGTCGGAGTTGAGGCGTTTCCGCCACAACCGACCCGGCGATGATGGGCGCGAGTCCGCGTCCACCATTGAGGCGTCACTTGACGCCGACGAGTCCCTGCTATATCGCGTCAGGGTGACGCGTGCCTCCTTCGTCACCAACGGGTGTGGTGACGGGGTTCGCAACTCCCCCTTGCAATCAGATGATCCGGTTGGCTTGCCAGTAGTCGTTTTTTTATTGGTATCAATTTCGTTTTCAATATTAGTTTTAGTTTCAGTATCCATAACTTAACCCACGAGTATGGGGGAAATGAAGTCCATCCGGGCGGTGCCCCCTGCACCCGGATAAGCCTATGTACTGTGGAGGTCGGCCGGTATCCACAGGTTTTATCGACTTAGCTGTCGGGTGTTATAGACTGTCCTTGTCATGGGCCGGCCAATTAAGGCAAGCCCTCCGGCCAACAGGTTCTCAGCATACCCTCTTGTAGCCACCAATCGGGTCGTTGCTGAGCCCCTGTTGGTTACGGAATGCGAGAGGGTGGCTAGCCCTCTCTCACAGACGGAGCTAGCACTCAAGTGCCAGCCCCTCTGACCTACTCGCTTTCCAATACGCCCTCTGCTAAAGCAGAGGGACGTTTGGAGTGCGGCACGACGGGTCACGCCCATCTCGGCAGCCTGAAATTCGGCTCCGATTTTCCCTTAGTCGCCTTTTACGACACCCACGGGAGGAGATGGGGTGGAGCTATTCTATGCCGGCTCCACACGGCCAAGGTTAGGTTTTTTTTTTTTTTTTTTTTTTTAACGTGGGGACTGCATTTACGCACTTCGCTCGCCCACCGCGGGGGCGATGGGTCCGCTTCGTGTGGGACTCCTGGCCTCCGGAAGGGGGGCCAGACTACCCACTAAACCCCACGTGTTCCTCTTCGCCTAGTGCCGAGCCGCGAGATACTCAATTTGGAGTGCTCACCGCGACCCGGCTAGGAGCGCCCTTGCAGGCTCGCCTCGGGGGGGGCCAGATCGTTGGGGCCCCCCTGACCTTAGAGTTGGTATGCGCCCCCGGAACAACAAGGGCGCATCCGCCACGTGGCTGGGGGCGGCAGGTCCCCCGACCCACCGCCCATGGCAACTCTCAGTCGGGGCCGCGGGCGAACACTTGACGCCGGCGACCCCTCGCTGGGGGCCTGCGGGGCGGGAGAGTGAGCCCAGCTCGCTCCCGCTCCCGCAGGGCCTCTCTCTTGGCCGTCATCACCTCGCTGGCAAACGAGGCGATGGCGGCCCAGCACCGGTCGCTGCCGGCCATGGCTTCCACGATGGCCGGCAGCGAGGGATCAGCGCCGATGACGCTCGTCAGGGCCGCTCTTTGCCCGTCCCATGCTTCGCACACGGCCCGGGTGTGATGGGCCGTGTCGGGGTCGCCGCTGGTGCAGTTGCGGCACCGGGGCTCCGATTCTACCCCCACAACTTCCCACAGGTACTTGGCGAAGCAGCCGTGACCCGTGAGAAGTTGGGTGAGGTGATACGTGGGAGCCCCATGACCCCCCTCCACAAACTGTCGCAGGACGGGCCGAGCGGCCCTAACGAACGCCGTCGGACTCCCTTCCATTCTGGCAGCCCACGTCCGGAAGAGATCGTCGCGAGCCTCCTGCCTCCAGCGCTCGATCTCCTCCGGAGGCGGGCATCCACCAGCTCGCCGAATCAGGGCGCCCTCCTCGTACACCCTTTTGAGGACGCCGGCCTCGAGATCCCAGGGGATACTGCCCGCCAGGACGCACGCCGTCTCGTAGGAGACGGTGCGGTACGCCCGTGCGGCCCTCTGCGCGATGGCCCGCTGCGGACGACGCAGCAGGGCAACGTTAGCCGGGCAGAGAGCCTCCGCCCAGATAGGCGCTCCGTAGAGCGCCTTAGAGCGCACCACACCGTCGTAGAGACGGCGGCAGGCAGACCCCGGTCCTCCTACGTTGGGGAGCAGCTGCGAGAGCATTCCGGCAAACGCTAGCACCTTCGGCGCCAGCTGCCGGAAATGTTCCGCAAACCCCCACCGACCGTCGAGAACCAGCCCCAGATACTTGAGGCTGCGGCCGACGGCGATGGAGGTGCCCCCCACCACGATCGTGGTGTCTCGAGGCGGCGTCTGCCGAGGCCCATGGAAGAAGAGGGCCTCGGACTTCTCGAGGGCGACATGGAGGCCCAGCGCACTGATTCGGCGCACCACTTGAGCGACGCCTGCCGTCGCTAGGACGGCGGCGTCGCGGAACGTGGGGCCCCGCGCGGTCACTAGGGTATCGTCGGCGTAACAAAGTACGCCGACTCCCCGAAGAGTAGCACCGCGCAGGACCCAGTCGTACCCGATGTTCCACAGGAGCGGCCCAAGTACCGACCCCTGTGGAACACCACACCTCATAGCCTTGCGGACCACTCCGTCTCGGCCCGAGTACGTGATGACCCGGTCCACGAAGTAGTCCGCAAGGATTCGCCTGAGGTACCACGGTACGTTGTGGTACCTCAGGGCCTCGGCGATTGTCTGCCAGGGGAGGGTGTTGAAGGCGTTGGCGATGTCGAGCGACACGGCCAGCAACACCCCGCCCCCGGCGATCGCCTCATCGACGCTGCCCCGCAGTCGGGAAACGGCGTCAAGAGTCGACTTCCCGCGACGGAAGCCGAACTGACCGTCGCTGAGATCGGGCCCCGCCCCCTCCAGGTGCTTGACGAGACGCGCAGCGAGCACTCGCTCAAACATTTTGCACGTCTCGTCGAGCAGTACGATGGGGCGGTAGGCCGACGGTGCCTCGGCTGGGCGCCCGTGCTTCCTGATCAGCACGAGCCGTCCGGTCTTCCATCGTCGCGGGAATCTCCCCGACGCCACACACTCCGACATGAGGGACAGCGTCTCCTCCTCGAGTGCCGGCATCGCTAAGGCGACGACCTTCCCAGGGATGCCGTCCGGGCCCGGGGCGCGTTTCCTGACTTTGAGAGCCAGGATCGCCGCCCCTAGCTCGGCCTCGGACACGGGAGGTATCGCCTCTGCGTCGCCTTCTGCCGGCACTCGGTGACGGCTTGGTGCTGCCATCCGCGGTGGGACCCACTCTTCCCGCTCAGGGAAGAGGGAACCGACCACTCGGCCCAGAAGCTGTGGCTCGAGAGTTCTGGTGAGGGGAGGCGCCCAGGGCCGGAGCTTCTGGCTCACGGTTTTGTACGGGCGCCCCCACGGATCTCGATCCAGGCTCTCGAGCCACTCCCTCCAGGCCTCCTCTTTGGCGGCTCTGATCGCCGAGTTGAGGGCCGCACGAGCGGCCCTATGTGCGGCGAGCAGTTCCTCTTCACGGGCGAGGTCCCTGACGGCCCTCCTGCGGCTGCGAGTGTACTGCCTATGGGCCGCGTGACTTGCGGCACGCAGCCCGGCAAGGTGGGGACGCCACCAGTACACTTGCCTCCGAGGGAGGGCTGGCCTCGCCCTCTGCATCGCCGCATCGCAGACGCGAGTCAGCTTCCCAGCGAGACTATCGCACCTCGCGTCCGCGTCTGGGCCGCTTTCCGCTCCACCAGCAACCCAGCGCTCGACGATAGCCGCCTCTAGGGCCAGTTCCCGGTTCAGAGAACCGAGGCGCCACCGCGGACCTTCTCCAGCAAGGGGACGGTTGCCATCTCCTCCTCGGATGGCCGCTGAGCGAGAGACCACGTCGAACCGTATGTAACGATGGTCCGACGCGGTCTCCACATTCTTGACGACCCGCCAATTGCGAGTGCGGCCAGCCAGGGCAGGACTAGCAAACGACAGGTCTACTATCGAGCTGCCCTGGGGCCGCACAAGCGTGGGTACCGTCCCCCTGTTAAGCAGCACCAAGCCGTGAGACACCGCCCATTCCTCCAATATCTCCCCCCGGCCGTCGGTCCTCGGAGATCCCCACGCCCGTGAGTGGGCGTTGAAATCCCCGGCTACCACGACCGGAGTGGGGTGCGCGTCCGCCAACAGAGCCCCGACCTCCGTGAGCCACTGCTCGAACTCGGCGAGGCTTCTGTTGGGCGAGAAGTACACCCCAATCACTGCAGTGTCGCCCAGCGTGGCGAGGACGCACCCTCGGCCCCTCACTACTCTGTCGAGTTGGTGGGGGCCGGTTCGCTGGGCGACGATAGCCACCAAGCCGTCGCTGTCGCTGGCCCAGTTGGGGCCAGTGCGCACGTAATACGGCTCGGCGACTACCGCCACTGTCGTCTGCCACTGCGTCACGGTCTGGGCCAGTAGGTCCTGGGCCGTGGCGCAGTGGTTGACATTGGCCTGCAGCACGGAGATTTGGGGAGCCATTAAGTTTGGGCGGTGTCCATCTCCTCCTCATTGGACGGTGGCGACAGGGTCGTTGGGGTGGTCTTGGGTTCCACCCCCCCTGTCGCCTTGCGTTTCGCCTGACCCCCCCTCTTACGGGAGGCTGCCTGGCACTTCGCGGAGCCGAGTCTGTGGCCGGACGCCACACCTTCCGCCGCACAGACGGGACACTTGGGGTCCGCGGAGCAGGCGGCCGCCTTGTGGCCCTCCTGTCCGCATTGGAAGCAGAGTGCGCTGCGGTCGATCTTCGCAGCGCACTTTGCCCCCACGTGTCCCGGCTCCAGGCAGCGGAAGCACCGCGCCGGCCTTGGCTCCAGGGTGGTCAGCTTGACCGCTGACCACCCGACGACGATGCGGCGGCCGTCCGTTAACTTTTTGGCCGCCGCAACCGGACACCGCAGCCAGGCAGTGCCCTGTCGACCGGGTGGGCGATTGATGTCGCCCACCTTGATGGAGGCGACAGGGCAGCCTCCCTCTTCTGCCAGGATTTTGGCCACCGCCTCCTTAGTTGCCGCATCGCCCAGGCCTGAGATGCGCAACTCTACGCACCTCTCCGGCCTGGCAATACGGACCTCCTCTCCCAGCACCTCTTCAAGCTTGGCCGCCAATTTATCGGCCTTGGTGGCCCTGTCAGCGCCACCTATCTCCAGGATCCTTCCCCCGGTCACGGCAGTGCGGAACCGGAGGCCGTCAATGCCGAGAGTCTTTATATCGATGGACCTCTCGGCATTGGCGATCACCTGGGAATAGGTGACCCCCTTCTCTACAGCGCCCGGCTGCAGTGTGAGGCACACTGCAGCGGTTGTCGGGGCGCGGAGTTTGCGACTCGCCTTCGCCTTCTTCGGAGGCTTGGCGGGTGCCTTGACGCTCGGCGGTGCTGGGGTGGCCTTTTTCTTAGGCCGCGCCGCCACGGCGCTCCACGCCTCCTTCACAGGTGGCGGGGCGGCGGCGGGAGCCTGCGGGCGCGGCTGACGGGCAGCTTCGGCCTCCTTCGCCGCTGCACTCCGTTTCTTTGCCTTCTGCTTTTTCTTTTTCCCCTTGGGTTCCCCGTCCGACGGGACCGTCCCAGAGGGGCAGGGATCCGAATCCTTCTGCCCGTCTGCCGCGACGGGCGAGAGGGGCGGAGCCTGAGGAGGCGCGGAAGGAGTGGGAAGAACGGCAGAAGACTCGGGCCTCCGGCTGGACTTGGAGGCCCTTTGTTCCGCAGCACGGGCAGCACCAGCGGCTCTGGCGGCGTTCCTCTCGTCCGCCTGGAGAGGCGGACGGATGCGCACCTCAGGCAGCAGGCGGTCCTGGAAGCCCGCGAGTCGCGCATCGATCATGAAGATCATCTCCTCGCGACTCATCTTCAGGGCCTTCATTTCCGCCCGTACGGCAGCAAGCTCTACCTGAAGGTTGGCGACCTCCTCGTTAGCAGTGCGGGCCTTGAGTTGGTGGGCGAGCTCCAAAATGGAGCTACAGGCCACCCTCAGGTCCCGCACATATTGCCCCTTGAGCTTGGAGCTCTTTGTGGCGATGGTTTGCACCACCGCCACTGCCGCCTCGATGGACACCGTCAGCTGTTCTGCGCTGACGGGCTCGGAAGATTGTGTTTGGTCCGACGTCTGTATGGGAGTTTTACGGAGGTAAGACTCCCTTTGCTGTCGGACCTCTTCCGCCAGTTCCTTCTCGGCGCGGAGCTCCAGCTCCCGCTCCTTTGCCCTGTTCAAGTCGGCCTTGGCTTGCGCCAGGCCGACGTATTCCCCAGTTGTAGGTGGGCGACCTCTCTTCTTCACCTCCACTGGGCCGGAGCTGTCGGAGTTGAGGCGTTTCCGCCACAACCGACCCGGCGATGATGGGCGCGAGTCCGCGTCCACCATTGAGGCGTCACTTGACGCCGACGAGTCCCTGCTATATCGCGTCAGGGTGACGCGTGCCTCCTTCGTCACCAACGGGTGTGGTGACGGGGTTCGCAACTCCCCCTTGCAATCAGATGATCCGGTTGGCTTGCCAGTAGTCGTTTTTTTATTGGTATCAATTTCGTTTTCAATATTAGTTTTAGTTTCAGTATCCATAACTTAACCCACGAGTATGGGGGAAATGAAGTCCATCCGGGCGGTGCCCCCTGCACCCGGATAAGCCTATGTACTGTGGAGGTCGGCCGGTATCCACAGGTTTTATCGACTTAGCTGTCGGGTGTTATAGACTGTCCTTGTCATGGGCCGGCCAATTAAGGCAAGCCCTCCGGCCAACAGGTTCTCAGCATACCCTCTTGTAGCCACCAATCGGGTCGTTGCTGAGCCCCTGTTGGTTACGGAATGCGAGAGGGTGGCTAGCCCTCTCTCACAGACGGAACTAGCACTCAAGTGCCAGCCCCTCTGACCTACTCGCTTTCCAATACGCCCTCTGCTAAAGCAGAGGGACGTTTGGAGTGCGGCACGACGGGTCACGCCCATCTCGGCAGCCTGAAATTCGGCTCCGATTTTCCCTTAGTCGCCTTTTACGACACCCACGGGAGGAGATGGGGTGGAGCTATTCTATGCCGGCTCCACACGGCGAGGCCAAGGTTAGGTTTTTTTTTTTTTTTTTTTTTTTTTTTTTTTAACGTGAGGACTGCGTTTAGGCACTTCGCTCGCCCACCGCGGGGACGATGGGTCCGCTTCGTGTGGGACTCCTGACCCCCAGGAGAGGGGGCCAGACTACCCACTAAACCTCACGTGTTCCTCTTCGTCCATTGCCGAGCCGCGGGATACTCAATTTGGAGAGCTCACCGCGACTCGGCTAGGAGCGCCCTTGCAGGCTCGCCTCGGGGGGCCGATCTTAGGGCCCCCCTCACATTCGAGTTGGTCTGCGCCCCCGGAACAACAGACAGGCGCATTCCGCCACGTGGCCGGGGACGGCAGGTCCCCCACCCACCGCCCGTGGCAACTCTCAGTCGGGGCCGCGGGCGACTCCCTGTCGCCTACGACCCCTCGAGGGGGGGCCAGATCGCTCCAGCCCCCCACTCCATCGTGCACCCCCCATACCAACATGGGGGGCACACTGCCGCTCCGCCAAGGGCAGCAGGTCCCCCGACCCGCCGCCTGTGGCCACTCACGATCGGGGCCGCGGGCGTTCGTTGTCCGCCGACGGCCCCCCGCCGGGGGGCCCGCAGGGCGGGAGAGCGAGCGAGGCAAGGTCGATCCTGTTGTTCCGGCAGGAGACCGAGCCAGGCATGGTCGATCCGGCCCCGCAGGCCTCTCTCTTGTCCGCCATCACCTCAGCCTCGCCACACCCAGCAAGAGAGGCGACGGCGGCCCAGCTACTTTCCCTTAGTCGCCTCTTACGACACCCACGGGAGGAGATGGGGTGGAGCTATTCTATGCCGGCTCCACACGGCCGAGGCCAAGGTTAGGTTAGGTTAGGTTAGGTTAGGTTAGGTTAGGTTAGGTTAGGTTAGGTTAGGTTAGGTTAGGTTTTTTTTTTTTTTTTTTTTTTTTTTTAACGTGAGGACTGCGTTTAAGCACTTCGCTCGCCCACCGCGGGGACGATGGGTCCGCTTCGTGTGGGACTCCTGACCCCCAGGAGAGGGGGCCAGACTACCCACTAAACCTCACGTGTTCCTCTTCGTCCATTGCCGAGCCGCGGGATACTCAATTTGGAGAGCTCACCGCGACTCGGCTAGGAGCGCCCTTGCAGGCTCGCCTCGGGGGGCCGATCTTAGGGCCCCCCTCACTTTCGAGTTGGTCTGCGCCCCCGGAACAACAGACAGGCGCATTCCGCCACGTGGCCGGGGACGGCGGGTCCCCCACCCACCGCCCGTGGCAACTCTCAGTCGGGGCCGCGGGCGACTCCCTGTCGCCTACGACCCCTCGAGGGGGGGCCAGATCGCTCCAGCCCCCCACTCCATCGTGCGCCCCCCATACCAACACGGGGGGCACACTGCCGCTCCGCCAAGGGCAGCAGGTCCCCCGACCCGCCGCCTGTGGCCACTCACAATCGGGGCCGCGGGCGTTCGTTGTCCGCCGACGGCCCCCCGCCGGGGGGCCCGCAGGGCGGGAGAGCGAGCGAGGCAAGGTCGATCCTGTTGTTCCGGCAGGAGACCGAGCCAGGCATGGTCGATCCGGCCCCGCAGGCCTCTCTCTTGTCCGCCATCACCTCAGCCTCGCCACACCCAGCAAGAGAGGCGACGGCGGCCCAGCTACTTTCCCTTAGTCGCCTCTTACGACACCCACGGGAGGAGATGGGGTGGAGCTATTCTATGCCGGCTCCACACGGCCATAGGTTAGGTTAGGTTTTTTTTTTTTTTTTTTTTTATGAAGCAGGCACCCGCCATCGCAGGGTGTTACTGCCTATGCGCTTTTCCCCTTACTTAATAAGAGACCTTTTTTATCTTTGTTTTTTATTTTATAGTGCAAATGTGTTGTGTGATGTCGTTATATTTTAATATGTATGTATATATAATATATTTATAATGTTCAAATATATGTGTACAGCACATTTACAATTGATGTACACATACATTCGCTCATCTTTATTGTTCCAAATATTTATTTACAATTTGTTTACATTAACTTATATTGTATCCATTTCTTTTTGCTATATTTTTTCCATACATGTGTTATGTTCAATTTATTTCTATGTGTATTTCCAATTTTAACAAAATTTTTTCAACTAATTATTTTTAGGCGGTCACCCATCCTAATACCGACCGCGCCCAATGTTACTAATTTAATGGCAATAAAAAATACAAAAAACAATTTCCGGGCGGTCACCCATCCAAATTCCGACCTCACCTAATGTTGCTTAACCTTAGGTGAGGTCGGAATCCGCCATTTCAACTGTTTCAATTACTTTATTATGTATTCCTTTATTTATACTTCTGATTTTTGTTTACATTACTTGTCATTTATACATATTTCAATTTTTTACAATATTTATTTATTTATATAAACTTCTAGTCTTTATATTTAAATTTACTATTTTTATTTATTCCTATTCTTTACCATATATAAAATTTCTTAATAAAAAACAACAAAAATATTTTTTTTTTCGGACGGTCACCCATCCAATTCCGACCTCACCTAATGTTGCTTAACCTTAGGTGAGGTCGGAATTTGCCATTTCAACTGTTTCAATTATTTTAGTATATATTTCTTTACTTGTACTTCTGATTTTTTGTTTACATTACTTGTTATTTATACATATTTCAATTTTTACAATATTTATTTATTTATTTGTATTTCTAGTCTTTATATTTAATTTACTATTTTTATTTATTTCTATTCTTTACCATATATAAAATTTCTCAATAAAAACAACAAAAATAATTTTTCGGGCGGTCACCCATCCAAGTTCCGACCTCACCCAATGTCGCTTAACCTGGTGGTCGTTAATTGTCATTCATACATTTTAAATTTTTATAACACATATATATTTATTTATTTATATTTCCAATTTTTTACTTACATTACTTGCTACTTATACATATTTAAATTTTTTACAACATTTATTTGCTTATATATACTTCTAGTTTTTATATTTAAATTCACTATTTTATTCATTTCCATTCCTTACAGCGTACAATTTTCCTTAATAAAAACATCAAAAATAAATATGACAAAACAATAACAAAAACAGTACACAGGCGGTCACCCATCCAAGTTGCGACCTTGCCCAATGTTGCATCACTTTGGTATTTATTTTATAAAATTTTACAAAAAACTCCATCCAGGCGGTCACCCATCCTAGTACCGACCTCGCCCTATGTTGCTTGACTTTGGCAGTCATTTTATAAAATTTTACAAAACGTCATCCGGGCGGTCACCCATCCAAACATTGACCTCGCCCAATGCTGCTTAACCTCATTATCACTTCATACAATTCTAATATTATTACCTACAGTTGACTATTTCTAGGCGGTCACCCATCCATATACTGACCTCGCCCAATGTTGCTTACCCCTTGTACATAAGACACAAGTTACACTAGCAATTTGTTGTTGTTTACCTTTTGTGTTGATTTCCGTTGCTAGGCAACGGAGATCAACACAAATGGCCACGCGGTAACCTCTGCGCTAAGCAGATCCACGCGTTTATTCCTTACATACTAAATTCGTCCACATCACATAAATCCTTCCTTAATGCACTATTTTTACAGGTCCTTTGCTATCTGTTATTTCCTACTAGTATTTATTTACATTTATTTTACTTATTTATGCACTATTTACGCTGTATTACTTACTTCTATTTTTCATAGTAATATTTTTACATTTAAAGCCTGTCACTCTTGTCTTAGCAATTTATTTTTACATTTAATTAAACGCCTATTGTTTTTGTTTTGACATCACATGTTGCTGTGGGGCACTATGTTTTTGTTAAACAGAGGCCTCACACACCGTCCCCAGTCCTTCCGGGAAGACCAGGCCTCCACGACACGTGTTTATGTTTAGTATCTTTGTTTTTTGTGTGCGTGTTTTTGTGTTTTGCATATGTGTGTTTCCATCCACAGTTCACTCTTGCCTTTATATCCTTCTGTTAACAAACAATGTATATGTGTCAATATATATTGTTGTTACTTTCTTATTAGTGAACTGTTTCAGTCCATGTTTGTATGTTAAATAATGTAATCTAGTGTTTATTGTTTGTGTGCATGTTTTGATATCTTCCTATATTTTTAAAATATATTCTTTATATCTATGTTTGTTTATGTGTGTCTTTGTGTAGTGTGTATCTGTGTGTAGATGTGTCAGGGATAAGCCGTGGTCTCCCTCGCCAAGTAATCCCACTTGGAGCGGGTCTGGCACTCGGCGCTGAAGGCGTTGTGGCCGACGTCCCGCAACCCAGAGTGCGAGCAGTTGCAGCACCGCGGTGTCGAACCCGCACTGTACTCTGCGCAATCCTTGCGCAAGTGCGGGCCCCCACAATGGCTACATCTGTCCGCACCCTCGGTGCAGAACTTGCGGCCATGGCCGAATGCCAGGCATTTCGTGCATTGGATGAGGGGCGTTTGGTCCTCCACCCTGACCCTTTGAAGGCCCAGGTAGAGCACCCCCGCCGCCGTCATCCTCTGCCATGCCTGTGGTCCCACCTGTAGGACGATGTGGGAGGTCCCCGGGTTTTTGGTCCTTTTTCTATACTTAACTACGGCCTCCCTCTGCTCCTGTGGTAGGCCCATGAAGATGTCCGCGTTCTGGTTGTATATGGCGGACATCATTTTGTCGTCGTCGCTCTCCGCGTGGACGTCTTTTAGGACGACCAGCGGGTTTTTATTTTTCATGGGCTCTACCACGAGCCCATTGCCTTTACTTTCTATTTGGGCTTTCACCCTCGCCATCTCTTCTTTAGTGTCGCAGCCAAGAATGATGACGCTATTCTTGGCTTTCCTAGCTTTCGATATTTTTAGGCCGGTACGCCTGGCGTCGACCGCCCTTTCCACTCTGGTGAACACCTCTCCGGCCGTCTCCTGTCTGTCCTCAGAGGTGACAGCCAAAGAGTGGAGTGCCGGTCGGCGCCGGGGTCCGGTCGCTGCGACACTAGCGTAGGTCTGGGTGACGGGTTCTGGGTCAGACAAGGGAGCCAAGGGAGTCAGCATCTCTACGGCTGTGGCGATGTGTGCCTTGTTCTCGACGATAATGTCGCGGGCGACAGTCCCGATCAGATCCTCGATCTGGGACCGTGCCCGCTCGATGAGGACCTCATTTGAGGTGTTGTCCTCAACCTGGGCCTCCTCGATTTTCTCGACGACTCGTATGCCCAGTTCGCAGCTTCGATCCTGACTTTCCTTCTCCATGAAGTCCAGGGTATCCTTTATGCCGCTGTGTGACTCCCTTATCCACCCGTGGATGGTGTCTTCCATCTTCCCCAGCCTAGCTAAAATAGTCCCTACTTGTGCCGAGGGCGCGGCCGCCACGGCGGCTTCATCCCTTACGGGAGGTGTCGCCCCGACCGCCGCACCCGCAGTGCCGGACGCCGCCCCCTCCAAGCTCTTCATCCTCCCACTGAGCTCGAAGAGGATTCGTTGACACTTGTCGGAGCTCTGCTCCAGGAAGGTTTTGACATCCTTCCTCATCTGAGGATATGATTGGACCTTCGCGGGGATGTCCTCGAAGGCCCTCATTACCTCCTGGAGCAATTGGTCACTGGACTGGCTAGCATAGATGGTCTGCTGCTTCTTATATAAGGACATGTTGTCCAGTGACCTCCGTTTGGTAGCTGGTCTCCTGATGAAAGTCTTCGCGGCGTCCAGCACTAGCGAGGGTGATTTGTTAGCGTTAGGGGAGGCCTGTCCCCCCACATGTGATGTTGGCGGTGTGTCGTACATTATTAAGCGGGGAAAATTGTCAATAACTAAGATAATATGCAACCCTGTATAGAGGGGTGCGTCTAATTTAATTTCTAACCCTGTAAAGGGGGGTACAAGTCAGTATTGTCAATACACAAATTTAATTAATAATAGATATTTCAATTTGAAATATTTAGATGTCAATATAAACTTAGGAACTAATTTTTCCCCTATAAGGGGGCGTAAATTTTCCCTATTGGGACTGTCTTTGTCTTTTGGGGATGTACAAGGTCCCCTATCAAATTTTAAAATTTTTAAATTTACATAAATAAAATAATTTTTTGTTCCTAACAAACTAATTCTAAATAAATTAAGTTTTATAAACTTAATTTCTCTTCTTTCTCCCTGGGGAGATGTAAATTTTCCCAATTGGGACTGGTTTTATGTTTTAGGGATATATAAGTCCCAAAATAAATTTTCAGAATTTCAAATTTCAAATAAATAAAAATAATTTTCTGTTCCTAACAAAGTAATTCAAATTAAATTAAATAAATTAAAATTTTGTAAACTTAAAATCTAATGTTGTGAGGGACTGTGACCCTCTACAGGTCCCTCTTTTTGGTGACGGGTTCTGCACCCTATACCGGGCCGTAAGTAAAAGGAATTTTCCACTTTGGACCACCAGGGCCAAAGTTGGGTTTCCTCCTGTTATTCCCGGATCTCTTCCCTGACTGTCCAATCCAAGTCACCAGGCAGTTTGCCCCCGCTGAGGGGATCCCAACCCAATGAAAATTTTTGGAATTGGCCCAAACCAGGCCAAGTTGTTCACGTTTCCCTGGTTTATCCCCTTTATCAGGGGAATCCTCCAGGAAACGGTCCAACGAGTGTTGTCAAAAGGGGGACCCCTATAAGGAGCTCCCGATTGCCGATTTTTAAAGGAATCGGACAAGCCAGTCCGGAGTTATCACAAAGTTTGTCCAAGTTCAATTGTCTTATCACTTTCACTAGAATAAATTCCAATGTCGTGACGTCACAGAAAGGGTTAAAGAATTTTAAAATGTTCACTACACTGTTGCTCCTCGGTTTTTTGACCGATTTGAGCCAAAAGGGTCTCAAAAGTTCCGCCTCGTTGTGCACTATTTAATGATGTGTTGGGTGAGGGGGTAAAAACACTACCCTTAGAATAAGGGTGGTAAATGTCAATTAATCTAAAAGTCACTATAACTACTAAACTAGTGCACTAAACTTAAAGCTAAAAACTGTCTCTGGTGCAGTTCACCGTCACTCACATTTATATGTCTCTGTAGCTCTCCCAGGGGACCAGGATCTGGGACCTCTGCCACCACACCCTTTTTTAAGAAAAAGGGGTGTCACTCCTGTAAATGTGGTCCAAGACTATTGGGAGGGGTCTCAAAAGATAGGTATCCCCGAGACACACCCTCACAAAGCTGGACACACAGGGGTCACTAAATAAAAAACCAAGTTTTTCACAAAAATAAGTGTCACAATCACTGTTTATTGTCAAAAGTTATTATGTCCTATATCTCACTTATTTCTGGTCCGATTTCACTGGGGTTTTCACTAACACGATCGTCTAGTCCACGTGCAGCTTTCAAGCTATCGCCAGTGGGGATTGGTGGTGATGAAAAAATTTTTTCATCGGCCACACCCTTATTTAAAATTCCTTATATCTCCACCAAAAAACGATGAAAAATTTTGGAAGTGGTCTCAAAAGACGCAGACGTCTGAGACACAACCTCTAACAGTTAAAAAACCGGAGGTTGTTTACTACTTCCGGAGATATAAGGATTTTTCTATGCTCGTGTGACGTTTTGACAGAAAAATTTTCTGGAAAAAACGCCACAACTCTGGTGATAGTCACTTTAAAAGTCTGTAAAAGGTCTTAAATTGTTCGTACACTAAACATACACAATCGCGCCGATCGAAAACACTAAGTTATAGATCTAAATCCGGAGATTTAGGGGAAACAAACTTCCCTGTCACTTTTTGTCACAAAGTTTACAGTTTTTACACTATAACTTTTTAAGTCCTGGTTCGATTCCCACGCGGTTTTTTGCATCAAAATCGTCTCGCGACGACGAAGATTTTGATATGCGGTTTGTCAAAATTCAAGCGAATTTTCTCACTGGTACGAATTTAACGAGCGGAACGGGTTAAAAGCGATGCGTTCTCGGCCATCTAAGCTACGAGACTGGGTTAGGTTAGGTTAGGTTAGGTTAGGTTAGGTTAGGTTCCCCCCAATGTATCCCTACGTTGTCGTCGTGGTGGGGCTTGCGTGGGTCAATGATCTCTGGGGCTGTGCCGGGTAGAGCTACTCATGCCGGATTGGCCCAGGGTGAGACTCCAGACCAAATGGGATACCAGACGGAGTCTGTTTTAAGACTGCCGTGATGGGCGTGACCCATCGTGCCGCACTCCAAACGTCCCTCTGCTCTAGCAGAGGGCGTGTTGGAGTGCGAGTAGGTCAGATAGGCTGGCACTTGGGTGCTTACCTAGTCTGAGAGAGAGGGCTAGCCACCCTCTCGCATTCCGTAACCATTAGGGGCTCAACAACGACCTGACTGGTGGCTCCAAGAGGGTACGCTGAGAACCTGATGGCCGGAGGGCTTGCCTTGATTGGCCGGCCCATGACAAGGATAGTCTATAACACCCGACAGCTAAGTCGTTAAAAACCTGTGGATACCGGCCGACCTCCACAGTACATAGGCTTGCCCGGGTATTGGGGATCTCTGCCCGGGTCGACTCTTAGTTCTCCCCAACTCGTGGGTCTATTATGCAAACTGATAAATTTCTAAAAAATGTAACTGATACGGATATAACTCTAACGACAACTGGCAAGCCAACCGGAACTGAAAAGAAGGAAAAGAAGGGAAAGAAGGAAAGGAGGAACGCCAAGGGGCAGTTCCTAAAGGCGGACGAGCGATCGTCTGCCGAAGAGGACACTGCGTCTGTGGCGCCCATCTTGGCGGGGCTCCCAGCAGTCGGATCGACTTCTGGGAGCCGCAGAACGTCGGAGCGCACGCGCTCCAAGTCCGCCACTTCTGGTGCGAGTTGTAGCTCCAGTGCGACTGTGGACGCAATGGAGCTGATGGACACGGAGTCCTTGGACACCCGCAAGCGCGGGTTGTCCGGGGACGTTGACGGCGGGAGCGACACCTCGCTAGAGATGTTGCCCCCCAAAATTGGCAGTAGCCAGAGGGGGAGGTCCCGTACTCCCGGCTCGGCCCTGTCGGGTTCCGCCTTTTGCAAGGCGGAATCCTACAAGAGGGCCAGAGCGGATGGGGAGCTGCAGGCAGAGGAGGAGTTGTCAGGTCTCCTTCATATCATCAGGGGGCCGGCGGATGGGGTTTTAGAGCCCCAATCGCCGGCCTCTTTGCAGGAGAGGGCGCAGGCGGCAGTGGCCATCATCCACAAGGTGGCCACAAAGTCCGTAAACCTGAAGGGCTCTTTTGTTAGAGCCCTGAAGGACTCCTCCTCTGCAATCGCGGGGGTTGTGGAGACCCTAGCCGGGGACGTGGCCCGCCTCCAGACGGCCAACGACCGTTTGACGGGGCAGGTGGCTGAGCTGAGCGCTCAATTCGCCCAATTTCGGGCGGAGCGCCCGGAGCGAAAGGCCCCTGCCCCGTCTTCATCGCGTAGTGTCCCCACCGAATCCGAGGTCCCAGACGCGTATCTGGGACAAATTCTCGTGGCGGTGGGGCACCTGATCGACGGTCGGCTGGCTGGGCTGCTGTCGAGGCTGCCCCCGGCCCCATCAGTTCGGCCGCCGCTTGCGGCACCGAAGCCGAAGGTCGCACCGGCGACGACCCCTCTTCCTGTGGTGGGGGGTCGTGTGTCGTTTTCGGCGGCGGTGTCGAGGCCGGCACCTGCGGCTGCCCAAGGGGCGCGTCAGGCCAAGGCTCCGGCCAAGGCTCCGACCAAGGCGCCGGCCAAGGCGGCTGCGCCGAGACCGGTGACGAAGGCGGCGACAAGGGCTGGAGCGGAGGTTCCTCCGCTCCCCACACCAACGCCTGGGCCCTCCACGTCTGCCCCCTCCAATGAGGGTTGGCAGGTAGTCGGGGGGTCCAAGAAGGCCCGAAAGCGGGCCAGAAAGGCTGCCCGCAAGGCGGCCTCTGTCCCGCAGTCGCCATCGATGGCAAGGGCCACCCAAAAGAAGCCGCGGAAACTGCAGCCGCCAAAGACCGCGGCTGTAGTGGTGACCTTGTCGCCGGAGGCGGCTGCCGGCGGGCTGTCCTACGCGGCCTTCTTTAAGAAGGCCCGGGACAGCCTCGCCGGTGATGTTGGGATGGCAGGGGCAAGGCTGCGCCTCGCCCAGACGGGAGCTCGGGTGATGGAGTTCCCTGGGGCCGAAGGTGCCAAGACGGCAGACTCGTTTGCTGTGAAGTTGCGGGAAATCTTTGCTGCCACGGATGGTGTAAAGATCGCCAGGCCTACCAAATGCGCAGAACTGCGCATCTCGGGCCTGGACGATTCGATAACGACTGAAGACATCCGCGCTGCGGTCTGTGAGAAAGCCAGTTGCAGCGCGGAAAACATCAGAGTCGGCACCATCCGCCCCGGTCCAGGAGGGCTTGGCGCCGTGTGGGTGAGCTGTCCCGTAGCGTCGGCCAAAATTTTGGCCGATGCCGGCAGGCTCCTCGTCGGCTTCGTGAGTGCCAGGATCGCAGTCCTGGCCCCGAGGCCGATGAGGTGCTACAAGTGCCTTGCCGCGGGACACACTCGCTCGAAGTGCGCCAGCTGCTTCGACTGCAGCGGACTTTGTTTCCGCTGCGGTCGACCGGGGCACAAGGCGGCAGAGTGCTCTGCGGCCCCTCACTGCCCCGTGTGTGCGGCGGGCAAGAAGCCCGCCAATCACCAGATGGGGCAGGGGGGCTGCAAGCCTCCCCGTGCTTCACAGCAAGCGTCGGAGGCTAGCCAGACGACCCTGGCTACCTCCGACGTGAATCGAGCGACAACGTCGTCGCCCATGGAGGGGGTTGGAGAAACGATCCAGTAATGGATCAAATCTCCAACCTCCTGGTCCAGACGAACCTGAACCACTGCGCCGCGGCGCAGGATCTCTTCCTGCAAACCATGGCGCAGTGGTCGATAGGTGTTGCCGTAGTCGCGGAGCCCTACTACGTCCCTCCCCGTCCAAACTGGATGGGTGACCGGGACGGCTCCGTGGCAGTCGTCGGCTCCTCGGCGGCTCGTTCCCCGCCCTTGTCGTTAAGAGACAAGGGCTCTGGATATGTGGCCGCCGAGTGGGGGGGAATCACCGTTTACGGTGTGTATTTCTCCCCCAACCGGAGTTTGAGCGACTTCGAGGTCTTCCTTAACAACTTGGAGACCTCGATGCGGCGACTAGCGTCTGGGCACGTCCTCGTGCTGGGGGACTTCAACGCAAAGTCCATTGCGTGGGGTTCCCCGGCGACCGACGCCAGGGGCGACGCCGTTGTGGAGTGGGCGGCTTCGGTGGGCCTCTGTTTGCTGAACAGAGGCGCCACCAACACGTGCGTGCGACAGCAGGGGGGGTCGATAGTGGACCTTTCGTTCGCTACCCCTGCTGTTGCCGCACGAGTAAGGAACTGGTGTGTCCTGGATGAGGTTGAGACGCTCTCGGATCACCTGTATATCCGATTTGAGCTCTCCCGGTCCCAGGGCCCCAGTAGGGGTCACGTGGCGCGGCATACCTCCCGCTTTCCGCGGTGGGCAGTTGCCAAGCTCGACAGGGACCTGCTAGAGGAGGCGGCCATTATTCAGTCTTGGCTGTCTCCGTGGGCCCCGGCCGAGGAGGTCGACATGGGGGCTGGCCGCTTTCGCACTGCGATTACGCAGATCTGCGATGCGGCCATGCCCCGCGTTCGGGGTTGTCGACCTTCACGGAACGGGGTCTACTGGTGGTCCCAGGAGTTGGCGGACCTCCGTGCGGCCTGCACTCGTGCCCGGAGGTCCTACACCCGCTGCCGGCGGCGACGCCACCGCGTAGACGGGGAGGAGGGCCGGCTTCACGAGGAGTACCGCGTAGCGCGGAAAACTCTGAAGCTGGCCATTTGCCGCGCCAAAGAGGAGAAGAGAAAGGAGATGCTGGAGAGTCTCGATCGTGACCCCTGGGGTCGCCCATATCGTGCGGTGCGTCAGAAGCTCCGCACGGCGGGCCCCCCCCTTACCGAGACTCTCCAGCCCAGCTTCCTGCAGCAAGTGGTCGAGGGCCTTTTCCCGCAGCGGGCGGAGCACACGCCCCCGTCGATGGCCTATCAGGTCAGAGGCGACGGGGATGGAGGGAGTGAGGTGCCGCCCGTTAGGGAATCGGAGGTTGGGGCGGCTGTTCTTCGGATCCGTTCCAAGAACACCGCCCCCGGGCCGGACGGGGTACCACCCCGAGTGATGGCCCGAGCCCTCGACCATATGTCGGACCGCCTCAGGGAGGTTTTGGACGCCAGCCTGGCGTCCGGACGCTTCCCTGAGTGCTGGAAATGCGGGAAGCTGGTCCTATTGCAGAAGCCGGGACGGCCTGCCGATTCGGTCGCGGCCTATAGGCCCATCGTGTTGCTGGACGAGGCGGGCAAATTGTTCGAGAGGATTATCTCTGCCCGCATCGTCCGGCATCTCAACGAGGTGGGGCCCGACCTGTCGGACGCCCAATTCGGGTTCCGAGAGGGGCGTTCGACGGTCGATGCCGTGATGCGCCTTAGGGCCGTGACCGAAGAGGCAGTGAGCTGTGGCGGCGTGGTGTTGGCGGTGTCCTTGGACATCGCCAACGCCTTTAATAGTCTGCCATTCAGCTGCATCAGGGAAGCACTCCTGTATCATGGGGTGCCAGAGTACCTGAGGCGGCTGGTGGCAGACTATTTGGAGGAGCGTACCGTCGTGTACGAGGATCGAGATGGCGCCTTGAGACGGCGACCCATGTCGTGCGGCGTTCCACAGGGGTCTGTCCTCGGACCACTCCTGTGGAACGTGGGGTACGACTGGGTCCTACGTAGTCGTCTGCCCCCCGGGCTCGGCGTAATTTGTTACGCCGATGACACCCTAGTCACAGCCCGGGGGGCAAATTTCCAAGAGGCGGCGCGCCTGGCCACCAGGGGTGTCTCTTTGGTGGTTGGGCGCATCGAGGCGCTGGGCTTACGGGTGGCCCTTGACAAGACGGAGGCCCTGCTATTTCATGGGCCCCGTCGTGGTCCACCCCCCGGCGCCTCTATCGTAGTCAACTCGGTCCTCGTACCGGTTCGGGCCCAGATGAGGTATCTGGGCCTGATCCTCGACGGTAGGTGGCTCTTCGACGAGCACTTCCGACAGCTTGCTCCTAAGCTGGTCGACGCTGCCTCCGCCCTTGGGCGTCTTTTGCCCAACTTGGGTGGAGCCAGCGTCGTTACAAGGAACCTCTTCACGGGGGTGGTCCGGTCGATGGCCCTGTATGGGTCACCGGTGTGGGTGGAGGCTCTGACTGCCCAGAACAAGGCGCGCCTTTGGCGCCCTCAGAGGGTATTGGCAGTCAGAGCCATACGCGGATACCGCACGGTGTCTACCGAGGCGGCCTGCGCCTTGGCCGGAACACCCCCGTGGGACTTGGAGGCGGAAGTGCTCGCCGAAGTTTATCGGCGAGCGGCTGAACATCGGGCGGAGTACGGGTATCGTGCTCCGCCCGAAGAGGTACGCGAATGGCGTGAAGCCGCTCGCCGAGCCACGATGGCTCGTTGGTCTTTCCGGCTGGAGGCTCCACGCGCTGGCTTTGCCACCGTGGAGGCGCTCCAGCCGGTCATCCTCGAGTGGGCAGGGCGGCAGCACGGGACTCTTTCCTTCCGACTGACGCAGGTGCTTTCCGGGCACGGTTGCTTCGGGAAGTACCTGCACTCGGTCGCTAGGAGGGAACTGAGTCCCGCCTGCCACCACTGCGACTGCAGTGAGGACTCGGCCCAGCATACGCTGGAGTTCTGCCTCGCTTGGGCGGAGCAGCGCCGGGCCCTCACTGCAGTCATCGGAGGAGATCTGTCGCTACCGGCCGTCGTACTATCCATGGCCGGTAGCGACAGCAGTTTTACCGCGGTCGCGACCTTCTGCGAGGAAGTAATCTCGCAGAAGGAGGCGGCGGAGAAGGCCCGAGAGGACGATCTCCACTCGGACCCGATCCGCCGCCGGCGAACCGGGCGGCGGAGGCGCGCCCATCTGCGCCTCATGCCGCCCTGAGTGTGGCCGCGGATGGTGGGGACGGGTTTTCCCCTCCATCCGCTTTAGTGGCCAGCCGCGAAGGGGCGACGTACGCGTGTGCCGTGCGTCGCCTAAATTGAGATTTTTATTTGGAGGAGGTGCCCGCTTCAGTGCGGGCAGGCGCTGGGAGGGGTCCGGTTTGCGTTAATAACAGCGATCCCGGACCCCTCCCTTCTCAGGCGCAGAGTTGGCACACCGTGTGGTTTTAGTCGGTTCGATTCCGACACACCGCCCCGCCGCAAACCCCGGCGGGGTGACGGCCCGAGGGGGTTTCCACACGTAAAAAAAAAAAAAAAAAAAAAAAGGTTAGGTTAGGTTCCCAGGAGTTGGCGGACCTCCGTGCGGCCTGCACTCGTGCCCGGAGGTCCTACACCCGATGCCGGCGGCGACGCCACCGCGTAGATGGGGAGGAGGGCCGGCTTCACGAGGAGTACCGCGAAGCGCGGAAAACTCTGAAGCTGGCCATTTGCCGCGCCAAAGAGGCAAAGAGAAAGGAGATGCTGGAGAGTCTCGACCGTGACCCCTGGGGTCGCCCATATCGTGCGGTGCGTCAAAAGCTCCGCACGGCGGGCCCCCCCCTTACCGAGACTCTCCAGCCCAGCTTCCTGCAGCAAGTGGTCGAGGGCCTTTTCCCGCAGCGGGCGGAGCACACGCCCCCGTCGATGGCCGTTCCGGCCAGTGACGACGGGGACGGAGGGAGTGAGGTGCCGCCCGTTAGGGAATCGGAGGTTGGGGCGGCTGTTCTTCGGATCCGTTCCAAGAACACCGCCCCCGGGCCGGACGGGGTACCACCCCGAGTGATGGCCCGAGCCCTCGACCATATGTCGGACCGCCTCAGGGAGGTTTTGGACGCCAGCCTGGCGTCCGGACGCTTCCCTGAGTGCTGGAAATGCGGGAAGCTGGTCCTACTGCAGAAGCCGGGACGGCCAGCCGATTCGGTCGCGGCCTATAGGCCCATCGTGTTGCTGGACGAGGCGGGCAAATTGTTCGAGAGGATTCTCTCTGCCCGCATCGTCCAGCATCTCAGCGAGGTGGGGCCCGACCTGTCGGACGCCCAATTCGGGTTCCGAGAGGGGCGTTCGACGGTCGATGCCGTGATGCGCCTTAGGGCCGTGACCGAAGAGGCGGTTGGCTGTGGCGGCGTGGTGTTGGCGGTGTCCTTGGACATCGCCAACGCCTTTAATAGTCTGCCATTCAGCTGCATCAGGGAAGCACTCCTGTATCATGGGGTGCCAGAGTACCTGAGGCGGCTGGTGGCAGACTATTTGGAGGAGCGTACCGTCGTGTACGAGGATCGAGATGGCGCCTTGAGACGGCGACCCATGTCGTGCGGCGTTCCACAGGGGTCTGTCCTCGGACCACTCCTGTGGAACGTGGGGTACGACTGGGTCCTACGTAGTCGTCTACCCCCCGGGCTCGGCGTAATTTGTTACGCCGATGACACCCTAGTCACAGCCCGGGGGGCAAATTTCCAAGAGGCGGCGCGCCTGGCCACCAGGGGTGTCTCTCTGGTGGTTGGGCGCATCGAGGCGCTGGGCTTACGGGTGGCCCTTGACAAGACGGAGGCCCTGCTATTTCATGGGCCCCGTCGTGGTCCACCCCCCGGCGCCTCTATCGTAGTCAACTCGGTCCTCGTACCGGTTCGGGCCCAGATGAGGTATCTGGGCCTGATCCTCGACGGTAGGTGGCTCTTCGACGAGCACTTCCGACAGCTTGCTCCTAAGCTGGTCGACGCTGCCTCCGCCCTTGGGCGTCTTTTGCCCAACTTGGGTGGAGCCAGCGTCGTTACAAGGAACCTCTTCACGGGGGTGGTCCGGTCGATGGCCCTGTATGGGTCACCGGTGTGGGTGGAGGCTCTGACTGCCCAGAACAAGGCGCGCCTTTGGCGCCCTCAGAGGGTATTGGCAGTCAGAGCCATACGCGGATACCGCACGGTGTCCACCGAGGCGGCCTGCGCCTTGGCCGGAACACCCCCGTGGGATTTGGAGGCGGAAGTGCTCGCCGAAGTTTATCGGCGAGCGGCTGAACATCGGGCGGAGTACGGGTATCGTGCTCCGCCCGAAGAGGTACGCGAATGGCGTGAAGCCGCTCGCCGAGCCACGATGGCTCGTTGGTCTTTCCGGCTGGAGGCTCCACGCGCTGGCTTTGCCACCGTGGAGGCGCTCCAGCCGGTCATCCTCGAGTGGGCAGGGCGGCAGCACGGGACTCTTTCCTTCCGACTGACGCAGGTGCTTTCCGGGCACGGTTGCTTCGGGAAGTACCTGCACTCGGTCGCTAGGAGGGAACTGAGTCCCGCCTGCCACCACTGCGACTGCAGTGAGGACTCGGCCCAGCATACGCTGGAGTTCTGCCCCGCTTGGGCGGAGCAGCGCCGGGCCCTCACTGCAGTCATCGGAGGAGATCTGTCGCTACCGGCCATCATACGCTCCATGGCCGGTAGCGACAGCAGTTTTACCGCGGTCGCATCCTTCTGCGAAGACGTAATTTCGCAGAAGGAGGCGGCGGAGAAGGCCCGGGAGGATGACCTCCACTCGGACCCGATCCGCCGCCGGCGAACAGGGCGGCGGAGGCGCGCCCATCTGCGCCTCATGCCGCCCTGAGTGTGGCCGCGGATGGTGGGGACGGGTTTTCCCCTCCATCCGCTTTAATGGCCAGCCGCGAAGGGGCGACGTACGCGTGTGCCGTGCGTCGCCTAAATTTGAGATTTTAAAAGCAGACGGTGCCCGCTTCTGTGCGGGCAGGCGCTGGGAGGGGTCCGGTTTGCGTTAATAACAGCGATCCCGGACCCCTCCCTTCTCAGGCGCAGAGTTGGCACACCGTGTGGTTTTAGTCGGTTCGATTCCGACACACCGCCCCGCCGCAAACCCCGGCGGGGTGACGGCCCGAGGGGGTTTCCACACGTAAAAAAAAAAAAAAAAAAAAAGGTTCCCCCCAAAGTCCCCCCAATGTATCCCTACGTTGTCGTCGTGGTGGGGCTTGCGTGGGTCAATGATCTCTGGGGCTGTGCCGGGTAGAGCTACTCATGCCGGATTGGCCCAGGGTGAGACTCCAGACCAAATGGGATACCAGACGGAGTCTGTTTTAAGACTGCCGTGATGGGCGTGACCCGTCGTGCCGCACTCCAAACGTCCCTCTGCTTTAGCAGAGGGCGTGTTGGAGTGCGAGTAGATCAGAGGGGCTGGCACGTGAGTGTTGGTCCCATCTGTGAGAGAGGGCTAGCCACCCTCTCGCGTTCCGTAACCATTAGGGGCTCAGCAACGACCTGACTGGTGGCTCCAAGAGGGTACGCTGAGAACCTGATGGCCGGAGGGCTTGCCTTGATTGGCCGGCCCATGACAAGGATAGTCTATAACACCCGACAGCTAAGTCGAAAAAACCTGTGGATACCTGCCGACCTCCACAGTACATAGGCTTGCCCGGGTATTGGGGATCTCTGCCCGGGTCGACCTTTAGTTCTCCCCACCTCGTGGGATTAGTTATGGAAATTGGTAATTCAGAAAATAATATAAACGGCACGGACAACACAACAACGAAAATTGGCACGAATACTGGAAATGAGAAGGCAAAGGTGACAAAGGAAACGAAACGAAAGGAAAGACGGAACGCCAAGGGGCAGTTCCGCAAGGCAGACGAGCAATCGTCTGCCGAGGAGGACGTCCGGTCCGGGACGCCCATTTCGGTGGGGCTCCCAGGAGTCAATCTGGCTTCTGGGAGCCGAAGATCGGAGCGCGTGCGCTCCAAATCCGCAACGGATAGCGCGGTTGCCAGCTCCAGTGCGATTGTGGACGCGCTGGAGCTGATGGAGACGGAGGCCTCCGACAACCGCAAACGCGGACTCTCCAGGGACGGCGGCGAGAGCGACGCGTCCCTGGAGATGTTGCCTCCAAAGATCGCGAGCGGCGGAAGAGGGAGGTCTCGTACTCCAGGCTCGTCAGGCTCCGCCTTCTCTAAGGCGGAGTCGTACAAGCGAGCCAGGGCCGACGGCGAAGTACAAGCGGAGGAGGAGATGTCCGGTCTCATACTCCAGATCGGGCCAGTGGAGGGGGATTCAGCGCCCCAATCACTGGCCTCTTTGCAGGAGAGAGCGGACGCGGCGGTGGCCATAATTCACAAGGTGGCCACCAAGTCCGTAAACCTTAAGGGTTCCTTTGTCAGGGCCCTTAAGGACTCCTCTTCCGCTTTGGCGGGAGTCGTAGACACCCTCATTGGGGATGTGGGTCGCCTTCAGTCGGCCAACGACCGTCTGACGGGGCAGGTGGCTGAGCTGAGCGCTCAGTTCGCCCAATTTCGGGCGGAGCGCCCGGAGCGAGGGGCCCCTGCCCCGTCGTCTTCATCGCGTAGTGCCCCCACCGAGCCCGAGGTCCCAGACGCATATCTGGGACAAATACTCGTGGCGGTGGGGCACCTGATCGACGGTCGGCTGGCTGGGCTGCTGTCGAGGCTGCCTCCGGCCCCTTCTGTTCGGCCGCCGCTTGCTGTACCGAAGCCGAAGGTCGCACCGGCGACGACCCCTCTTCCAGTGGTGGGGGGTCGGGTATCGTTCTCGGCGGCGGTGTTGAGGCCGGCTCCCGCGGCTGCCCAAGGGTCACGGCAGGTTGCTAAGGCTCCGGCCAAGGCCCCGGCCAAGGCCTCGGCCAAGGCTCCGGCCAAGACGGCTGCGCCAAGGCCGGTGACGAAAGCGGCGGCAAGGGCTGGAGCGGAGGTTCCTCCGCTCCCCACACCAACGCCTGTGCCTCTGCCTGGGCCCTCCACGTCTGCCCCCTCCAATGAGGGTTGGCAGGTAGTCGGGGGGTCCAAGAAGGCCCGAAAGCGGGCCAGAAAGGCTGCCCGCAAGGCGGCCTCTGTCCCGCAGTCGCCATCGGTGGCAGGTCCCACCAAGAAAAAGCCGCGGAAACTGCAGCCGCCTAAGACCGCGGCTGTTGTGGTGACCTTGTCGCCGGAGGCGGCTGCCGGCGGGCTGTCCTACGGGGCCGTTTTTAAGAAGGCCCGGGACAGCCTCGCCGGTGGATTTGAGACGGCCGGTGTCCGCCTGCGCCTCGCCCAAACGGGAGCTCGGGTGTTGGAGTTCCCTGGGGCCGATGGCGCAAAGACGGCGGACACCTTTGCTGAAAAGCTACGGGGAGTATTTGCCACCGAGGATGGTGTCAGGATCGCCAGGCCCATAAAGTGCGCGGAATTGCGCATTTCGGGCCTGGACGATTCCGTGACGGTCGAGGATGTCCGCGCTGCAGTTCAGGAGAAGACGAGCTGTAGCGCGGACAACGTAAGGGTCGGCACCATCCGCCCCGGTCCAGGAGGGCTTGGCGCCGTTTGGGTGGGTTGTCCCGTAGCGTCGGCCAAAATTTTGGCTGATGCCGGCAGGCTCCTCGTCGGCTTCGTGAGTGCCAGGATCACGGTCCTGGCCCCGAGGCCGATGAGGTGCTACAAGTGCCTTGCCGCGGGACACACTCGCTCGAAGTGCGCCAGCTGCTTCGACTGCAGCGGACTTTGTTTCCGCTGCGGTCGACCGGGGCACAAGGCGGCAGAGTGCTCTGCGGCCCCTCACTGCCCCGTGTGTGCGGCGAGCAAGAAGCCCGCCAATCACCAGATGGGGCAGGGGGGCTGCAAGCCTCCCCGTGCTTCTCAGCAAGCGTCGGAGGCTAGCCAGACGACCCTGGCTGCCTCCGACGTGGATCGTGCGACAACGTCGTCGCCCATGGAGGGGGTTGGAGAAACGATCCAGTAATGGATCAAATCTCCAACCTCCTGGTCCAGACGAACCTGAACCACTGCGCCGCGGCGCAGGATCTCTTCCTGCAAACCATGGCGCAGTGGTCGATAGGTGTTGCCGTAGTCGCGGAGCCCTATTACGTCCCTCCCCGTCCAAACTGGATGGGTGACCGGGACGGCTCCGTGGCAGTCGTCGGCTCCTCGGCGGCCCGTTCCCCGCCCTTGTCGCTAAGAGACAAGGGCTCTGGATATGTGGCCGCCGAGTGGGGGGGAATAACCGTTTACGGTGTTTACTTCTCCCCCAACCGGAGTTTGAGCGACTTCGAGGTCTTCCTTAACAACTTGGAGACCTCGATGCGGCGACTAGCGTCTGGGCACGTCCTCGTGCTGGGGGACTTCAACGCAAAATCCATTGCGTGGGGTTCCCCAGCGACGGACGCCAAGGGCGATGCCGTTGTGGAGTGGGCGGCTTCGGTGGGCCTCTGTTTGCTGAACAGAGGCGCCACCAATACGTGCGTGCGACAGCAGGGGGGGTCGATAGTGGACCTTTCGTTCGCTACCCCTGCTGTTGCCGCACGAGTAAGGAACTGGTGTGTCCTGGATGAGGTTGAGACGCTCTCGGATCATTTGTATATCCGATTTGAGCTCTCCCGGTCCCAGGGCCCCAGTAGGGGTCACGTGGCGCGGCATACCTCCCGCTTTCCGCGGTGGGCTGTTGCCAAGCTCAATAGGGACCTGCTAGAGGAGGCGGCCATCATTCAGTCTTGGCTGTCTCCGCAGGCCCCGGCCGAGGAGGTCGACATGGGGGCTGGCCGCTTTCGCACTGCGATCACGCAGATCTGCGATGCGGCCATGCCCCGCGTTCGGGGTTGTCGACCTTCACGGAACGGGGTCTACTGGTGGTCCCAGGAGTTGGCGGACCTCCGTGCGGCCTGCACTCGTGCCCGGAGGTCCTACACCCGTTGCCGGCGGCGACGCCACCGCGTAGACGGGGAGGAGGGCCGGCTTCATGAGGAGTACCGCGAAGCGCGGAGGACTCTGAAGCTGGCCATTTGTCGCGCCAAAGAGGAGAAAAGAAAGGAGATGCTGGAGAGTCTCGACCGTGACCCCTGGGGTCGCCCATATCGTGCGGTGCGTCAGAAGCTCCGCACGGCGGGCCCCCCCCTTACCGAGACTCTCCAGCCCAGCTTCCTGCAGCAGGTGGTCGAGGGCCTTTTCCCGCAGCGGGCGGAGCACACGCCCCCGTCGATGGCCGGTCCGGCCAGTGACGACGGGGACGGAGGGAGTGAGGTGCCGCCCGTTAGGGAATCGGAGGTAGGGGCGGCTGTTCTAAGGATTCGTTCCAAGAACACCGCCCCCGGGCCGGACGGGGTACCCCCCCGAGTGATGGCCCGAGCCCTCGACCATATGTCAGACCGCCTCAGGGAGGTTTTGGACGCCAGCCTGGCGTCCGGACGCTTCCCTGAGTGCTGGAAATGCGGGAAGCTGGTCCTGTTGCCGAAGCCGGGACGGCCGGCCGATTCGGTCACGGCCTATAGGCCCATCGTGTTGCTGGACGAGGCGGGCAAATTGTTCGAGAGGATTCTCTCTGCCCGCATCGTCCAGCATCTCAGCGAGGTGGGGCCCGACCTGTCGGACGCCCAATTCGGGTTCCGAGAGGGGCGTTCGACGGTCGATGCCGTGATGCGCCTTAGGGCCGTGACCGAAGAGGCGGTTGGCTGTGGCGGCGTGGTGTTGGCGGTGTCCTTGGACATCGCCAACGCCTTTAATAGTCTGCCATTCAGCTGCATCAGGGAAGCACTCCAATACCACGGGGTGCCAGAGTACCTGAGGCGGCTGGTGGCAGACTATTTGGAGGAGCGTACCGTCGTGTACGAGGATCGAGATGGCGTCTTGAGACGGCGACCCATGTCGTGCGGCGTTCCACAGGGGTCTGTCCTCGGACCACTCCTGTGGAACGTGGGGTACGACTGGGTCCTACGTAGTCGTCTACCCCCCGGGCTCGGCGTAATTTGTTACGCCGATGACACCTTAGTCACAGCCCGGGGGGCAAATTTCCAAGAGGCGGCGCGCCTGGCCACCAGGGGTGTCTCTTTGGTGGTTGGGCGCATCGAGGCGCTGGGCTTACGGGTGGCCCTTGACAAGACGGAGGCCCTGCTATTTCATGGGCCCCGTCGTGGTCCACCCCCCGGCGCCTCTATCGTAGTCAACTCGGTCCTCGTACCGGTTCGGGCCCAGATGAGGTATCTGGGCCTGATCCTCGACGGTAGGTGGCTCTTCGACGAGCACTTCCGACAGCTTGCTCCTAAGCTGGTCGACGCTGCCTCCGCCCTTGGGCGTCTTTTGCCCAACTTGGGTGGAGCCAGCGTCGTTACAAGGAACCTCTTCACGGGGGTGGTCCGGTCGATGGCCCTGTATGGGTCACCGGTGTGGGTGGAGGCTCTGACTGCCCAGAACAAGGCGCGCCTTTGGCGCCCTCAGAGGGTATTGGCAGTCAGAGCCATACGCGGATACCGCACGGTGTCCACCGAGGCGGCCTGCGCCTTGGCCGGAACACCCCCGTGGGACTTGGAGGCGGAAGTGCTCGCCGAAGTTTATCGGCGAGCGGCTGAATATCGGGCGGAGTACGGGTATCGTGCTCCGCCCGAAGAGGTACGCGAATGGCGTGAAGCCGCTCGCCGAGCCACGATGGCTCGTTGGTCTTCCCGGCTGGAGGCTCCACGCGCTGGCTTTGCCACCGTGGAGGCGCTCCAGCCGGTCATCCTCGAGTGGGCAGGGCGGCAGCACGGGACTCTTTCCTTCCGACTGACGCAGGTGCTTTCCGGGCACGGTTGCTTCGGGAAGTACCTGCACTCGGTCGCTAGGAGGGAACTGAGTCCCGCCTGCCACCACTGCGACTGCAGTGAGGACTCGGCCCAGCATACGCTGGAGTTCTGCCCCGCTTGGGCGGAGCAGCGCCGGGCCCTCACTGCAGTCATCGGAGGAGATCTGTCGCTACCGGCCGTCATACGCTCCATGGCCGGTGGCGACAGCAGTTTTACCGCGGTCGCATCCTTCTGCGAAGACGTAATTTCGCAGAAGGAGGCGGCGGAGAAGGCCCGGGAGGATGATCTCCACTCGGACCCGATCCGCCGCCGGCGAACCGGGCGGCGGAGGCGCGCCCATCTGCGCCTCATGCCGCCCTGAGTGTGGCCGCGGATGGTCGGGATGGGTTTTCCCGTCCATCCGCTTTAGTGGCCAGCCGCGAAGGGGCGACGTACGCGTGTGCCGTGCGTCGCCTAAATTGAGATTTTAACAGCAGACGGTGCCCGCTTCAGTGCGGGCAGGCGCTGGGAGGGGTCCGGTTTGCGTTAATAACAGCGATCCCGGACCCCTCCCTTCTCAGGCGCAGAGTTGGCACACCGTGTGGTTTTAGTCGGTTCGATTCCGACACACCGCCCCGCCGCAAACCCCGGCGGGGTGACGGCCCGAGGGGGTTTCCACACGTAAAAAAAAAAAAAAAAAAAAAAAAGGTTCCCCCCAAAGTATCCCTACGTTGTCGTCGTGGTGGGGCTTGCGTGGGTCAATGATCTCTGGGGCTGTGCCGGGTAGAGCTACTCATGCCGGATTGGCCCAGGGTGAGACTCCAGACTAAATGGGATCAACAACGACGGAGTCTGTTTTAAGACTGCCGAGATGGGCGTGACCCGTCGTGCTGCACTCCAAACGTCCCTCTGCTTTAGCAGAGGGCGTGATGGAGAGCGAGTAGGACAGAGGGGCTGGCACGTGAGTGTTAGCTCCGTCTGTGAGAGAGGGCTAGCCACCCTCTCGCATTCCGTAACCATTAGGGGCTCAACAACGACCTGACTGGTGGCTCCAGGAGGGTACGCTGAGAACCTGATGGCCGGAGGGCTTGCCTTGATTGGCCGGCCCATGACAAGGATAGTCTATAACACCCGACAGCTAAGTCGTAAAAACCTGTGGATACCGGCCGACCTCCACAGTAATAGGCTTGCCCGGGTATTGGGGATCTCTGCCCGGGTCGACTTTTAGTTCTCCCCATCTCGTGGGTTTAATTATGGACATTGAAACAAATTTATTGAAAACAAGGACTGATACAAATACAACGAACATAGGCAAGAAAAACGGATCTGAGAATGAAGGGAAAAGGAGAGAGAGGAAGGAAAGGAGGAACGCCAAGGGGCAGTTCCGGAAGGCAGACGAGCAATCGTCTGCCGAGGAGGACGTCCGGCCCGGGACGCCCATTTCGGTGGGGCTCCCAGGAGTCAATCTGGCTTCTGGGAGCCGAAGATCGGAGCGCGTGCGCTCCAAGTCCGCTACGGATGGCGCGGTTGCCAGCTCCAGTGCGACTGTGGACGCACTGGAGCCGATGGAGACGGAGGCATTGGACACCCGCAAACGCGCAATCTCCGGGGACATTGGCGGCGGGAGCGACACGTCGCAAGACATGTTGCCGCCTAAAATTGGGAGCGGCCAAAGAGGAAGGTCTCGCACCCCAGCCTCGGCCTCATCAGGTTCCGCCTTTAGCAAGGCGGAATCCTATAAGAGGGCGAGGACTGATGGCGAGCTGCAGGCGGAGGAGGAAATGGCGGGTCTCCTGCATATCATCAGGGGGCCGGCGGATGGGGTTTTAGAGTCCCAATCGCCGGCCTCTCTGCAGGAGAGGGCGCAGGCGGCGGTGGCCATCATCCACAAGGTGGCCACCAAGTCCGTTAACCTGAAGGGCTCCTTTGTGAGAGCCCTGAAGGACTCCTCCTCCACCATTGCGGGGGTCGTGGAGACCCTAGCCGGAGACGTGGCCCGCCTCCAGACGGCCAACGACCGTTTGACGGGGCAGGTGGCTGAACTGAGCGCTCAGTTCGCCCAATTTCGGGCGGAGCGCCCGGAGCGAGGGGCCCCTGCCCCGTCGTCTTCATCGCGTAGTGCCCCCACCGAGCCCGAGGTCCCAGACGCATATCTGGGACAAATACTCGTGGCGGTGGGGCACCTGATCGACGGTCGGCTGGCTGGGCTGCTGTCGAGGCTGCCTCCGGCCCCTTCTGTTCGGCCGCCGCTTGCGGTACCGAAGCCGAAGGTCGCACCGGCGACGACCCCTCTTCCAGTGGTGGGGGGTCGGGTATCGTTCTCGGCGGCGGTATCGAGGCCGGCTCCTGCGGCTGCCCTAGGAGCACGTCAGGGCAAGGCTCCGGCCAAGTCTCAGGCCAAGGCTCCGGCCAAGGCTGCTGCGCCGAGGCCGGGGCCGAAAGCGGCGGTAAGGGCTGGAGCGGAGACTACTCCGCTCCCCACTCCAACGCCTGTGCCTCTGCCTGGACCCTCCACGTCTGCCCCCTCCAATGAGGGTTGGCAGGTAGTTGGAGGGTCCAAGAAGTCCCGCAAGCGGGCCAGAAAGGCTGCCCGTCAGGCAGCCTCTGGCCCGCAGGCGCCACCGGTGGCAGGGGCCACCCGCAAGAAGCCGCGGAAACTACAGATGCCGAAATCCGCGGCTGTGGTGGTGACCCTGTCACCGGAGGCGACAACCGGCGGGCTGTCTTACGCGGCCTTCTTCAAGAAGGCCCGGGACAGTCTCGCCGGAGAGTTTGAGACGGCAGGAGTCCGCCTGCGCCTCTCCCAGACGGGAGCTCGTATACTCGAGTTCCCTGGGGCTGATGGCGTAAAATCGGCGGACTCCGCTGCCGAGAAGCTGAGGGCTGCGTTTGCAGATACGGATGGTGTCAGGATCGCCAGGCCCACGAAATGCGCTGAGTTGCGCATCTCGGGCCTGGACGATTCGGTGACGGCCGAGGATGTCCGCGCTGTAGTTGCAGAGAAGACTGCATGCAGCGCGGACAAAGTCAGGGTCGGCACCATCCGCCCCGGTCCTGGGGGGCTTGGCGCTGTGTGGGTCAGTTGTCCCGTGGCGTCGGCCAGAGTACTGGGCGACGCCGGCCGGCTCCTCATCGGTTTCGTGAGCGCCAGGGTTACAGTCCTGGCGGCGAGACCGATGAGGTGCTTCAAGTGCCTGGCCGCGGGACACACACGCGCCAAGTGCGCCAGTTGCTTTGACTGCAGCGGACTGTGTTTCCGCTGCGGTCGACCGGGGCACAAGGCGGCAGAATGCTCTGCCGCCCCTCACTGCCCCGTGTGTGCGGCGGGCAACAAGCCCGCCAATCACCAGATGGGGCAGGGGGGCTGCAAGCCTCCCCGAGCTTCTCGGCAGACGTCGGGGGCTAGCCTGTCGACCCAGGCTGCCTCCGACGACGTTCGTGCGACCACGTCGTCGCCCATGGAGGAGGTTGTAGAGACGATCCAATAAATGGATCAAGTCTCCAACCTCCTTGTCCAGACGAACCTCAACCACTGCGCCGCGGCGCAGGATCTCTTCCTGCAAACCATGGCGCAGTGGTCGATAGGTGTTGCCGTAGTCGCGGAGCCCTATTACGTCCCTCCCCGTCCAAACTGGATGGGTGACCGGGATGGCTCCGTGGCAGTCGTCGGCTCCTCGGCGGCTCGTTCCCCGCCCTTGTCGCTTAGAGACAAGGGCTCTGGATATGTGGCCGCCGAGTGGGGGGGAATAACCGTTTACGGTGTTTACTTCTCCCCCAATCGGAGTTTGAGCGACTTCGAGGTCTTCCTTAACAACTTGGAGACCTCGATGCGGCGACTAGCGTCTGGGCACGTCCTCGTGCTGGGGGACTTCAACGCAAAATCCATTGCGTGGGGTTCCCCAGCGACGGACGCCAGGGGCGATGCCGTTGTGGAGTGGGCGGCTTCGGTGGGCCTCTGTTTGCTGAACAGAGGCGCCACCAACACGTGCGTGCGACAGCAGGGGGGGTCGATAGTGGACCTTTCGTTCGCTACCCCTGCTGTTGCCGCACGAGTAAGGAACTGGTGTGTCCTGGATGAGGTTGAGACGCTCTCGGATCACCTGTACATCCGATTCGAGCTCTCCCGGTCCCAGGGCCCCAGTAGGGGTCACGTGGCGCGGCATACCTCCCGCTTTCCGCGGTGGGCAGTTGCCAAACTCGACAGGGACCTGCTAGAGGAGGCGGCCATAGTTCAGTCTTGGCTGTCTCCGCGGGCCCCGGCCGAGGAGGTCGACATGGGGGCTGGCCGCTTTCGCACTGCGATTACGCAGATCTGCGATGCGGCCATGCCCCGCGTTCGGGGTTGTCGACCTTCACGGAACGGGGTCTACTGGTGGTCCCAGGAGTTGGCGGACCTCCGTGCGGCCTGTACTCGTGCCCGGAGGTCCTACACCCGATGCCGGCGGCGACGCCACCGCGTAGACGGGGAGGAGGGCCAGCTTCATGAGGAGTACCGCGAAGCGCGGAGGACTCTGAAGCTGGCCATTTGCCGCGCCAAAGAGGCAAAGAGAAAGGAGATGCTGGAGAGTCTCGACCGTGACCCCTGGGGTCGCCCATATCGTGCGGTGCGTCAGAAGCTCCGCACGGCGGGCCCCCCCCTTACCGAGACTCTCCAGCCCAGCTTCCTGCAGCAAGTGGTCGAGGGCCTATTCCCGCAGCGGGCGGAGCACACGCCCCCGTCGATGGCCTACTCTGTGGCCAGAGACGACGGGGGCAGAGAGGATGATATTCCGCCCGTTAGGGAATCGGAGGTAGGGGCGGCTGTTCTTCGGATCCGTTCCAGGAACACCGCCCCCGGGCCGGACGGGGTTCCACCCCGAGTGATGGCCCGAGCCCTCGACCATATGTCGGACCGCCTCAGGGAGGTTTTGGACGCCAGCCTGGCGTCCGGACGCTTCCCTGAGTGCTGGAAATGTGGGAAGCTGGTCCTGTTGCCGAAGCCGGGACGGCCAGCCGATTCGGTCACGGCCTATAGGCCCATCGTGTTGCTGGACGAGGCGGGCAAATTGTTCGAGAGGATTATCTCTGCCCGCATCGTCCAGCATCTCAACGAGGTGGGGCCCGACCTGTCGGACGCCCAATTCGGGTTCCGAGAGGGGCGTTCGACGGTCGATGCCGTGATGCGCCTTAGGGCCGTGACCGAAGAGGCAGTGAGCTGTGGCGGCGTGGTGTTGGCGGTGTCCTTGGACATCGCCAACGCCTTTAATAGTCTGCCATTCAGCTGCATCAGGGAAGCACTCCTGTATCATGGAGTGCCAGAGTACCTGAGGCGGCTGGTGGCAGACTATTTAGAGGAGCGTACCGTCGTGTACGAGGACCGAGATGGCGTCATGAGACGGCGACCCATGTCGTGCGGCGTTCCGCAGGGGTCTGTCCTCGGACCACTCCTGTGGAACGTGGGGTACGACTGGGTCCTTCGAAGTCGTCTGCCCCCCGGGCTGGGCGTAATTTGTTACGCCGATGACACTTTGGTCACAGCTCGGGGGGCCAATTTCCAAGAGGCGGCGCGCCTGGCCACCAGGGGTGTTTCTCTGGTGGTTGGGCGCATCGAGGCGCTGGGCTTGCGGGTGGCCCTGGATAAGACGGAGGCCCTGTTATTTCATGGGCCCCGTCGTGGTCCACCCCCCGGCGCCTCTATCGAAGTCAACTCGGTCCTCGTACCGGTTCGGGCCCAGATGAGGTATCTGGGCCTGATCCTCGACGGTAGGTGGCTCTTCGACGAGCACTTCCGACAGCTTTCCCCAAGGCTGGTCGACGCTGCCTCCGCCCTTGGGCGTCTTTTGCCCAACTTGGGTGGAGCCAGCGTCGCTACAAGGAACCTCTTCACGGGGGTGGTCCGGTCGATGGCACTATATGGTGCACCGGTGTGGGTGGAGGCTCTGACCGCCCAGAATAAGGCGCGCCTCTGGCGGCCTCAGAGGGTATTGGCGGTCAGAGCCATACGCGGATACCGCACGGTGTCCACCGAGGCGGCGTGCGCCTTGGCCGGAACACCCCCGTGGGATTTGGAGGCGGAAGTGCTCGCCGAAGTTTATCGGCGAGCGGCTGAATATCGGGCGGAGTACGGGTATCGTGCTCCGCCCGAAGAGGTACGCGATTGGCGTGAAGCCGCTCGCCGAGCCACGATGGCTCGTTGGTCTTTCCGGCTGGAGGCTCCACGCGCTGGCTTTGCCACCGTGGAGGCGCTCCAGCCGGTCATCCTCGAGTGGGCAGGGCGGCAGCACGGGACCCTTTCCTTCCGGCTGACGCAGGTGCTTTCCGGGCATGGTTGCTTTGGAAAGTACCTGCACTCGGTCGCTAGGAGGGAATTGAGTCCCGCCTGCCACCACTGCGACTGCAGTGAGGACTCGGCCCAGCATACGCTGGAGTTCTGCCCCGCTTGGGCGGAGCAACGCCGGGCCCTCACTGCAGTCATCGGAGGAGATCTGTCGCTACCGGCCATCATACGCTCCATGGCCGGTGGCGACAGCAGTTTTACCGCGGTCGCATCCTTCTGCGAAGACGTAATTTCGCGGAAGGAGGCGGCGGAGAAGGCCCGGGAGGATGATCTCCACTCGGACCCGATCCGCCGCCGGCGAACCGGGCGGCGGAGGCGCGCCCATCTGCGCCTCATGCCGCCCTGAGTGTGGCCGCGGATGGACGGGATGGGTTTTCCCGTCCATCCGCTTTAGTGGCCAGCCGCGAAGGGGCGACGTACGCGTGTGCCGTGCGTCGCCTAATTTGAGAGTTTTTACCAGCAGACGGTGCCCGCTTCAGTGCGGGCAGGCGCTGGGAAGGGTCCGGTCGTATAATATCTGCGATTCCCGGACCCCTCCCTTCTCAGGCGCAGAGTTGGCACACCGTGTGGTTTTAGTCGGTTCGATTCCGACACACCGCCCCGCCGCAAACCCCGGCGGGGTGACGGCCCGAGGGGGTTTCCACACGTAAAAAAAAAAAAAAAAAAAAAAAAAAAAGGTTAGGTTAGGTTAGGTTAGGTTCCCCCCAATGTCACGCCCCCGTCGATGGCCTATCCGGTCAGAGGCGACGGGGACGGAGGGAGTGAGGTGCCGCCCGTTAGGGAATCGGAGGTTGGGGCGGCTGTTCTAAGGATTCGTTCCAAGAACACCGCCCCCGGGCCGGACGGGGTACCCCCCCGAGTGATGGCCCGAGCCCTCGACCATATGTCGGACCGCCTCGGGGAGGTTTTGGACGCCAGCCTGGCGTCCGGACGCTTCCCTGAGTGCTGGAAATGCGGGAGGCTGGTCCTGTTGCAGAAGCCGGGACGGCCTGCCGATTCGGTCGCGGCCTATAGGCCCATCGTGTTGCTGGACGAGGCGGGCAAATTATTCGAGAGAATAATCTCTGCCCGCATCGTCCGGCACCTAAGCGAGGTGGGGCCCGACCTGTCGGACGCCCAATTCGGGTTCCGAGAGGGGCGTTCGACGGTCGATGCCGTGGTGCGCCTTAGGGCCGTGACCGAAGAGGCAGTGAGCTGTGGCGGCGTGGTGTTGGCGGTGTCCTTGGACATCGCCAACGCCTTTAATAGTCTGCCATTCAGCTGCATCAGGGAAGCACTCCAGTTTCATGGGGTGCCAGAGTACCTGAGGCGGCTAGTGGCAGACTATTTGGAGGAGCGTACCGTCGTGTACGAGGATCGAGATGGCGTCTTGAGACGGCGACCCATGTCGTGCGGCGTTCCACAGGGGTCTGTCCTCGGACCACTCCTGTGGAACGTGGGGTACGACTGGGTCCTTCGAAGTCGTCTGCCTCCCGGGCTGGGCGTAATTTGTTACGCCGATGACACACTTGTCACAGCCCGGGGGGCGAATTTCCAAGAGGCGGCGCGCCTGGCCACCAGGGGTGTTTCTCTGGTGGTCGGGCGCATCGAGGCGCTGGGCTTGCGGGTGGCCCTGGATAAGACGGAGGCCCTATTATTTCATGGGCCCCGTCGTGGTCCACCCCCCGGCGCCTCCATCGAAGTCAACTCGGTCCTCGTACCGGTTCGGGCCCAGATGAGGTATCTGGGCCTGATCCTCGACGGTAGGTGGCTCTTCGACGAGCACTTCCGACAGCTTGGTCCAAAGCTGGTCGACGCTGCCTCCGCCCTTGGGCGACTCTTGCCCAATCTGGGTGGAGCCAGCGTCGAAACAAGACACCTCTACACGGGGGTGGTCCGGTCGATGGCACTTTATGGTGCACCGGTGTGGGTGAAGGCTCTGACCGCCCAGAATAAGGCACGCCTTTGGCGGCCTCAGAGGGTATTGGCGGTCAGAGCCATACGCGGATACCGCACGGTGTCCACCGAGGCGGCGTGCGCCTTGGCCGGAACACCCCCGTGGGATTTGGAGGCGGAAGTGCTCGCCGAAGTTTATCGGCGAGCGGCTGAATATCGGGCGGAGTACGGGTATCGTGCTCCGCCCGAAGAGGTACGCGAATGGCGTGAAGCCGCTCGCCGAGCCACGATGGCTCGTTGGTCGTCCCGGCTGGAGGCTCCACGCGCTGGCTTTGCCACCGTGGAGGCGCTCCAGCCGGTCATCCTCGAGTGGGCAGGGCGGCAGCACGGGACCCTTTCCTTCCGGCTGACGCAGGTGCTTTCCGGGCATGGTTGCTTCGGAAAGTACCTGCACTCGGTCGCTAGGAGGGAATTGAGTCCCGCCTGCCACCACTGCGACTGCAGTGAGGACTCGGCCCAGCATACGCTGGAGATCTGCCCCGCTTGGGCGGATCAGCGCCGGGCCCTCACTGCAGTCATCGGAGGAGATCTGTCGCTACCGGCCATCATACGCTCCATGGCCGGTGGCGACAGCAGTTTTACCGCGGTCGCATCCTTCTGCGAAGACGTAATTTCGCAGAAGGAGGCGGCGGAGAAGGCCCGGGAGGACGATCTCCACTCGGACCCGATCCGCCGCCGGCGAACCGGGCGGCGGAGGCGCGCCCATCTGCGCCTCATGCCGCCCTGAGTGTGGCCGCGGATGGTGGGGACGGGTTTTCCCCTCCATCCGCTTTAATGGCCAGCCGCGAAGGGGCGACGTACGCGTGTGCCGTGCGTCGCCTAAATTTGAGATTCTAACAGCAGACGGTGCCCGCTTCTGTGCGGGCAGGCGCTGGGAGGGGTCCGGTTTGCGTTAGTAACAGCGATCCCGGACCCCTCCCTTCTCAGGCGCAGAGTTGGCACACCGTGTGGTTTTAGTCGGTTCGATTCCGACACACCGCCCCGCCGCAAACCCCGGCGGGGTGACGGCCCGAGGGGGTTTCCACACGTAAAAAAAAAAAAAAAAAAAAAAAAAAAAAAAGGTTCCCCCCAATGTATCCCTACGTTGTCGTCGTGATGGGGCTTGCGTGGGTCAATGATCTCTGGGGCTGTGCCGGGTAGAGCTACTCATGCCGGATTGGCCCAGGGTGAGACTCCAGACCAAATGGGATACCAGACGGAGTCTGTTGAGACTGCCGCGAAGGACATGACGCTCCATCGTCATGCCGCGCTCCAAGCGTCCCTCTGCTTTAGCAGAGGGCGTGATGGAGAGCGAGTAGGTCAGAGGGGCTGGCACGTGAGTGTTAGCTCCGTCTGTGAGAGAGGGCTAGCCACCCTCTCGCATTCCGTAACCATTAGGGGCTCAACAACGACCTGACTGGTGGCTCCAAGAGGGTACGCTGAGAACCTAATGGCCGGAGGGCTTGCCTTGATTGGCCGGCCCATGACAAGGATAGTCTATAACACCCGACAGCTAAGTCGCAAAAACCTGTGGATACCGGCCGACCTCCACAGTACATAGGCTTATCCGGGTGCAGGGGGCACCGCCCGGATGGACTTATTTCCCCCATACTCGTGGGATTAGCTATGGAAATGAACTTAAAGAAATTTTTGAAAACGGACCGATCAAATACAACGACTACTGGCAAGGAAACTGGACTCGAAAAGAAGAGAGACAAGAAGGAAAGCAAGAAGGAAAGGAGGAACGCCAAGGGGCAGTTCCGAAAGGCGGACGAGCGATCGTCTGCCGATGAGGACACTGCGTCTGTGGCGCCCATCTTGGCGGGGCTCCCAGAAGTCAATCTGACTACTGGGAGCCGAAGAACATCGGAGCGCGTGCGCTCCAAGTCCGCCACTGTTGGTGCGAGCGGTAGCACCGGTGCGAGTGTGGACGCACCGGAACTGATGGAGATGGAGGTGACAGAAGACACCCGCAAACGCGGTCACTCCGGGGACGGCGGCGAGAGCGACACGTCCCTGGAGATGTTGCCTCCGAAGATCGCGAGCGGCGGAAGAGGGAGGTCTCGTACTCCGGGCTCGTCAGGCTCCGCCTTCTCTAAGGCGGAGTCGTACAAGCGAGCCAGGGCTGATGGAGAGCTGCAGGCAGAGGAGGAGATGAGTGGTCTCCTGCTTAAGATCAGGGGACCGGTGGATGGGGATTCAGAGCCCCAATCATCGGTCTCTCTGCAGGAGACGGCGGACGCGGCGGTGGCCATAATTAACAAGGTGGCCACCAAGTCCGTGAACCTTAAGGGCTCTTTTGTGAGAGCCCTTAAGGACTCCTCTTCTGCCGTGGCGGGGGTTGTGGGGACCCTGGTTGGGGACGTGGCCCGCCTACAGGCGGCCAACGAGCGCTTGACGGGGCAGGTGGCTGAGCTGGGCGCTCAATTCGCCCAGTTCCGGGCGGAGCGAGAGGCCCCGGCCCCGTCAACATCCCAGCGGGCCGCGTCTGCATCCCAGCGGGCCCCGTCTGCGCCGCAGCCGTCATCTGCTGGCCCCGGGATAACCGACGCCCAACTAGCGGTTATCCTGGATGCATGCTGGCGGATGATTGAGGGCCGTACGGCCGGCCTAGAGGCGAGGCTGCCTGCGGCCCCGATTATGCGGCCGCCGCTTGCGGTGCCGAAACGAACGGCCACGTCGTCGACGCCGACCCCTCTTCCCGTGGTGGGGGGTCGCGTGTCGTACTCGGCAGCGGTGTCGCCGGTCGTGAGGCCGGCTCCTGCGGCTGCCCAAGGGGCACGGCCGGGGGCCAAGGCTCCGGCCAAGGTTCCGGCCAAGGCTCCGGCCAAAGCGGCCGCGCCGAGACCTGGGCCGAAAGCGGCGGTGGGGGCGGGAGCGGAGATTCCTCCGCTCCCCACTCCAACGCCTGTGCCTCTGCCTGGACCCTCCACGTCTGCCCCCTCCAATGAGGGTTGGCAGGTAGTCGGAGGGTCAAAGAAGGCCCGAAAGCGGGCCAGAAAGGCTGCCCGACAGGCAGCCTCTGGCCCGCAGTCGCCGCCGGTGGCAAGGGCCACTGCGAAAAAGCCGCGGAAACTGCAGCCGCCAAAAACCGCGGCTGTAGTGGTGACCCTGTCACCGGAGGCGACAACCGGCGGGATGTCCTATGCGGCCTTCTTCAAGAAGGCCCGGGACAGTCTCGCCGGTGAGTTCGAAACGGCCGGTGTCCGCCTGCGCAAGGCCCAAACGGGAGCTCGAATTCTCGAGTTCCCTGGGGCCGATGGCGCAAAAAAGGCGGACACCGTTGCCGGGAAGTTGAGGGATGTGTTTGCAGCCACGGATGGTGTGAAGATCGCCAGGCCCACAAAGTGCGCAGAGCTGCGCATTTCGGGCCTGGACGATTCGGTCACGGCCGACGAGGTCCGCGCCGTAATCCGTGACAAGGCGGGTTGCGGCGCGGACAGCGTCAGGGTCGGCACCATCCGCCCCGGTCCGGGAGACCTTGGTGCAGTGTGGGTCAGCTGTCCCGTGGCGTCGGCCAAAATATTGGCCGATGCCGGCAGGCTACTCATCGGCTTCGTGAGTGCCAGGATCACTGTCCTGGCCGCGAGGCCGATGAGGTGCTTTAAATGCCTTGCCGCGGGACACACTCGCACCAAGTGCCAGAGTTGTTTTGACTGCAGCGGACTGTGTTTCCGCTGCGGTCGACCGGGGCACAAGGCGGCAGAGTGTTCTGCCGCCCCTCACTGCCCCGTGTGTGCGGCGGGCAATAAGCCCGCCAATCACCAGATGGGGCAGGGGGGCTGCAAGCCTCCCCGAGCTTCTCGGCAGACGTCGGGGGCTAGCCTGTCGACCCAGGCTGCCTCCGACGTCGTTCGTGCGACCACGTCGTCGCCCATGGAGGAGGTTGTAGAGACGATCCAGTAAATGGATCGGCTCTCCAACCTCCTTGTCCAGACGAACCTGAACCACTGCGCCGCGGCGCAGGATCTCTTCCTGCAAACCATGGCGCAGTGGTCGATAGGTGTTGCCGTAGTCGCGGAGCCCTACTACGTCCCTCCCCGTCCAAACTGGATGGGTGACCGGGACGGCTCCGTGGCAGTCGTCGGCTCCTCGGCGGCTCGTTCCCCGCCCTTGTCGTTAAGAGACAAGGGCTCTGGATATGTGGCCGCCGAGTGGGGGGGAATCACCGTTTACGGTGTGTATTTCTCCCCCAACCGGAGTTTGAGCGACTTCGAGGTCTTCCTTAACAACTTGGAGACCTCGATACGGCGACTAGCGTCTGGGCACGTCCTCGTGCTGGGGGACTTCAACGCAAAATCCATTGCGTGGGGTTCCCCGGCGACGGACGCCAGGGGCGATGCCGTGGTGGAGTGGGCGGCGTCAGTGGGCCTCTGTTTGCTGAACAGAGGCGCCACCAACACGTGCGTGCGACAGCAGGGGGGGTCGATAGTGGACCTTTCGTTCGCTACCCCTGCTGTTGCCGCACGAGTAAGGAACTGGTGTGTCCTGGATGAGGTTGAGACGCTCTCGGATCACCTGTACATCCGATTCGAGCTCTCCCGGTCCCAGGGCCCCAGTAGGGGTCACATGGCGCGGCATACCTCCCGCTTTCCGCGGTGGGCAGTTGCCAAACTCGACAGGGACCTGCTAGAGGAGGCGGCCATAGTTCAATCTTGGCTGTCTCCGCGGGCCCCGGCCGAGGAGGTCGACATGGGGGCTGGCCGCTTTCGCACTGCGATAACGCAGATCTGCGATGCGGCCATGCCCCGCGTTCGGGGTTGTCGACCTCCACGGAACGGGGTCTACTGGTGGTCCCAGGAGTTGGCGGACCTCCGTGCGGCCTGCACTCGTGCCCGGAGGTCCTACACCCGATGCCGGCGGCGACGCCACCGCGTAGACGGGGAGGAGGGCCGGCTTCATGAGGAATACCGCGAAGCGCGGAAAACTCTGAAGCTGGCCATTTGCCGCGCCAAAGAGGAGAGTAGAAAGGAGATGCTGGAGAGTCTCGACCGTGACCCCTGGGGTCGCCCATATCGTGCGGTGCGTCAGAAGCTCCGCGCGGCGGGCCCCCCCCTTACCGAGACTCTCCAGCCCAGCTTCCTGCAGCAAGTGGTCGAGGGCCTTTTCCCGCAGCGGGCGGAGCACACGCCCCCGTCGATGGCCTATCCGGTCAGAGGCGACGGGGACGGAGGGAGTGAGGTGCCGCCCGTTAGGGAATCGGAGGTTGGGGCGGCTGTTCTAAGGATTCGTTCCAAGAACACCGCCCCCGGGCCGGACGGGGTACCCCCCCGAGTGATGGCCCGAGCCCTCGACCATATGTCGGACCGCCTCAGGGAGGTTTTGGACGCCAGCCTGGCGTCCGGACGCTTCCATGAGTGCTGGAAATGCGGGAAGCTGGTCCTATTGCAGAAGCCGGGACGGCCTGCCGATTCGGTCACGGCCTATAGGCCCATCGTGTTGCTGGACGAGGCGGGCAAATTATTCGAGAGAATAATCTCTGCCCGCATCGTCCGGCACCTAAGCGAGGTGGGGCCCGACCTGTCGGACGCCCAATTCGGGTTCCGAGAGGGGCGTTCGACGGTCGATGCCGTGGTGCGCCTTAGGGCCGTGACCGAAGAGGCGGTTGGCTGTGGCGGCGTGGTGTTGGCGGTGTCCTTGGACATCGCCAACGCCTTTAATAGTCTGCCATTCAGCTGCATCAGGGAAGCACTCCAGTATCATGGGGTGCCAGAGTACCTGAGGCGGCTGGTGGCAGACTATTTGGAGGAGCGTACCGTCGTGTACGAGGATCGAGATGGCGTCTTGAGACGGCGACCCATGTCGTGCGGCGTTCCACAGGGGTCTGTCCTCGGACCACTCCTGTGGAACGTGGGGTACGACTGGGTCCTTCGAAGTCGTCTGCCTCCCGGGCTGGGCGTAATTTGTTACGCCGATGACACACTTGTCACAGCCCGGGGGGCCTATTTCCAAGAGGCGGCGTGCCTGGCCACCAGGGGTGTTTCTCTGGTGGTTGGGCGCATAGAGGCGCTGGGCTTACGGGTGGCCCTTGACAAGACGGAGGCCCTGCTTTTCCATGGGCCCCGTCGTGGTCCACCCCCCGGCGCCTCAATCGAAGTCAACTCGGTCCTCGTACCGGTTCGGGCCCAGATGAGGTATCTGGGCCTGATCCTCGACGGTAGGTGGCTCTTCGACGAGCACTTCCGACAGCTTGGCCCCAAGCTGGTCGACGCTGCCTCCGCCCTTGGGCGTCTTTTGCCCAACTTGGGTGGAGCCAGCGTCGAAACAAGACACCTCTACACGGGGGTGGTCCGGTCGATGGCCCTTTACGGGTCACCGGTGTGGGTCCTGGCTCTGACCGCCCAGAATAAGGCCCGCCTGTGGCGGCCTCAGAGGGTATTGGCGGTCAGAGCCATACGCGGATACCGCACCGTGTCGACGGAGGCGGCATGCGCCTTGGCCGGAACACCCCCGTGGGATTTGGAGGCGGAAGTGCTCGCCGAAGTTTATCGGCGAGCGGCTGAATATCGGGCGGAGTACGGGTATCGTGCTCCGCCCGAAGAGGTACGCGAATGGCGTGAAGCCGCTCGCCGAGCCACGATGGCTCGTTGGTCTTTCCGGCTGGAGGCTCCACGCGCTGGCTTTGCCACCGTGGAGGCGCTCCAGCCGGTCATCCTCGAGTGGGCAGGGCGGCAGCACGGGACCCTTTCCTTCCGGCTGACGCAGGTGCTTTCCGGGCATGGTTGCTTCGGAAAGTACCTGCACTCGGTCGCTAGGAGGGAATTGAGTCCCGCCTGCCACCACTGCGACTGCGGTGAGGACTCGGCCCAGCACACGCTGGAGATCTGCCCCGCTTGGGCGGATCAGCGCCGGGCCCTCACTGCAGTCATCGGAGGAGATCTGTCGCTACCGGCCATCATACGCTCCATGGCCGGTAGCGACAGCAGTTTTACCGCGGTCGCGACCTTCTGCGAGGAAGTAATCTCGCGGAAGGAGGCGGCGGAGAAGGCCCGAGAGGACGATATCCACTCGGACCCGATCCGCCGCCGGCGAACCGGGCGGCGGAGGCGCGCCCATCTGCGCCTCATGCCGCCCTGAGTGTGGCCGCGGATGGTGGGGACGGGTTTTCCCCTCCATCCGCTCTAATGGCCAGCCGCGAAGGGGCGACGTACGCGTGTGCCGTGCGTCGCCTAATTTGAGAATTTTAACCGAAGAGGGTGCCCGCTTCTGTGCGGGCAGGCGCTGGGAGGGGTCCGGTTTGCGTTAATAACAGCGATCCCGGACCCCTCCCTTCTCAGGCGCAGAGTTGGCACACCGTGTGGTTTTAGTCGGTTCGATTCCGACACACCGCCCCGCCGCAAACCCCGGCGGGGTGACGGCCCGAGGGGGTTTCCACACGTAAAAAAAAAAAAAAAAAAAAAAAAAAAAAGGTTAGGTTCGCGGGCCCCGGCCGAGGAGGTTGACATGGGGGCTGGCCGCTTTCGCACTGCGATAACGCAGATCTGCGATGCGGCCATGCCCCGCGTTCGGGGTTGTCGACTTCCACGGAACGGGGTCTACTGGTGGTCCCAGGAGTTGGCGGACCTCCGTGCGGCCTGCACTCGTGCCCGGAGGTCCTACACCCGATGCCGGCGGCGACGCCACCGCGTAGACGGGGAGGAGGGCCGGCTTCATGAGGAGTACCGCGAAGCGCGGAAAACTCTGAAGCTGGCCATTTGCCGCGCCAAAGAGGAGAGGAGAAAGGAGATGCTGGAGAGTCTCGATCGTGACCCCTGGGGTCGCCCATATCGTGCGGTGCGACAAAAGCTCCGCACGGCGGGCCCCCCCCTTACCGAGACTCTCCAGCCCAGCTTCCTGCAGCAGGTGGTCGAGGGCCTTTTCCCGCAGCGGGCGGAGCACACGCCCCCGTCGATGGCCGGTCGGGCCAGAGACGACGGGGACGGAGGGAGTGAGGTGCCGCCCGTTAGGGAATCGGAGGTTGGGGCGGCTGTTCTTCGGATCCGTTCCAAGAACACCGCCCCCGGGCCAGACGGGGTACCACCCCGAGTGATGGCCCGAGCCCTCGACCATATGTCTGACCGCCTCAGGGAGGTTTTGGACGCCAGCCTGGCGTCCGGACGCTTCCCTGAGTGCTGGAAATGCGGGAAGCTGGTCCTACTGCAGAAGCCGGGACGGCCAGCCGATTCGGTCGCGGCCTATAGGCCCATCGTGTTGCTGGACGAGGCGGGCAAATTGTTCGAGAGGATTCTCTCTGCCCGCATCGTCCAGCATCTCAGCGAGGTGGGGCCCGACCTGTCGGACGCCCAATTCGGGTTCCGAGAGGGGCGTTCGACGGTCGATGCCGTGGTGCGCCTTAGGGCCGTGACCGAAGAGGCGGTTGGCTGTGGCGGCGTGGTGTTGGCGGTGTCCTTGGACATCGCCAACGCCTTTAATAGTCTGCCATTCAGCTGCATCAGGGAAGCACTCCTGTATCATGGGGTGCCAGAGTACCTGAGGCGGCTGGTGGCAGACTATTTGGAGGAGCGTACCGTCGTGTACGAGGATCGAGATGGCGTCTTGAGACGGCGACCCATGTCGTGCGGCGTTCCACAGGGGTCTGTCCTCGGACCACTCCTGTGGAACGTGGGGTACGACTGGGTCCTACGTAGTCGTCTACCCCCCGGGCTCGGCGTAATTTGTTACGCCGATGACACCCTAGTCACAGCCCGGGGGGCAAATTTCCAAGAGGCGGCGCGCCTGGCCACCAGGGGTGTCTCTCTGGTGGTTGGGCGCATCGAGGCGCTGGGCTTACGGGTGGCCCTTGACAAGACGGAGGCCCTGCTATTTCATGGGCCCCGTCGTGGTCCACCCCCCGGCGCCTCTATCGTAGTCAACTCGGTCCTCGTACCGGTTCGGGCCCAGATGAGGTATCTGGGCCTGATCCTCGACGGTAGGTGGCTCTTCGACGAGCACTTCCGACAGCTTGCTCCTAAGCTGGTCGACGCTGCCTCCGCCCTTGGGCGTCGTTTGCCCAACTTGGGTGGAGCCAGCGTCGTTACAAGGAACCTCTTCACGGGGGTGGTCCGGTCGATGGCCCTGTATGGGTCACCGGTGTGGGTGGAGGCTCTGACTGCCCAGAACAAGGCGCGCCTTTGGCGCCCTCAGAGGGTATTGGCAGTCAGAGCCATACGCGGATACCGCACGGTGTCCACCGAGGCGGCCTGCGCCTTGGCCGGAACACCCCCGTGGGATTTGGAGGCGGAAGTGCTCGCCGAAGTTTATCGGCGAGCGGCTGAATATCGGGCGGAGTACGGGTATCGTGCTCCGCCCGAAGAGGTACGCGAATGGCGTGAAGCCGCTCGCCGAGCCACGATGGCTCGTTGGTCTTTCCGGCTGGAGGCTCCACGCGCTGGCTTTGCCACCGTGGAGGCGCTCCAGCCGGTCATCCTCGAGTGGGCAGGGCGGCAGCACGGGACTCTTTCCTTCCGACTGACGCAGGTGCTTTCCGGGCACGGTTGCTTCGGGAAGTACCTGCACTCGGTCGCTAGGAGGGAACTGAGTCCCGCCTGCCACCACTGCGACTGCAGTGAGGACTCGGCCCAGCATACGCTGGAGTTCTGCCCCGCTTGGGCGGCGCAGCGCCGGGCCCTCACTGCAGTCATAGGAGGAGATCTGTCGCTACCGGCTGTCGTACGCTCTATGGCCGGTAGCGACAGCAGTTTTACCGCGGTCGCGACCTTCTGCGAAGACATAATTTCGCAGAAGGAGGCGGCGGAGAAGGCCCGGGAGGACGATATCCACTCGGACCCGATCCGCCGCCGGCGCACGGGGCGGCGGAGGCGCGCCCATCTGCGCCTCATGCCGCCCTGAGTGTGGCCGCGGATGGACGGGATGGGTTTTCCCGTCCATCCGCTTTAGTGGCCAGCCGCGAAGGGGCGACGTACGCGTGTGCCGTGCGTCGCCTAAATTGAGAATTTTTACCAGCAGACGGTGCCCGCTTCAGTGCGGGCAGGCGCTGGGAGGGGTCCGGTTTGCGTTAGTAACAGCGATCCCGGACCCCTCCCTTCTCAGGCGCAGAGTTGGCACACCGTGTGGTTTTAGTCGGTTCGATTCCGACACACCGCCCCGCCGCAAACCCCGGCGGGGTGACGGCCCGAGGGGGTTTCCACACGTTAAAAAAAAAAAAAAAAAAAAAAAAAAAAAAAAAAAAAAAAAAAAAAAAAAAAGGTTCGCGGGCCCCGGCCGAGGAGGTTGACATGGGGGCTGGCCGCTTTCGCACTGCGATAACGCAGATCTGCGATGCGGCCATGCCCCGCGTTCGGGGTTGTCGACTTCCACGGAACGGGGTCTACTGGTGGTCCCAGGAGTTGGCGGACCTCCGTGCGGCCTGCACTCGTGCCCGGAGGTCCTACACCCGATGCCGGCGGCGACGCCACCGCGTAGACGGGGAGGAGGGCCGGCTTCATGAGGAGTACCGCGAAGCGCGGAAAACTCTGAAGCTGGCCATTTGCCGCGCCAAAGAGGAGAGGAGAAAGGAGATGCTGGAGAGTCTCGATCGTGACCCCTGGGGTCGCCCATATCGTGCGGTGCGACAAAAGCTCCGCACGGCGGGCCCCCCCCCTTACCGAGACTCTCCAGCCCAGCTTCCTGCAGCAGGTGGTCGAGGGCCTTTTCCCGCAGCGGGCGGAGCACACGCCCCCGTCGATGGCCGGTCGGGCCAGAGACGACGGGGACGGAGGGAGTGAGGTGCCGCCCGTTAGGGAATCGGAGGTTGGGGCGGCTGTTCTTCGGATCCGTTCCAAGAACACCGCCCCCGGGCCAGACGGGGTACCACCCCGAGTGATGGCCCGAGCCCTCGACCATATGTCTGACCGCCTCAGGGAGGTTTTGGACGCCAGCCTGGCGTCCGGACGCTTCCCTGAGTGCTGGAAATGCGGGAAGCTGGTCCTACTGCAGAAGCCGGGACGGCCAGCCGATTCGGTCGCGGCCTATAGGCCCATCGTGTTGCTGGACGAGGCGGACAAATTGTTCGAGAGGATTCTCTCTGCCCGCATCGTCCAGCATCTCAGCGAGGTGGGGCCCGACCTGTCGGACGCCCAATTCGGGTTCCGAGAGGGGCGTTCGACGGTCGATGCCGTGGTGCGCCTTAGGGCCGTGACCGAAGAGGCGGTTGGCTGTGGCGGCGTGGTGTTGGCGGTGTCCTTGGACATCGCCAACGCCTTTAATAGTCTGCCATTCAGCTGCATCAGGGAAGCACTCCTGTATCATGGGGTGCCAGAGTACCTGAGGCGGCTGGTGGCAGACTATTTGGAGGAGCGTACCGTCGTGTACGAGGATCGAGATGGCGCCTTGAGACGGCGACCCATGTCGTGCGGCGTTCCACAGGGGTCTGTCCTCGGACCACTCCTGTGGAACGTGGGGTACGACTGGGTCCTACGTAGTCGTCTACCCCCCGGGCTCGGCGTAATTTGTTACGCCGATGACACCCTAGTCACAGCCCGGGGGGCAAATTTCCAAGAGGCGGCGCGCCTGGCCACCAGGGGTGTCTCTCTGGTGGTTGGGCGCATCGAGGCGCTGGGCTTACGGGTGGCCCTTGACAAGACGGAGGCCCTGCTATTTCATGGGCCCCGTCGTGGTCCACCCCCCGGCGCCTCTATCGTAGTCAACTCGGTCCTCGTACCGGTTCGGGCCCAGATGAGGTATCTGGGCCTGATCCTCGACGGTAGGTGGCTCTTCGACGAGCACTTCCGACAGCTTGCTCCTAAGCTGGTCGACGCTGCCTCCGCCCTTGGGCGTCTTTTGCCCAACTTGGGTGGAGCCAGCGTCGTTACAAGGAACCTCTTCACGGGGGTGGTCCGGTCGATGGCCCTGTATGGGTCACCGGTGTGGGTGGAGGCTCTGACTGCCCAGAACAAGGCGCGCCTTTGGCGCCCTCAGAGGGTATTGGCAGTCAGAGCCATACGCGGATACCGCACGGTGTCCACCGAGGCGGCCTGCGCCTTGGCCGGAACACCCCCGTGGGATTTGGAGGCGGAAGTGCTCGCCGAAGTTTATCGGCGAGCGGCTGAATATCGGGCGGAGTACGGGTATCGTGCTCCGCCCGAAGAGGTACGCGAATGGCGTGAAGCCGCTCGCCGAGCCACGATGGCTCGTTGGTCTTTCCGGCTGGAGGCTCCACGCGCTGGCTTTGCCACCGTGGAGGCGCTCCAGCCGGTCATCCTCGAGTGGGCAGGGCGGCAGCACGGGACTCTTTCCTTCCGACTGACGCAGGTGCTTTCCGGGCACGGTTGCTTCGGGAAGTACCTGCACTCGGTCGCTAGGAGGGAACTGAGTCCCGCCTGCCACCACTGCGACTGCAGTGAGGACTCGGCCCAGCATACGCTGGAGTTCTGCCCCGCTTGGGCGGCGCAGCGCCGGGCCCTCACTGCAGTCATAGGAGGAGATCTGTCGCTACCGGCTGTCGTACGCTCTATGGCCGGTAGCGACAGCAGTTTTACCGCGGTCGCGACCTTCTGCGAAGACATAATTTCGCAGAAGGAGGCGGCGGAGAAGGCCCGGGAGGACGATATCCACTCGGACCCGATCCGCCGCCGGCGCACGGGGCGGCGGAGGCGCGCCCATCTGCGCCTCATGCCGCCCTGAGTGTGGCCGCGGATGGACGGGATGGGTTTTCCCGTCCATCCGCTTTAGTGGCCAGCCGCGAAGGGGCGACGTACGCGTGTGCCGTGCGTCGCCTAAATTGAGAATTTTTACCAGCAGACGGTGCCCGCTTCAGTGCGGGCAGGCGCTGGGAGGGGTCCGGTTTGCGTTAGTAACAGCGATCCCGGACCCCTCCCTTCTCAGGCGCAGAGTTGGCACACCGTGTGGTTTTAGTCGGTTCGATTCCGACACACCGCCCCGCCGCAAACCCCGGCGGGGTGACGGCCCGAGGGGGTTTCCACACGTAAAAAAAAAAAAAAAAAAAAAAAAAGGTTAGGTTAGGTTTAGGTATTGGCGGTCAGAGCCATACGCGGATACCGCACCGTGTCGACGGAGGCGGCGTGCGCCTTGGCCGGAACACCCCCGTGGGATTTGGAGGCGGAAGTGCTCGCCGAAGTTTATCGGCGAGCGGCTGAATATCGGGCGGAGAACGGGTATCGTCCTCCGCCCGAAGAGGTACGCGATTGGCGTGAAGCCGCTCGCCGAGCCACGATGGCTCGTTGGTCGTCCCGGCTGGAGGCTCCACGCGCTGGCTTTGCCACCGTGGAGGCGCTCCAGCCGGTCATCCTCGAGTGGGCAGGGCGGCAGCACGGGACCCTTTCCTTCCGGCTGACGCAGGTGCTTTCCGGGCATGGTTGCTTCGGAAAGTACCTGCACTCGGTCGCTAGGAGGGAATTGAGTCCCGCCTGCCACCACTGCGACTGCAGTGAGGACTCGGCCCAGCATACGCTGGAGTTCTGCCCCGCCTGGGCGGAGCAGCGCCGGGCCCTCACTGCAGTCATCGGAGGAGATCTGTCGCTACCGGCCATCATACGCTCCATGGCCGGTGGCGACAGCAGTTTTACCGCGGTCGCATCCTTCTGCGAAGACGTAATTTCGCAGAAGGAGGCGGCGGAGAAGGCCCGGGAGGATGATATCCACTCGGACCCGATCCGCCGCCGGCGAACCGGGCGGCGGAGGCGCGCCCATCTGCGCCTCATGCCGCCCTGAGTGTGGCCGCGGATGGACGGGATGGGTTTTCCCGTCCATCCGCTCTAGTGGCCAGCCGCGAAGGGGCGACGTACGCGTGTGCCGTGCGTCGCCTAAATTGAGAGTTCTTACCATCAGAGGGTGCCCGCTTCTGTGCGGGCAGGCGCTGGGAGGGGTCCGGTTTGCGTTAGTAACAGCGATCCCGGACCCCTCCCTTCTCAGGCGCAGAGTTGGCACACCGTGTGGTTTTAGTCGGTTCGATTCCGACACACCGCCCCGCCGCAAACCCCGGCGGGGTGACGGCCCGAGGGGGTTTCCACACGTAAAAAAAAAAAAAAAAAAAAAAAAAAAAAAAAAAAAAAAAAAAAAAAAAAGGTTTCCCCCCCCCCCAATGTATCCCTACGTTGTCGTCGTGGTGGGGCTTGCGTGGGTCAATGATCTCTGGGGCTGTGTCGGGTAGAGCTACTCATGCCGGATTGGCCCAGGGTGAGACTCCAGACCAAATGGGATACCAGACGGAGTCTGTTTTAAGACTGCCGTGATGGGCGTGACCCGTCGTGCCGCACTCCAAACGTCCCTCTGCTCTAGCAGAGGGCGTGTTGGAGTGCGAGTAGGTCAGATGGACTGGCACTTGAGTGCTAGCTCCGTCTGTGAGAGAGGGCTAGCCACCCTCTCGCATTCCGTAACCATTAGGGGCTCAACAACGACCTGACTGGTGGCTCCAAGAGGGTACGCTGAGAACCTGATGGCCGGAGGGCTTGCCTTGATTGGCCGGCCCATGACAAGGATAGTCTATAACACCCGACAGCTAAGTCGTAAAAACCTGTGGATATCGGCCGACCTCCACAGTACATAGGCTTGCCCGGGTATTGGGGATCTCTGCCCGGGTGGACTTTTAGTTCTCCCCAACTCGTGGGTTAAATTATGGATAATGTTAATACTAATACAAAGACAAGGACTGATATACTTCTAACGACTACTGGCATGAAAAACGGACAAAACGGAACTGAGAAAGAAGGGAAGAGGAGAGAGAGGAAGGAAAGGAGGAACGCCAAGGGGCAGTTCCGAAAGGCAGACGAGCAATCGTCTGCCGAGGAGGAGGTTGGGCCCGGGACGCCCATTTCGGTGGGGCTCCCAGAAGTCGATCTGACTGCTGGGAGCCGCAGCCGAAGAACATCGGAACGCACGCGTTCCAGGTCCAACCACTCGTCGGATGGCACGGGTGGTGCCTCCTTGGAGGCCATGGAGTGCGAGACGGGCGACAGCCGCAAACGCGGCCTCTCCGGGGATATGGAAAGTGACTCGTCCCTGGAGATGCCGCCGCCCAAAGTCGGGAGTAGCCAGAGAGGGAGGTCTCGCACTCCAGGCTCGTCAGGTTCCGCCTTCTCTAAGGCGGAGTCGTACAGGCGAGCCAGGGCCGACGGCGAGGTACAGGCGGAGGAGGAGATGTCCGGTCTCATGCTCAGGATCGGGCCGGTGGAGGGGGACGCAGCGCCCCAATCACTGGCCTCCTTGCAGGAGAGAGCGGACGCGGCGGTGGCCATCATCCACAAGGTGGCCACCAAGTCCGTAAACCTTAAGGGTTCCTTCGTGAGGGCCCTTAAGGACTCCTCCTCTGCCATGGCGGGGGTTGTGGATACTCTAATTGGGGAAGTGTCCAGCCTCCAGTCGGCCAACGACCGGTTGACGGGGCAGGTAGCCGAGCTCAGTGCTCAGTTCGCCCAATTTCGGGCGGAGCGAGAGGGCCTGGCCCCGTCAACATCCCAGCGGGCCGCGACTTCATCCCAGCGGGCCCCGTCTGCGTCGCGGCCGTCCCCTGCCGGCACCGGGATAACTGACGCCCAGCTTGCAGTTATCCTGGACGCATGCCGGCGTATGATCGAGGGTCGTACGGCCGGCCTGGAGGCGAGGTTGCCTGCGGCCCCTGTCACGCGGCCGCCGCTTGCAACACCGAAGCGGTCGGCCGCGTCGTCGACGCCGGCCCCTCTTCCTGTGGTGGGGGGTCGCGTGACGTACGCGTCGGCGACGACAGCGCCGGCTCTAGCGGCTGCCCGAGGGGCACGGCGGGTGGCCAGGGCTCCGGCCAAGACGGCTGCGCCGAAGCCGGGGCCGAAAGCACCGGGAAAGGCTGGAGCGAGGGCCACTCCGCTTCCCACTCCAACACCTCTGCCTGGCCCCTCCACGTCTGCCCCCTCTAATGAGGGTTGGCAGATAGTCGGGGGGTCGAAGAAGTCCCGAAAGCGGGCCAGAAAGGCTGCCCAAAAGGCAGCCTCTGCCCCGCAGTCGCCAACGGTGGCAAGGGCCACCCAGAAGAAGCCGCGGAAGTTGCAGTTGCCGAAATCCGCGGCTGTTGTGGTCACGGTGTCACCGGAGGCGACAAGTGGCGGACTGTCCTACGCGGCCGTCTTCAAGAAGGCCCGGGACAGTCTCGCCTCTGATTTCGGGACGGCGGGGGTGAGATTGCGCCTTGCCCAGACGGGAGCTCGAGTACTAGAGTTC